>VXAV01004466.1:1352-23651 GCA_013399715.1 Alectura lathami
GAGTGGTGGCCTGGCTAGGAGCAGAGGTCGTAGCTGTGGAAGACAACGGACTGTCCGTGGAAGATGGCGTGGCCCCAGTCCGCGCTGTGGACTGTTCCTGCGTGAGGGCTGTTGTAGGGAGCAGCGTCACAGTGCTCGTTGCAGATCTCGTCATGCCAGCAGGGGATGAGTGATCAGGTGATTCAATACTGGTGCTTGTCTGGTTTAGGTTCGTGATATCTCCCTCGGCGCTGCTGCTGCTGCTGCTTTCCTGGCTCCTAGATGACACATCTGTTGTTCCTGAGTTTGAAAGCGACACACTGTCTGTGGCCACGCTCTGTGTTAGACACTGTTCGATATTCATATATGTTCCAATCAAGGAAATTATTGCCTTCTCTGTTGTGGTCTTCTTTCGAAGGGACTGAGAAGATATGCCTGGTGCAGATTGAAATATATTTTTGTCGATTATTTTTTATTTATTTCATTTTTACTTGTATTATTTTCATTTGCTCTACTGAGTGATACCTCATAAACCTGTATTTTTTCTATATTATTTTTACTGTTCTTCTCTTTTTGTTCTATTTTCTTCCTTCATTTTCATTGTTTAATGTTCATTCTTCCCCAGTTACCACATTTCTCTTTCATTTCCCTGTACATTTACCTTTTCTTATAGTCCTTTTTCCTTACTTATTTCCAGATACTCAGCTTTCATTCTACATCTTTTTTTTTTTTTTGTATTTGTGTTGCCATTCTGTAGACATCTATTTCTTGTTTATATTAGTTTTAGTTTTCATTTTCCTTTATCTCATTAAATATGTTTTTTGTATGTCTTTACACTAAAGTTGTATAGAATTTACAAGACAAATATTTTTCCATTGATTGCAATTCTTTTTGCAATATTTTCTCTTCGTT
Organism: Alectura lathami; assembly: GCA_013399715.1. Lineage (NCBI taxonomy): Eukaryota > Metazoa > Chordata > Aves > Galliformes > Megapodiidae > Alectura > Alectura lathami. The sequence goes on from VXAV01004466.1 coordinate 2,244, forward strand.
AGCCCTTTGTTTATTTTTCATTATTCCATTTTTTTTTTTTTTTTGAGAAATATATCTTTATTATACTCTTTGTCTCAGGCAGGGTACAATGTTTCTCCTGAGTTTATATTTTTTTATAGTCTAAATCTCTTATTTTTCTGAAAGAAAATTCATTTATGTCCTGTGTTTACCTGTATCTCTTAATAGGAATCCATAGTAACTACTATTATTTGCAATCATGTAGATTATAACATTCCTTCCACTCTTTAAAGTAAGAATAAAAGCCTGTTTCTGGTACAATTGTGTACAGACAAATTCCTGCCCTACTATTTTTTACTTAAAGTTGTGTTATTGTTCCGTCTAAAAACACAGACCTAGTCTGCTACCTTGTTTTAATAATATTCCTTAGTCACACTTAGCTAATATCCTAGCTCTTTATTTTCTGCTGTATAAAACTTCAAATATTGTCACACTAAGTGCACTGGAGTACTTCTACCCAAGAACCATACTAATTCTTTTGGTTCTATATATCTCTAATACAAAAGCGGCATTTGACATGTAATTTGGTTTAGACATAACAGCATGTAATATATTCATATTTTGCAAAATTCCTCCTGCAGACCAATAAATTTTCTGCTTCCCAACACAGCTCAAATTGTATGATTCTGTAAGTATCCTTTGGATTCTCAAAAGCAACTACAGATTATTGCTGAAGAAACTCACACTCATCTGCAATGAATGTCACAGAACTAGACAGTAGGAATAAAATAAGAGAGCCCTTTGTATTTCTAGAGATTTTTCTCAAAAAGCTCTTGCAGCACATTCAGAGAACCACTGAATTAGTATAACCCAGTCCGTATATTTTTTTTTCCTAAAGAGAAAAATTGGCAAAACAGATAATTCATTGTTCTTATAACCATGAAATTTAAGATTTAAGGCCAAAAAATTCATAACATCTGCTCAGACACTGTATGTTTGATTTTTTAGATGTTTTCCACATACTTCTCTCTCAATATTTATTTACTTGTAGCTTTCTGCCCTACTAAAATACCTACTGAAATATATAGATTTAAGAGAAATTACAAAATAAATTTTAACTGTAAATAGTGTGCATTTATTTTAAACTGATTTTTAGCTAGCCCCCTTCCCACATTATTGTTTCAAATTTGTCTCCGGGACCTCCTCTAAAAATATCACAAGGGTAAATAGTCAAATAAATTTTAACTTACAGAGAAAAAGAGAGAAAATGAAATGCCAAAGGTAATTCCAAGTCTCCATGATCAGTTTTCACCTCCTTACAGTGCTCTTTCCATTAGTGAAACTGACATTTTGAATCGAAGGCATCCGTAATTTAAACAGGGTGAGGCTGCATTGTTACGTCTCAGCCACAGTTAATCCCTCACACAGGTGGGATCGCAGCCAATGTAATGAAATTCTCACACCTGACTTCTTCTATAATAAATTCCAAAGTTTTCAGTTGAAGTATGCTTGCTTTTCTTTAATGGAATGAAGTCGAAATGTGATTCAAAGTCTAGGGAGTCAAAAGGAAAGACTTACAGAGTTCATGGGCAGTGCATCACACCCAAACACTGTTCGATATTTGATAAGCAGGTCATCTTAACAGCCTTGGGCCTGGGTCATGCATGACTAAGACACAGACCTGTGTTATCTTGAGCCCAAAAGCGTAACCCTGATCAGGATATACAACTTCCCCCAGCACATATTTTCCAGTATTTTGAAATATTTAGTAGTAGATATGTAATTATTCAGTTCTAATTGTATTTTTATTGGATTAGAATGCCATATTACCACAAATACACCAAAGAGTCATCAGCTTTTTGTTCTCCAATACTGTAAAGAGGCTGGAGCAGCTGTACACCTATGCTACTTTACTTCTTTGAATTAGGTGAAAAATGCTTGGTAACCAGGCCCCTTACTCTTAGCTGAGTTCAACCACATTTTCATTGGCAAGTAAGCTCCTCCTGACTACATACAGTTGATATTGACACACACCACTGGTCACCCGCCCTGGGATGCATCTTCATCCCGATGAGACTATACCCCCCTTTCCTTCACTTCAGTGACCAACAATGATAAAAAAATCCAGACCCTATGTGCCTGGGGGCTCATCAATGACTTAAACATTTGCATTATCTCACATTTTTAATATTCTTTCCTGCCTTAGGTTTGTTTTCAGTCACAAAGTACTTAAAGAAATACTGCTGAACACTTGGAGCATTCGTGGCTTTTCACAGTAGGAAAGAGTTCCCTCTTACCCTGCAGCTCAGAGGGAGTTAACACCTGCCTCTCTGGGGGATGCTGCCAGCACTGGCACAGCAAGAGCTGCTAATGTAACTAAATTTCCTGTACTCCCTGTCTGGAGTGGAGTGGAGGAGTGAAGTGGAGGGGAGGTTCTTGTATTATAGATATATTCATATTAGTTAGTCTTTAATCCATAACCTCCCATGCCTTCTTTGGAAAAAGTATTATTCTGTGTCTTTCTTCTCTCCTACATCTCCCTGGGTGGTTTTCACTCTGTTTCAACATTTTACTTCTTTGGAACTATGTGGGTCCTGTCTTCCTACTCACACGAGTTAGGACACTAATTCTCCAGCTTTCTCACCATTTGTTAGGAAAGCGTGAGGAAATAAAGGATACAAATTAATCTGTTCCACTGTTATTGGGCTGGTCATTCTGGCTTTCCACGAAGAATACCATGTGTGATATAGTTAGGGTCACAGACCGGCTGAAAGAAGACCATTACCTATTTGAAGATTTTTCAGGTTTTCTAAACTTCGTTTCATTTTCGTTTCCCTTTGACAAGGAAGTGAGATAAAGGCAAACATTCCTTGAAATGAACCAAGGCAAGGGTACTGTTGTTCTTTCATATGAGGTAGCAGGTTTCAGCTTCATGCCTTGTTTGTTACAGAAACTCCTGACGCAGTCAGGTGTTTTCTTAGCAATTACTGGTCTAGACCTAACCTGCTCCCATGGCCTCTGCAGGTCCTACTCATCAGCTAACAATGTTTGAGCATCAGTTCTCTTGCCAACTAGAACCCTCTTTCCCTGCTGTGGTGATATACCCCTCATTACCTTTCTTATCCAGAATCACCTTCTGAATTTAAATGACAGCCATAGAAAATTGGCTGCAAAGTCTATCTATTAAGTCAGGCTTTTAACTACCTTAGAGGAAGCACTTCTGGTTTTTTTGTGTACAGTAACACAACTTGTATGGAAGGGGAAGTTTTTTATGAACCCAAAGTTCATAAAGGCTAAAGTTCAAACGCCACTTCTTCCAAGCCGAAGACCGGTGCACCCCTAAGAGTAAGAAATCAGGCAAAGGTAGCAGGAGACCTGCTTGAATGAGCAAAGAGCTCATGGAAAAACTCACAGGGAAGAAGGTGGCCTATGAAATGTGGGAAAAGGGTCTAGCCATCTGGGAGGAATATAGGAATTCTGTCAGGACCTCCAGGGATGCGACCAGGAAGGCTAAGGCCCACTTAGAACTTATTCTGGCTAAGGAGGTTAAGCACAACAAAAAAAGGCTTTGTCAGATATATCTACAGCAAGAGAAATACCAGGGAAGATGTGGGCCCATTGTTGAATGAAGTGGGTGCTCTGGTAACAGGGGATACTGAGAAGGCAGAGGTACTTAATGCTTCCTTTGCTTCAGTCTTTATGCCTAGAACTGCCCCTCAGGAATCCCAGACGCTAGAGGTAGGAGAGCTATTCTGTATCCTGTATTCTTTCCCTTGGTTGAGGTGGAAAAGGTCAGAGAGAGTCTAGACAAAATTAGCCTGCTTATGAGGCCCCGATGGGATGCACCCATGGGTGCTGAAGGAGCTCGTGGAATGGTTAGCTATGCCACTTGCTATCATCTTTGAAAGGCCTTGGAAAACAGGAGAGGTGCCTGAAGACTGGAGGATAATCAATGTGATCCTGGTCTTCAAAAAGGGCAAGAAGGAGGATCCAGGCAACTACAGGCCAGTCAGCCTCACCTCTGTCCCTGGATAAGTGATGGAAAAACTTATTCTTGAGAACATCTCCAAACAACTAGAAGAAAAGAATGTTATCGGAAGTAGAAGGTATGGGATAGATGAGAGCACAGTGCGGTGGTTTGAGAACTGGCTGACTGGCAGAGCCCAGAGTGTTGCGATCTCTGGCATGGAATCCAGTTGGAGGCCTGTGGCTAGCGGTGTTCCTCAGGGGTCGGTGCTGGGTCCGGTCTTGTTCAACATCTTCATCAATGACCTCGATGTAGGGGTAGAGTCCACCCTCAGCAAGTTCGCTGATGACACAAAGCTGGCAGGAGTGGCTGACACCCCGGAAGGCTGTGCTACCTGCCATTCAGCGAGACCTGGACAGGCTGAGAGCTGGGCCGAGAGGAACCTGATGAGGTTCAACAAGGGCAAGTGTAGAGCCCTGCGCCTGGGGAGGAACAACTGCATGCACCAGGACAGGCTGGGGGCTGACCTGCTGGAAAGGAGCTCTGAGGAGAAGGACCTGGGTGTCCTGGTGGATGACAGGTTGGGCATGAGCTGGCAGTGTGCCCTTGTGGCCAAGAAGGCCAATGGGATCCTGGGGTGCATGAAAAAGAGCGTGGCCAGCAGGTTGAGGGAGGTGATCCTCCTCCTCTGCTCTGCCCTGGTGAGGCCGCATCTGGAATTCTGTGTGCAGTTCTGGGCTCCTCAGTACAAGAAAGACAGGGATCTTCTGGAGAGAATCCAGCGCAGGGACACAGAGATGGTGAGGGGCCTGGAACATCTCCCATATGAGGAAAGGCTGAGAGAACTGGGGCTTTCCAGCCTGGAGAAGAGACTGAGAGGGGATCTCATCAATGCCTACAAATACCTGAAATGCAGGAGCCGCATGGACGAGGCCGGGTTCTTTCCAGTGGTGCCCAGCGACAGGACGAGGGGCAATGGGCAAAAACTGGAACACAGGAGGTTCCATACAAGTCTAAGAGAAAAATTCTTTACTGTGAGGGTATCAGAGCACTGGAACAGAGAGGCTGTGGAGTCTCCTTCTCTGGAGGTATTCAGGACCCACCTGGACACCTTCCTGTGCAACCTGCTGTAGGGAACCTGCTTTGGCAGGGGGTTGGACTAGATGGTCTCCTGAGGTCCCTTCCAGCCCATACAATTCTGTGATCCTGTGATTCATTATCCTAGAAAGAGCAGGTGGAAGAGAAATTAAGTACGAAATACCAGTACAATAGCAAATAACACAGATAAAAATCAGAGATACAGCTGAATTGAATGAACACCCAGAGGTACAATGTAAGTTGGAAACTCTGCAGCTTCCAAACAGACATCTCATGGATTTGTCAAAATGCTCTACCATGGAAATAAGAATAGCACAAAATAGAGATAAGCTTTCTGTACAGAAGAGGAGGCATGTCTTCTGGGGAGAAGGGAAGTAAATTCTGCATTTGCGCAGAGAACAAACACAAAAATAGCACACGATCATCAGAGAATATGTCTCTCTCTCCCAATAGCACTTCACAGAGGGGCACCTGAGACAGGGATTTATCCAAGCAGGCTCTAGAACCAGAATCAGGAAAGACCAGGACTTCTTGATGCTCTACCACAGTTCATTAGTCCTGAAAAATAAAAGGTGACACTATGCTAACAAAATTACGCTGCTTCTGAGACTTGATTATAAAGTTTTCTTGTATTTTCTTCTCTACTGCGTAGATGCATTAGCGTGATAGTAGCTATATCAGTGGATCAGTAACAGAGCACTGCATAAAGCTGTGTAGAAAAACTGGCCCTGTTAGTCTGGCCAGGAAAAAAAAAGACAACGACTCTAAACAAGAAAGTCCAGTTCTCCACCAAACAGCATCACTCACCCAGCATCAGCTTCAGAAACACATCCAAAGAGCCCATTGCCAGAGAATGAATATCCATGCTAATTATAAACTACAGACGAGAATTGGGGAATTAGCTGTGGTTTCCAGGGCAGAATTCAAAAGACAGTGCTCAACCAGGAATTACTGACAACCATAACAATATAAGTTCTTTACATAGAACTGGCATCCAAAACTAAAACAGTGACTTCCAAGGAAGATCATGCTGTCTTGGAGGCTCCCAGCATGATATCTAAATCCTTTCTCACAAAGTGACAAAAGGATCATACTAGGCACAGAGAAATCAGGCTGCTATCAACGTGGCTACTGATAGCCATCATTTCAATGTCTGTTTTCCTCTTCACCTCTCATTTTCTTCATCCTGAAATATTCTCTTTTTCCTCCTAAACAGAACTTCCTAGCATCACTGAGAAGATCCCCATGTGTAGGTGAAGATCTACATTCTGTAGCGTAACACTTGTAACTCTATATAGCATGTTAAACCTCCTACATCCGCAGAGACATAGCTGCTGTCATGGAGAACCACAGGGGAACCTCTTGACTAAAACATCAAACTAGACCTCTCATTTCCCAGGTCCACCACAACCATCCTTCAAGACCCTGAACATACGGTCGCATCCTTTCTCTACGAAATGAAGATTTACTTTCTTTGTATGCGCTATTCAAATTGCTGGGACTCCCACTTCCACGTATGAGCATGTAGCTGACCTAAGCTTACAGCTTGCCAGTCACTGAGGAGCAGTTATGTTGCCAAGATTAGCAAATAGGAGATTTCTTACAGGCAATATGTGTTTGGTGTTACAGCAGAGCTGAAACTGCTGCTGAAAAGGGCTGTCATGCTCCTCTGCTGTCTGTCTGGCTGGTTTTGCATTGTTTGCATAATGCAGCCACAAGAAGGACTTGACTGTGTTGGATGATCTATCAGAAAACTCTTTTAAAAAAATGTTGCCTTTTTTGAAGGATCCATTTTAACAGGATCTATCTACTATGCGAGCTAACTCTTTGTGGGGCCACAGAACCACGGGATCTGAAACAAGTGCTGGGCAAATAAGACATATGGATAGAGAAGAGGGTGGGACTGCCCTTTTTGGCAGCTCTCAGGTATGAGATTGGCATGGCTGCAATGTCATCTTGCAGCTTCAGCACCTTCTGTGAAGTTTCTGCTACAAAACCAGTAAATGTGTTAAAAATAAAAATGAGCTAGTTCTTATTGCTCTACCAAAAGGGTCCAAAACCAGAGCTGTGATTCTCTTTCAATGGTATTCTTCAAACTCATATCCGAACTCCGCAAAGGAAATAAGCCTGAGAAAGTAGAAACCAAGAATCAGCCACAGCACCTAAAACTTTTCTTTAAATTGTAAATTTGATTCTAGTTATGGCTACAGACCCCCTCTTCCATCCTTCAAGTATCTATGCATTTTGCTACTGTTTGAATCATTGGTCATTTAATAGAAATCCTGAATACACACTGCTCAGTCATTGCTACGGCTTTGAAAAGTCCTACCGGTGTACTAACAATGCCACAGCCACTTCAGGGCTCTAGACATGGCAACACATTGTTGATAGTGAGGATCACAGTTTAACAAGGCACTGAAGTGTTTAAGGAAAGACCATAAGCACATATTTACAATCAAGCAGGTACTTCAGTGACTGCTGGATTACAGCTTCACAACACGAAGCTGAGACAGGGAAACATTTCAAGTGTAGAGAGCACAGGACAAGACTATCCATAGTGAAGAAAACAATATTGAAATCCATAAAAATATTCCTAATAAGCAGAGCAAACTCCAAGCCTTTCAATCCTGTACTGACATTGGCAAAGTTGTTTGACTTCAGTGCCTAAGGATCTCAATAGCAACTGCCATCTGAGATTTTCAGAACATTTTACAAACATGATTTGGCTACATTTTACAATGTATCCACCCCAAGGGTTTCTGTGAGTTCAATTTCCCTCATTTTATTAATAGAGGAATGGAGTGCTTACATATCTTGCCCTAAGTATTTACACAAAGGAGCCCCTGGAGACTATGAATACCACTACTGAGAGCGTAGAGGTCTGTCCACTTCTGCCAGAGACAACGTTCAAGTGATGAGTACAGCAAACCAACTGGTACAACAGAGAGGTGGGAAACTAGTACGCTGGAATTTCAAACACTTGGGAAACTTTCTGTTCCTCTCAAGAAAATTTAAATCACTTAAATAAATTCAAGTGATTAAACAAATTGAGGATATATATCCTGTTTGTCTATTTCAATAATAGAAATGCAAACAGAGTAAGTTTGGGGAGAACCACAGGTAGAAACTCTTACTGTGAGTAGGTGGACAGAGATAGAGAAGCTTTAGGAATAATACTTTGTTAAATCCCTTGTTTGGTTTTGAGAAGAAAGCTGTTCCACTTCCTTATGATGCATGCATGTGTCATAGTGTGAAATGGCTGAATAACTTAAAGTTTGGGGCATTTCATTAAATGGCTGACAGAACAAACATTCTGTTACAGTATGTACAGGAATCTGTTCCTCTCAGGCATTTTATATAATGTAGCAGGTTTTTTTGGCATTTATTTCTCCAGCAAGGATAGCTGGAAAAATAAAGGCATTGACAGCAGATCCCTTTTACTTCTTTCCAGACATAATCTGGAAATGATGCCTGGAAACCATCTTTCCAGACAAGGTTTCCCTAAGGATCCACTTGAAGTTCCAGAAGTGGCACCTGAGAAACATCTCACTGGTTTGTGCACCCAGATCCAGGGCATCACTGCAGCTCTGGGTGTTGGATGAGCACTGTCCTTTGGTCACACAACAGAAACCCACATGAGGACCTTCATGGCTGTTTCTGTCCGTGCTGACATTTATCTCTATATTAAAACTGTCAAACTGGAGAGCATACTCACCTGCTGCAAAGCCACTAAGCTGTATCAGTAAACAGCAATCACAGCACATCGCAGAAGGGGTCTGGATACTGCTGTGGCCTTACTATAGAAGTTCTCAATGAAGTGCATCACAGACGCTTTAGTTCACCCTACCCAGTAGTGCATAATTTCACAGCAGTGTGACTTAAAATTTGATAGAAAGTTCTTGCAGTTGCCTTTCGCTGAAGGGTCTAAGATACATGCCTCCTCTCTTTCAATATGGATTAAAAGGGAGTGCTGTACCTACAGTGTGAATGAATCATAAATGCTCCCTCAGGAAAGAAAGCTGCTCGAATGAAAAATCCTCAGTGCTAAGTATGTCGTGTGTCCCTAAAGGTTAAAAGCACATATGAAACATGTAAATATATGAACATATGAAATATAAACCATGAGGAACCCTAGCTATGGATAAGCAACTTCCTCTTCTATGATGTTGCAAACTACTGTATGGGAGAGATAGTACTGTATGGTTAAATATAAAACATTTTTAGATCAGTGGCTGTGCATTTCATATAAAGCTTACTTCTTCAATTTTTACACTGAAACCTCTTCAGAGAAGGGACAGTCACGTCCTACAAAGGCTCAGCACCAAGCACAGTGACTCCACAGCCAGCCTGGCCTCCCTGCTCTCAATAAGACAAGCGAGTAAAAACATTTGTTTAGCCTTTCTGTCAACCCTTTCTTCTAGTTACGGTTGAAGAGATTAAAGGAACTGTGAACTCAGCCTCAAGAAGGAAAAACCGGCTGCACAAACCAGATGATTCCAAGTTAGTCTTGCCTCAAGCTGTTGACAGACAGCTCTCTGTTCAAGTCTGCTGAGTAACAGGGGTAGGGAAAGGCATGCTGGTGGGTGAGGTAAAGGAAATGGCAAACAAGCCAAGGAAGGGACCTTTCCTTTGTTGTGTAACCCAGAGGGCACAACATGCTTTGCAGTGCTCATAGTGAGATGAAAACTGCCTTCTAGGCTCCGGTTATCCTGATAATGACCTAAACAGCGTGTGAAAAAAATTATGGGGAAAGATTTATATACAAATGTAAAGAAAAGTACACAGACAGGCTACTTGAACAAATACAGTAATACAAGTCACCTTGAAACATACTTTCTTACAGGTTTCTTGGTCAACTATGTCTTTTGTTGGTTGAGTGAGAGTATCTCTATAAACCTGACTCCAACATTCAACGGTATAACATTGATTTACTAATGTCGGAATCTGCATTTGTTTAATGAGGAAAAAAAAAAAAAAAAAAGAAAAAAAAAAACTCTTCTGAAGCTGGCAAAGCAGGAAGTCTGGACTGGAGTAAAGGTTAATATTATGGAAGGGTCCCAAACATGAGCGAACAGTGGCAAGAAAATGCGTTGTCCATCGCACAGCAGATAAATTGTTTTCTAAGCTGGAAGTACNAAAAAAAGTAAGTGCAAGTTCTTATCTTATCATTGTGGATCTGTGTTTGTTTCTTCCTTCAGTACATTCTTCTCTGTTTGCTCCTGGAGCAAAGATGTGTGTAAGTGCCTAATGGCAAAGCGTGACAGCAGGATTGTTAAGGGCTTTTTCCATCATCCATTACTACTGTGGTGGCATGTTGCAGCTAACTGCACTGCGCTGGCATTAGACACACATGAGGAGAGAACCGGGACTACCTACCTGAGAGGTAGCTTGGGAAGAAAGCATGGCTCAGTCACATCCCAACTCCTCCAAGCACTAGAGGTTCAATTGTCACTAGGGATAAAGCGTGTTCAGGATGATCTGTGTTCTCCAGAAAGTGATAGAGAGCAAGACAAATTCTTTCTCTAGATCTTCCTTCCTAAGTGTTACCAGAAACCAGTCGCCAGGCTAAAAGCTGTCACAGCACTGTGATAAGAAAAATACCCCAAAGCTAAACCTGAGTGCTAAAATTTGTCTTAGCTCTTGTCATATAGACACTTTGTTTTGTTCTCTTGCGTTCATACACTTAAAAGCATCTTCCTCCTCTCCAAAAGGTTGCTCTGCAAAGACCCTTTTCATTGCAACCTGCTGTAGGGAATCTGCTTCAGCAGGGGGTTGGACTAGATGATCTCCAGAGGTCCCTTCCAAGCCCTACAAGTCTGTGATTCTGTGATTGCTGCACATGCAGGCAGGAAGTTGTGTGCTGGGTCCCTGTTTCGGGTAACCAGATCAGCTCCCAGGATCAGCAGATCTCTTGGAAAGTAGGGCAAAACTGAGGGCTTAAGTAAGCAGCACAGCAGGCCTCCAGAATGTCAGGCTGGAAAGATGCTCAGTGGACTACGTGTTTAGGAATGAGCTCTGCAGCTCTCTGGAATGGAAGTTTGCAAGCCAGACATACGGTGGCCTGAGCTGACATATTCGCACACAAACTTTAACACTTGCCTTAGAAGTCTCAGGCCTGTGTAGCAACCTCTCTTATTGAGTAAAAACCTCACTGGAAACAGTGAAGGAGCAAAACTTCCACTGCATTGTGTTATAGATTTGCACATAGCTTTGCTGGATGCTCATCCCTGGTCTATCTTCAGTGTTCTGGACCAACTTAATCAATATTTTATCCCATCTGCCCTCACTTATCACCAGTCCTTTAGATGTGGATTCTTTAGAAGAAGAGCTACCTGATACACTGTGCCTAGACTACACGTCTACTTTCTGTAATATTGCTTTTAGGAGTAGTGGATGGCAGTGTGCTGTTGTTACTGTCCTACCTCAATCAATTAATCATGTAAAGAGGGCAGGTGGAGAGGGAGTTTGGGCAGTCCCAGATAAGCAGTTTTGAGCTGCCAAGACTCAAAACCATACTTGTGAGGCTCCTCTCCATAAACAGTGAGGAAGAAGATCCAAGAAACTTCAGGCTGGTCAGTTTTACTTTAGTCCTTGGGATGTCTGTGGAGCAACCCCTCCACCCCAAAACCTTTTCCTCCAGGCACACAAAGGGAAAGAAAGTGACTAGGAACAGCCAGCATGGATTTACTGATGGCAAACACTGCCATGCCTGGCTCTGTGGACAGTGAGAGAAGAGCAGAAGTCATTAACCTTGGCCTTAGTGAGGCCAAGCAAGCAGTTGTCAAGGTTTTGACAACTTCCCCCACAGTATCCTTGTACTCAGTCTTGGGATGTATGGACTGGATGTGTCAAGACAGGCGATTATTTCCTCTAACTGGAAGTTGTGAGGCCACAGTGGGAAACTTTTTTCCAGTTGGAACTCTCAAGTACATAAGAGACAGAAGCAAGTCCTGCAAGGGGTCACCAAGATAGTTATAAGGCTGTGCATGTGACATTTTGGTATAACACGGGGTCTTGAAAGTGTCCCTGGTCAACATGCACAGAAGAGCCCTCTCAGGAGTCTGCCAATAAGCTTAGGTCAGAGCAGAACGCATTCATACACCATTTCAGGGTGCCTTCCCCTCAGCTCTGCAGACAGTGCTTTGGCTTGGGTGCTATAGGCAAGGAAAGAGAGAGAGAGCTGTGTCATTCTGTGCTGCTAAAGACATTGCCCTGGTCTGTGTTTTGTGCTTGTACTGGTAAATGATGTCAGCTCAGGGTATCCTTTTTTTAACCGAGAGATATACTTGGGTAGTCTGTGTTGCAAGTGTGTTTAGATCAACATAGGATCGTATCCTAAGCTGGAAAACCTTCTGCCCTTTCCTACACAGCTCATAAATACTGGTCTGAGTGCATTCTTTACGGGGGCCTTCCGCTGTCACCACTCCAATATAAACAAAGTTGATAGCACTAGTATATAGAAAAAGGGCATTTCTGTACTTGGGGAAAGCAGGGAACCCTAGTAGGTGTCTTCACTATCAAAAGCTCTGGGAAATGTATGTCTGTTAGTCAGAAACAACTGTCAGGCCTCTACTGTTTCCCAGACACCATTACTCTCCAAGTGGACATGTTTCAGTGATATTCTCTCCCTTGTCCTTCCTCCCTCCCTCTCCCCTTGTGTTCACATGTGACTGACATCAGATTGGAAGCCATGACTACTCACACAAAGAGCATATGAGAAGAGATATCAAGAGCACAAAGATTAGGTATGACCCAGCAAAAAAGTAGCATATTTTTCTGGATCAGTCAGTGCGTGCATCAATCAAACTTACAAATATGCACTCATAGTTCTTCTTTATTTGTTCTGAAACTGTTTGATTTGGTGTTTTAAAACAGATAGATTAATCCATACTGGCATGGCTTAGTCCATGCCTATTTGTGTTTCTACTTACATATAAATTTTTCCTTTACAGGATGATTAGTTGCCCCTATCTGTAGACAGGCTTCTCATTTTCCTTGCTTCCTGTGTACTAGCACTGGGAAGCAACAATTTCCCACACCATATTTGACTCATGTCACTTGGAATTAACAGTTATTAATATTGCTGCCAATCCAGAATTACAGGGGGGATGTTAGAAGTTTATTTTCTGATTGGAAAAGCATGCTTTCGCTATTATGAATAAAAAATAAATTATTAATCCAGATACATCCTCTCATGGGATTCTGGAAAAGAACCCACTCTTCTACCATGAACACTGAGATTTGGCTCATTTTGGTTGGCTGCCCAAACTCGCTTAACTCCCCAAAGCTGTTCCTCCATCCTCCAAATAAGTAAAATCTTTTCACCTCTAGACTTCTCTTTGCGAAAGACAGGAAACTGTCACGAATACCACGGAGGGTTCTGGTGAGATTTACCACCCAAACTGTGGTCACTTGACACTACAGGTGAGTCTATTTGGCCAGTGTAGTGAATTTACTTTACAAATTGCAGCTTTGCCAGAATCTCGCTGTTCTAGTTTTTCGAGATAATTTCAGCCAAACTATTGTTGGCTGATGGGGAGATCTCTGAATCACGAATGAAAAAGCATTTTTCAATAGTGATGAAATCACACCGCAGGATACCTCGGAGAGATGCAACTACAAATGCATTCAAGATTTAATGAAGAGATACAGTTCACCCTTATCTTCTAGCTGGTCAAAGCTGGAAAAAACGCAGCAGGTGTAGGAAAGAACTAACAACACACCTAATCTTGATGTTGGCTGACTAATGCCTCTGCTTAGCTTGTTCTTTTAACATGGGGAAAATCCCTGAGACAACACAAACAGGCAGTTAACAGCTTTGTTTATCAACGGAGAAATGGAACTATAAAATGAGTCATTCTGTCATCTTGAAAGGTCAGTGACAAATAAAAGTTTTATTGCACATAAGTAAGGGAATTTGAAAAACAAATGTTCACACATATATATGAATGCAGTAATTCAGAGAGATAAAACATTGCAGATACCCATGCCCTCCAAAATGTAGTAGAATTTCATTTCTACTGAAGGCCACACTATGTGCTACAGCAATGAACCCCCTCTGATTTCAACCCAGATGACCATAAATGCGCAAATCATGCCACTGGCTGCTTAAGGGAACATTTATTTGTGTGGCTTAAAGATGTAGAACAGGATCTGTATTACAGCAGCTATTTCTGTTTGAAGAAGCATAGAAGTGACTCAGTATCCAGCTCTGTAAAGGAGCTTTTGATCTGTGTGGCATGGTATAGAATCTCCTGTTTGCCAAAGGACAAGGAAAGGGAAGGACATAATAGGCACTGGGTATTTATAAGATGAAAGCACAAAGCAAAGAGCAACAACTTGCATACAACTAAATTACAATATCTGTTGCTATGCAAAGGAGAGGTCTATGAAGGTGTGGAGGAATGAGCGAGAATGTTTATTTCAGAGGTCAGAATCACCAGCACAGACCTAGAAGATATTTACAGAAGAGGCAGCTGGGGAGGAAGATCTTTGTATGGTTTGTGTGCGACTCCTGTATCACACATGGACGGACTATCAATGATAAGGTTCTTGCGCATGGTTCCATAAATCCCTTTGACAGCTAAAGCCACGCATTGAGAATATACATATATCTGTGACACAAAAGTATATGGTATAGGTATTGCAGCAATATGTGCACACTGCCAAGATATGCTGAGTCATTAAGCTTTAAAATCTGTGAGAAAAGATAATCCTTGAAGTAGTTGTATTAGAGAGATTAAACATGTTCACAGTAGAAAAAAAAAAAAATTGTTTATTCGTAAAGAATGGGATTACCTGTGTTATTCTTAGCATCTATTCCTAGCACCTATAGGGATCTGAGCTAATTCAAAGGTTGTGAGAATGCTCCGAGCTTCCCTGTCAACAATTTTTGAGTGAGTTTTAGATGAAATGGGCACTGGTATTGACAATCTTCTTCCACGTCCTTTAGGACTGACTCATCAGCAAATATCTCTATGAGTGGGCCCCATATTTCCCGGCCATACAAAGGCAGAGCAGACAGTCTCTTTTTTGTAAGTACACTTGTATCCACCAGCATTTTTAGAAGGTGAGCAGCTTTCTTGGCAGTATGAGAATTTTTCCATACTCAGCCTTGGTGATTGTCAAGTGTAATTCTAAAAGTTACTGGGTTAGAAATGGGAAGATTAACTTCACCAACAAAGACCTGCTTATTTAGTACTAAATGTCACAGTATTTATATCAGATCATTCACACACCACCCATATCTTATATTCAGGAAATAAAACTGAAACTTGCATTGACTGGTAAGTTTCAGGCAGGGTTTCAAA
This sequence comes from Alectura lathami, assembly GCA_013399715.1. Classification (NCBI taxonomy): domain Eukaryota; kingdom Metazoa; phylum Chordata; class Aves; order Galliformes; family Megapodiidae; genus Alectura; species Alectura lathami. The sequence continues at coordinate 17,577 of VXAV01004466.1, forward strand.
CTACTTTGGACAGTTAACAATTAGTTGTCTTCTGTTTAGCAGATAACGAGAATAAAGTGCCAAGTCACTAGAAAATTCTCGTGACAGAACAAAATGCTTTCATTTCTGATATTGAACAACTTTCAGCTTCTGCCGGGAAAGAAAGACCCAGCAGTACAAAACTGTGTGTCAGGGAAGTAGTGTCACAGCCCTTTCTCCAGGCATAATGCATAGCAGGAGTGCCTTATCATGTGTGCGTCTGTTGCCTCCCCCTGGTTTTTGTAATTATGGAATTTGGAAAAGAAAAGGAGGTAACTGATTTCATGGTGTTACACAGCAGGATGAGAATTAAGCACAAGTGTAACGGATGCAGTTTAAGGGTTGCTTCTTCTTACATGAAAGGAAAATTTGTATGTTTTCCATGTTAAACTTTCTCAAATCAAAACATTAATCTGGCTACTCTAAGGCTCCTGCTTTAACAACCCCACCAAGCTTTAAGTAGATCTTTGGGTGAATGTGGCCTCAGAGATGTCCCTTCACACTTCTTTTAAAAATACCCTGCAAGTGAGATTGGTGATGAGAACCATCATCACTATTTCCTCCTAATTTTTCTGGCTACTTTCTGCTAAAAGCAGAATGATCAGATGAGGTGCCGAGCTTGATGTAAAAGACTCCAGGGTTTGCAAGCTGCACATACAGAGGATTCCCATCCAAAGCAATAACTCAGCCAAGCTGCAGTGCAGGGCAGTTCACACCAGTTTCCTCATAGCACTTGCCTGTGGGCTGTAGGCCCCATTCAGCAGATCAGCTTCTCTCAGTCTCCTCCAGAAGGACTGCAGAGGGGAATTAAGAGCCACCAGAGTGGTGTGGTGGGATTTATCCTGCCAAGGATGCATACTTACATTTTAGGACTTTGAAAACCATCACCTAACACCTGGGTTGTCCCCATTCTCTGCTGTACTGTTAATGAGTGCTGCTAAAATCTGGCCCTGGCGTGATGAAGTTGCTCTTGTAGTGAAGGGATGCTTGACCCAAGATCCTGCATAGAGTCCCATACTGCAACTCTCCCATCTTGGCAAACATGGCCCTGGCATGCTGCAGGGCTCATGGCAGAGCAGAGGTTTGAAATGAGAAACCCTGCTGTCCCACAGGAACATGAACTCTGAAACTGCCCTTTCTGTGGGCCTGGGCCTCCCACCACCCCTGCCTCTTGCTCCCCTGCAGCAGGCCCCATGGCAGCGCAGGCCAGCCACACACAAACAGTCCAGGGACAGAAATCAGCAGGGAAACCAGCCCCTGCTGCCCTCTGGGGCTGGGGTGCAAACATGCCCAGTGACATCAGAGCTTTGAGAGTCATCCATCAGTTGACAGCCCCAGCTTTCACCCAGACACGGCAGTGGTGGGGAGCAGCCACTTTCCTTGCCTGGCCTGGGTACTGCTGCACATCAAGCAAGCTCCTTCCAGCCCCTCTCCTTCTCCTCATGCTGCATGGCTGGAGGTCAGCACCCAGCCCCCTAGCATATCTGGCAAGGTTCTGCCCTGTAGAGCAAATCAGGGTTTTCTCCCTCTGTTTTTAGAACAAGATGTTGCATCATGCCACCCTCCCACTCTGCATCCCTTCAGATCCCTCTGTATCCTCTGCCCTCAAAAGAGGCACGTGCAGTGCTTCGTGAGGAGCACCCAGTCCGATTCATTTCATTCAGTTGGCAGTCACTGGCACGGATTCATTAATAAAGGAAAAATATCAGCTGTGGAATTACAGAAAGAATTTAAGGGCTCGTTCCAACCTTTTCCAGGTCTCCTGTTTCATCCACCACCTGCCAAAGGCATCAGGAACTCCAGCAGGAAGCTGATGTGCAGGCTGACCTCAAGCATCAGGAGCTGCCAAGAAGGGAGGTTTATCTTTTGTCAGCTTCTCACTTTCATAAAGCTCAGGCTCCATCATGCTAAGTTCAACTGTATTTCTTAATTTCAAGTTACATTGCTCCCATTAGTAATCTCCTGTCTTCTCACCTCCCAGTGAAGTAACTGAGCACAGGCAGGGAAGTTTCCTGGGAAGCAATGTGTATCACGCTTTGTACGAAGGGACAACTGGCCGAGACGGTCACTGCTGCTGGGTGAATATGAGTGGCGCTGGTGCTTTGGTGGGGAAGTGAAAGCAGTAAAAGCAGTGATGCTCTATGCGAAGTCAAGGTTCAAATGTTGGTTACTCTTGTCAGTAGGAAGAGAGTACCATGTCTGGCTTTACTCCATGAAAATACTAATAACAGCTGAGGAAACAAATTTTGGAGTGAGTAGCAAAAATAACAAACCTGGATGTTACTAACTATGTATCTTGCCAAGGAGGCCATGGTCAGTTGTAAAAGAGATGTAGCATGTTATCTTGAGTAGTACTGTCTCATAAAAGAAATCCAGAATATCAGACCACGAACACAACCTGGACATGCTGTTACACTGACTTTGGTTTTCACAGAACTCAGTTGAGAGTTAGGTGTTATTTTCAAGGGAAAGCCTAACTTTACAAGGTGGAACTTCTTGTACACCTAACTGTAAGACAACAGATGTGCCTGTTCAAGAATAGGATGTCACAGCTGTAGACAAACAAGAAAATGAAGAGAACAGGGAGTCAAATAAATGCTGACAAACACAGGAAACAGGCAGCACTATGTATAATCTCCTGAGAAAAAGTCAGCTGCATAATGCAGCCTCAAACTGAACAGCTGAACATCTTCTAGGACATAAACAAAACAGCTCCAGAAGGTAATCATATTTTGTTCAACTGTTACTCCTGACTTTTGCCTTACTGAAAAATATGAGAGCTGGAGGATTTGGTTTGGCCCTGTGATATGCGAAAGCAATTCTGCGTAAGTCGGATAGGAAGGCCATTCATATATAAGACTCAGTAGGGAGTCCCTCAGGGCTGGCATTAGAACAAACACAAGACCCTTCTATCCACATGTGCTAGTAATAGCTGTATTTGTTGAAAATACTGAGGTGAAGCATTTCCTTCATCCTTTCAGACTGCCAGATGCCACAGGCAGCTAATAAATGGGAGCACTGTTTGGCCTCCCATTGATGTGAGCATTTCATAGCAAAGCTTTAGGCACTAGAAGAGGCAAAGGCAGACGCTCCCTGAGTGGATCTGAAGAGTTCAAGTACTACTGAACATAAACCATGCAGAACTCACACTGTCAGTGTTGTTATTAGCTGCCAGCACATTCCCAAGCATATAGCGATACTGTTTGCTGGAAAGGTTTCACCCAACTGAAAATTTTATCCAACTGTCTCTGTCAGAAAGGCAGTCTGTTCTTGGCATCTAGAAGTCACCGACACAATTCCAAGTGAGCAAGGTTTCCTGGTGCTTTGGAATGGATTTGTGCCAGCCTGCTGAGAACGCTGCTACCCTATAACCTACTGCACCTTGCCCAATCTACTGCCAAATATCAGCTACGATACTTGAAGTTCCACAACACTCAATGTTTTTATCCAGCTTTCCTATTTTTAGCCACAGATTTTCCCAAAGACCCCATTCAGCTGGGGAGGGAGTGAAATGTCCCATGTAGCAAGATGCCAAATATTCAGGACACCATCAGTAAACTAACTGGGGCATATTTTCTCTTCTCATTGTCCTTAGGTTCTGATCCTCCTCAGCATGAACAAACCAAACAGTCAAGGAAAAGCAGCTGCCAAGAGATCATGTTCTTTACAGGATTAAAGAGAGAGATCATGGCAGTGAAATGTCACATTTCTTGTGAAATGAATCTCTTCCAGAGTAAAGAAGGAAACAGAAAAAGTCACTCCTGAAATTAAGGTTTGTTACTTCATTTGTGCCTACAAATGGTTACAATTTTCTAGAAGTTATCAAATATTTATTATCAAACTTCCTCTGAATTAAGTCACGCTCTCTGCACTGTATAATTGCACTATTCCTAACTAGGCAATATTCCGTCTGTCGCACACCCAAACAAACACAAAGGTAGGCTGATAAAATCACTACCTTTCTTCATTCCTTTATAGTTATCATTTCAACAAAACCATTTACTGGGCAGCAGCACACATTTACCCTGCCTGTCCCAATACTTTTATACCCTTGGTTATAGGCAGGGCTGAGCCCCAGTTGTTTTAAAGAGAACATTATGAGTAGATACTTCTGGATCCACTGCAAGAACTACACCCATCAGTTATTACTGACACTTTGACACAGCATTGGAACTTCACCGTCTTGGCCTTCTACCTCTCCCCTCCATGCTATCTCCAAATGTTCCGGCTTCTTCTCAATTCCCTTTTTATACTTGCATTACGATTGCTTACAGCATACAAATCATTGTGACTGCATTTGTATTAAGTCTCTAAAGCTCTTCTTTCTGTGGATTTCAGAAGAAAAAATGTCTCTCTTGTTAGGAAAGAAAGACAGGAGAGGCAGAGAGCACTTTCAGGAGAATTTGCTACACATGAAAAGGTGCTGCACTGACAAGTCTCCTGTGTCACATCCTGGCAGACCATGTAATCAAGAGCATCTTTAGCACAAGGTGGCAGCTGTACACGCAGCCAGGGGGAGGGGAGTTGAAGAAACACAGAGAGATTCCCCCTCTACTCTGCCCTGGTGAGACCGCATCTGGAGTATTGTGTCCAGTTCTGGGCCCCTCAGTTCCAGAAGGACAGGGAACTGCTGGAGAGGGTCCAGCGCAGAGCCACCAAGATGATTAAGGGAGTGGAGCATCTCCCTGATGAGGAAAGGATGAGGGAGCTGGGTCTCTTCAGCTTGGAGAAGAGGAGACTGAGGGGTGACCTAATCAATGTCTATAAATATGTAAAGGGTGGGTGTCGTGAGGATGGAGCCAGGCTCTTCGCTGTGACATCCAGTGACAGGACAAGGGGCAATGGGTGCAAGCTGGAACATAGGAGGTTCCGCTTAAATATGAGGAGAAATTTCTTCACAGTGAGGGTGACAGAGCACTGGAACAGGCTGCCCAGAGAGGTTGTGGAGTCTCCTTCTCTGGAGACATTCAAAACCCGCCTGGATGCGCTCCTGTGCAATCTGCTCTAGGTGTTCCTGCTTCGGCAGGGGGATTGGACTAGATGATCTTTCGAGGTCCCTTCCAATCTCTAACATTCTGTGATTCTGTGATTCCCTGAAAACCCTAGCCCGAAGTCATCTGCAGCTAGGCCTGCTAGCACAGGGAGACAGGAAGAATCTGCCAAAAAAGGGAGAGGCCCCGAAAGGCAGCCCCTCTGTAATGGGGTACTACCCAGCTGTGGGTTTGCCACAAGCCCTGAAAGACAGACCCCAAGGCAGAGTATGTTTTGCCGAGCAGCCCAAAGGAGCCGTTAGGCGGCTCTGTGCTCTAGGCTTTCTATCAGGCTGCAGGTAACATCATGTTTTTAGATCAATCGCAATTAAACATTGTCAGTTCCTCTAACTTGTTTCCTTCCTCAGCCTACAATAAAACTTTCCAATTAGGCATTAAAAAGTCCATTCCTTTATATTTTAATGGACAAGGAAATTTTCCAGTTACCTCAGCTTTTTCCCAGCCCCACTGGGACCAGAGTTTGGCAACATTACAATATGAGAGAAAGGAATAAGGATGATTGCTTTGCATCAGGTGTCAGCAATATGGTGTTCTCAGTGAACAATGGGGACATTAGGCACACATACTACTGGTCTAAAGTGCTTCTTAGGAAACAATGTAAGAGGTCAAAGCTAAATATTCAGGTTTTATTTCTACACATTTTTCAACCACTGTGTCAAATAATTATCTAGAGGTGGTTCTTCCCTAACAGAGCAAAAGGTGGGCAGCAGGAGACTGGAAAGGGGAGATGGTCAGTGCTGCTCCTCCAGAAGATTTCTCCTCGGCACTTACTTGGTAAAACCACCTAGTCACTGGCGTGGGGAATGGACCAGTGTCTAAAACGAGTCCTCAAAAGCCATCAAACTTTGTCTGAGCAGCAGACAAGGTGAAATCAATAAGGACAGAGGGACCTTACTGCATCTCTTATGTGATACCTCCACCAAACAATCTGCTCAGTGCCTCAGCATGAAAAGGAGACACAAGGTGACTTAGTGCGGAGAAAGCAGTGACTGCTAGCCACCGAAAG
>VXAV01004466.1:23662-89616 GCA_013399715.1 Alectura lathami
AAAAAAAAGATGAATAAAGAAAACGTGTGGCAGCTGTACTACACTTGTACATGGATGAGAAAGGATGTGCTGGTGCTCTTTCCTGCTTTTCACACTTGGCTCCAGACAAGTCCACTAGCACCCTCAGGGACAATAGTTCAGACTGGATCACCACACTACTAGATTTCTATTCTTTCCATTATTGAGCTGTGAATGGTGAATACTCTTTTGCTTGTCTTCACTGCAAAGCATGAAACAGAAAATATGTTTGTCCTTTGCAATGCTGAAGAAAGAGGCTCTTAATAAGCATGTGCACATATTTGGTTCTTGGTAGTTGCAGCCAATGGGTAAGATCACGTGTCGTGTTTTGAGTGGTTTGAATGTTATACTGATAGTTGAACAGCTCTCCAGAAGCAGCAACATCCACATAATGCATGTCTTAATACCTGTGACTAATTCCTTAGAGGAAACAAATCACAGTACGAAAACCAGCAATAAGGTATGAGTGCTTTTATTAAGACACCAAAACACAGCTATTCGGATAGTCACAACATCAGTTTCTGCTGAGCACGCAAGGTATCAAACAGAAGGCACTGCTTTGCATTTCCATCCAAGGACTGGTGCTCAGCTTCTGTTAATGGTACAGCTCCATTGAAATCAATAGGCAAATCTCTAGTCCTGTCACTAGAGGCAGTTTAGGATTGTACATACTACAAACTATAAAAATATTTTCAGTAAAATAGTTTATCCTTTCACTGTGTGCAGAAGGCACGTATCTGAGAGCAAACAGCAAAAGCGAGGAGACTCCTATATAATAAAAAATTAATGGTTGTGTACATCTCACCTCAAAATCACAAAGGTGAATTGCAGTTTCATTAATGAAGTGTAACCAAATGGATTTTTTATATACATCAGGAACCGAGAACTGATATTTCAGCAATGAAAAGACAAGTCAAAGATATTTACTTCTTACAGATCTACTTGAACCAAAACCAGAATATAAAAGATTATTCTGAAATTAATTTATGAATCTCAAAGGCATGTATAACCTCTAAGATCAACCAGTCTGACCTTCTGCAAAACATAGGCCAAATCCTTTACCCAGTAATCTTAGTACTTAAAAGCAATTGCATTAAAGAGCTAGAAAAGCAGATTTTCAATGCTGTTCTATACCAACAAATCAGCGATTAAATGTTGTGACTACAAAGAATATTTGTGAGTTCGAACTAATAGCCAATTCACGCTAAAGAGCTGCTTATAATGGTGTCCACTGAACTTAAAGAGGAGTTAGCTTGTTCCCTGCAAATGGCTGAATTACGCAGCAGCCTCCACCACTGGGCAAGAGGTGTGCATGTAGCAATCGGGACCCAGCAGTGGTGGGGACAAATTGCCACACTGCTTTACTCTCTGTCTTCCAAAGTACTCACTGAAGAGTCCTGCGAGAGCTGCTTGCTGTGTCAAAAATAATTTTGTTCCAGTTTATCCAGCTGAAGAGATTGCTGTGGTATTCAATGGAGCACAGAACCTAGATGTTTGCTGCTGCAGTAAGGGTAGGGTCTTGCAGCCAGCCTAAATATGGCTCAAATTTACATCAGCTCTGTTGCAGTTGGAGTGCTCTCTCTTCAGCAGGCAGCACACTCTGCACCTCAACTGCACAATCACTCTGGTCTAATTAAACAGAGTAAGTAGGTATCATTGGAGTTACCTGGAGAATATGGGTTTCCAGCAGCAAAAATTATTTCTTTTATTTTTTCACCAAGACCTTATAAACTAAGGAATTTACAATCATATCTCAAAACTCATGCTAAGAACACATTGAACAGGTTAAGCCACAGACTCATGATGCCTTTTCTTTAATTGGTAGCAGATCAAGTACTTGTTCTCCAGCTTCTGTATGCTTAAGGCGTTGTTAAGACCTAAAACAGTTAGGTCTTCAACGTTGCTGCAGCTCAAGCTTTCAACCTCACCTTAAGTAAACAGTGAATAACAAAGTGAAAATGAGATCTCTCTAAGGTTTTGCTGGTTTACTTCCTGAAATGTTTAGAGAAACATGTAGCTTGTGAGTAGCAATGCCACAAGTGATGCCAAGATGGGAAAACTGCAACGTGGCACAGTGGGACAGCCAAATGTTGGAACTTTGATAGAGAACCATGAAGCCTTTCCTTTTTCTCTTAGATTATTTTCTGTGGAAGAACTGCCAAAAAAGTTCACTTCACTCTGGAGTTGCAGTCACAAGTAGTTCTTTGAACGCTAGGGAAAAGCTGATATGCCAACAAAATAAAGAAGGGGGATACAGAAGCCTTTCACTTGTGACATTAAGTGCCAGTGTTGTGAACAGCAGTGACCACCATCATGAAGAGCAATGAAAGCCAAATGCTGAGTAAAGGCAAGCTGCAATTCTCTGTGATGAGACACGATCCAGCTAGGAAAAAAAAAAAAAAANAATGCACTATGTTCCAAAGCAAGTGAAGAGTGCAAGGAAGAAGAACTGAGTTGCGCTGGCACCTAAAAGGAGCCACTGCTTGAAACTCCAACATGCTGATCATATATAAGTCTTATGAGCCTGATAATTATCCTTTATGCTAAAATATCACTGCACAACTCTGTAACTGTCATTAATATCAGGTGTTGCCGTCACTCTTAACCACTCAAGAGAGCAGAATGGTGAGCGAAGACAAGCCACTCTTCTCTCTGTAGAGACACTCAGAGGCTTTATACGGAAGTTTTGATTTAATGGACCTAGGTATGCCCTTTACACAGGGTTCTGGGACTTGTACAGCTGCTGGATGTCCCTTCCCTTTGGGATCTGGACTGGCCAGCCTGCTCAGTGTCTGGGAAGCAATCAGAGCATCACCGGCACCTACAGATGTAAGTCTTGGGAGCTAACAGCCACTATTCAAGTTTCTACAAGCAGATAGCTCGGGTACAGTCTTCCCTGTCCTTTCTTCATCCTGTAGGCTGAGAGTCACTGCACGTAATAAAGCAAACTATGTTATCTGCAAATACCATCATGATAAGTCTAGTGAATTTGCTGTGGTCATGGCAGCTGCATTGTCATGCATGAGGCCTCCCTCAGGAAAGAGTTACTGACAGTGGTAACAACGCCAAACAAGCTCCTGCCCAGCAACAAAATGCAATTAGATCCACAGTAAACAGCCTTGAGTTGTGAAGGAATGTTAGGTATCATTTTTCAGCAAGCCAGCTTTCTCACCTCTCTTTTCTGTTCCTAAAGTCACAAACATACAAACTGTGGTGAGCAGCTAGATTTTACAGAAAGAGTGCTGAATCCTGTGGCATTCTGGAAAAGTGTTAAATTCCTGAACACAGGAGCAGAGCTTGTTATAGAGGTTAACACTCCTCAGAGCTATCTTTACAGACTCTCTGCAGGCACTTGCAAGAAGTGCTTATGCATTATCAACACTTCCAGTTGTTTATGTCTAATATCCCACCATTTCTTTTCAAAATATAACACCCTCTGAGAAATAAAATAAAACTCAAGGTCTTTCAGAAAGGCACAAGCTCTGAAGCAAATTAGCTTCTGAAGCAGACATAAAGCGAGTGGCAATGTTTCTGTGATCCATGACCCATGGATCCCTTTTATCCGTGATAAAAGGGTTATACTTTCTGTGGAAATGGTTGTTGGTGCACTTCAAAAGTGACAAGTGACTGAGATTGAAGGCATGAAGGAAGATGAGGAAGAGACAGCTATTATCCTCCTCCATAGTCTGCAGCATCTGAAAACAGGAAGAATAGTTAGATTTTCATATTTCTGTGGTCATCACCCACAGCAAACAGGACAGGAGGTTTAAATACCCTTAAGTGGAGGATGTTCACCAGCAAGCATTTAACCACTTCAAGAAGAGCTCAACAGCTAAAGAAAGCAACTTACCATGGTTCAGTTCTTACATCTGGTAACTTGGGAACTGCTAGTCATAGAACACTTGGTAGCTGAAGTTGTCAGACTTGATTCTGAAGTTGTACCTTCCCATTTTTCGCTGGTACTGGAAAATGATAAGGCTTACAACTCCCAGCACAAAGCCAACCACAGCAACAACAATAAGGATGATGTATCCAACTCCCATCCCAGGTGCCTTCTCTCTCTTTGAGTCAGATGCTAAAAGAAAAAAAAAAAAAAAAAAAAAAAAAAAAGAAAAAAACATCTAAAAATCACAAATNAAATAGCTCTGAAATTCCTAAATCTTTTCCTGCAGTACAAAGCCAGTCAGGCAGTATAACCTTGCCTACAGAGTAGCCAACATGCATGTCAAAGCACAGAGCTGTGATACGGCAATGGTTTAGCATTTTGGGGAAGGTAATTCTCATGGAAAGATCTATGAACCACCTTCCAAGGTCTCTTTTTCCATAAAAGTGCAGCGTCCCTGCAGACATCAGTGCGATGTGTATTGGGAATTTAACTCTACAATACTCAGTTAAGATAAGAATTAAAGGGTGAGGACTGGTGACATTGGACTGCTGCCTTACTTTCACAATGACCCTAGAGGTGAAGCATTCTCCCATCTTAATCCTCCCTCCATTTATCTATGATTATTAAAAACACTTGATTCGCTCTTATCTCCGATGTAGCCCTTCTTTAAAGGCAAAACGTTTAGGGAAGGATTATCCCTGTGTGTCTTTAAGCTCCCATTTAGTCAGCAGAGACCTGGCCACGGCAGTCAGCAGAGCCACACTGAAGAAGTCACCATGGGCTCAACCCTTCAGCCTGTGCACAGGCATTTGGTGCCACCTGAGAAGCCGAAGGGTGTCTAAAATATCTGTACAGGTCTGGCAGACATGGCATGGGACCTGCAGGAGACCTGTAGGCTTCTGGAATAGCACCCAGAATGGTGCGGAAAGACAGAGTGGGTCACCACAGGCCATCTCACAGAGCAAAAGATGCCTGTGTGCAGGCAAGAGCCCAGCCCCTTGCTGCCAGCTGTTTCCGCGACCGTTGACAGAATGTGTTCACCTGGTTCACATACAGACACTTCCATGTAACTGTCCAAATCTGCAAGCAGAATCCCCTCTTCTGTAAGATTATACCTCTATCTATGTTTGTACCAATACTCTTGCGCACTTCTAATCCATTCTTGTAAATATTTGATGTACTACTAAAACATCTCTGCATATACACTTGCGCAGTTGCTAGGGTGAACAGAAGACAAGCAGTGATGCATACATGCCCGTAATTAGAAACAAGGCTTCTGGCCAAATGTCAGCAACCATGGAGGCACACAACAGCAGTCCAAGCTACATGACACCCAGGGCATCATTCTAAGACAGGCCAACAGAGTATTGCACAATACATTTATCTTGATTTTGAATTTTGGTGTCTGACAAAGGAATAAAGAAAGAAGATACACAGTGGAAATGGTACACTGTAGCCCAACACAGACAGAACGGGGCTTCCTGAGGGTAAGGTATCAGTGCCCCTTGCTGTAGCATGTGGCAAGTGGTACAGGTAGATCACTTATATCTTACAATCATAGAGTCATTGAATCATTTGAGTTGGAAGGGCCCTTTAAAGGCCGTCCAGTCCAACTCCCCTGCAGTGCACAGGGACACCTACAGCTGGATCAGGTTGCCCAGAGCCCTGTCCAGCCTGACCTTGAAGGTCTCCAGGGACGTTCTTTCATGTTTCTCTGCAGCAGCTTACCTGACACAACAATTCTCATTGTCTCCTTCAACACAGAGCTGGATATCACTGTCCATGTCTAGCCCCACACTTAAAATGCAATGTGAATATCCAAACTGGAAATACAAGACAACATCCTGCAGCACCACACTCCTACAACTTTGCGTCAGAACTGATGGCATGCCACCCAAACAAAGCTTCCCTCTCCAGTGTTCCTTTTGTGTGACGGCTGTTTTGCAATACTAGAAATGCATCAGAGTCTCCAATGCTAATGGGAGTGAGATCTACATGATGCAAGTGCTGGGCAAAGAAAGCTGTATTATTTGCTATGTTTTAAAAGAACTAATTCAGAAATAAACACTGCAGGCCTATTCTAACAGATTAATGCTTGCGTGTAATCCAATAAAAATACAATATGCTTAATCAGAGCCTGTGTCAAATTCCAAATGAACATTGTGACCATCCCAGTAGAGGAGAAAAAAATATCCTGAATCCATTAGCAGACCAGCACTAACTTATCTCCACAGTCAGGAGAGCATCAAGTGACTGACAAAACGGACAACCAGCAAGAGGAAAGAGAGTGACTTCTGCCTATTCACAGCAGCCATGTGTTAAAACTGTGGTGTTGGTGTGTGCAAATACTCTCAAAGACTGTTTTGTGCCAATATATTATGAATGCAAACAGCTGAAGGAGACCGAGGCCAAATGACTGCAAGCGTTAGCAGCAGCAGCTGCCCCTGAAAACAGCACTCAGAGTAAACACAGAAGAGGCAGAAGCATAACATTTAAGACCTTGCTTGTACATAGAGGTGGTGTTCACTCTCTGTTAACCTGTACTGCACCACTCCGTCAGATTAACCATGGTGCTGTGCATTGTAGTAATAACAAAGTCAACATCAGGGAATCTAAGGAAACACAGAAATGCAGTCTCTGATATCCTCTAATTTTGGACTTCAGAGCTCGATATAACTGTGGACTAAGAACAATGTAGAGTAAACACTAGAAAAACCGATTGCAATCTAAGATACAAGTCACTTTTGCACTCTACAATTCTAATTGCTGTTTGATTTTGTGGCTGTTGCACTTGTTACCCTGTGAAAATAGCTGCACTTTTTTCCTCTCCCTTTCATTCCTTTGACAATCTGACAGTCANTGTCCCACGGCTTCAGTAAGAACTCCTGCTCCTTAGAAAAATACACTGAGGGATTTCTTTCACAGGTTTTCAGGTTCCTTTGCAGTGAAAAAGAATCTTAAAATGGTGGGTACGCTCTGTCCCCTTTTTGCAAGCATCTATTTATGGCTCACCAGCAGATCTGCACAGAGGTCCCCAGGATGTTCTGTGGGTAGCGATGATTTCACCGGTCTTCAGGGATCGAACCGCATGGCATCTCTGCAACAATCAATTCAGACTCCAACAAGTCACAAGGCTGACTAATGAATAATACAAAACCTTCTGATGAGTATGCGAAAGCCCAGTGCTATTCTGACCCACTGAGGTTTTTGTTTCTTAATGTTGTGCTTTGTTTCACTGAAGTGAGCACCCAATGAAAGTTCAAAAGAAATGGCATTAGGGAAACACCGGTTTAAAATCTGTAGCTGGATACAGCTGAAAACACTGTCTCTTTTCACATAGTCTCTTTCTTTTCATGAACTCTGTTTGTTTTGGAGAAACCTTATGAGGCAATAAGCTTCTCACTCTTTCTATAAGCCAGAGTTTTACAAACATTTTTGTTTGTAACAGGCACAGCAGATTCTGCAACCAGCACCAGCCTCAGCAGGGACAACATCCACTCCCTGCCAGGCTGTGTCATTTGGAAGCAACACACAGCTCTTCAGAAACAGCGTGCACTGTGGACCTGGGAACTGCTAGTCTGAGTGCCCTGCACTGTGAAAAGCTGGGGATGAGCGTTTCCCTTTCGCTCTGGGTGAGTGGCATTGGAACAACACACAGCTCGCTTGTCTTCCGCGCACTTCCTTGGCAGCACTGTTCAGTTTGTTTGCTGCCCTTTTGTTGTAAGCCACGGCCTAAAGATCTCTGCTGGGAGCCATAGGCGGTTGAGGTTATTCAGGAAATACTGTGACTTTCCTGGAAGCACACATAAAAGCGGAGAAACAGCAGAAGAAAGCAGTGAAGCACGAGGGTGTCTTATCAAGCGCGACTACACAAGAAAGCCTCACCCGTGTCACCAGCCTGGTTACACTGACAGACCTCTGCAGTCCACTATCAGCAGGCATCTGTGGCCAGACAAGCCCCTCACAACATACCCGTAGAGCTGCAACATTGGCCTACCCTCAGCTTTCCCAGCTAGGCAGATCTGCAGCTAAAGAGTACACTCTCACAGCTGCTCCCTGCTGTCAGTGATTGCTTGGTTCCTTGTGGCCATGAAGCAGCCTTGTTCCACCAAACGTGTGGCTGGTGGTGGCACAGCTCACCTCTTCCCATCCCAAGCCATGTCTCCTACCCATCTCCTACTACAGTCCTCCCCAGCCCATCTGTATTTTCTGCTCTGAACTTTAGAGCGCCTTACTCTCTTCTGCCAAGAAAACACAAAATAAGAAGAATGGATAAGAAGACATCACACAAGAAGTAAGTCTGTTCCTAACTCTAACCCATGCAGCTGAAATCAGCCCAAACAGCAAACCCAGCGCCTCTTAGCAAAGCAACTGTTTGATTCCTCGCAGCGGCAGCATGAGCCCAGGCAGCTCATCCCGCCCACCCCTCTCCTTCCCCTGCCTCGCACCCATCACCACGTCCTTCCTCAGCTGTGCAGGACTCTGCTCGTGCAACCACATTCTGAACCTGGGGAGGGATACGGCTCCTCCAAAGTGGGGCACAGCCTGGGGGTTGCTCATGAGCTGATTTGTAACACATTAAATCAGCTGTGAAACCTGGAGCCATCTTTCCATCTGACAGCAGTGTTTCCTGTCCCTACTTTTTTTTTTTTTTTTTCTTTTTAATCTGGAGGAAGCTTTATTCTTCAGGAAAGGAAACAAGTATCTTCTGCTAGCCATTTTTAATATTTTAGGAAGAGACCATTTACTTTATAATGAGCTTAAACAGAGTTATTTAGAGCTAGAGGAAAGTGTTAGACAATGGAGGAGCACCAAACTGTTAATGAAAACATCCTTGACAGAAAAAAAAAAAAAAAAAAAAAAAAAAAAAAAAAAAAAAAAAAAAAGAAACGTTGGAAGAGGGAAGGGAGAATTCCTGTGTACAGACCATAAAGAAAAATAAAAAAAAAATCATCAGCAAAACCTGATTATTATTATTTTACTTGCATGGTAGCAACATATTTTTAGGTTAAGCAGTGTGTATCACTTAGAATTTAAAAGAAAAAAATGCTTTGAAGCACAGTATGCAGACAATTAAAAGGTGAAGTATTTATGAGAATATTTCTTGGTTTACTACTTTTAAAAGCAATAGAGTTTTAAAAAACCTTGTTACAATCTGTTAGATTCATGGCCCTAGAAACTTAATGCCTTGGAGTTTCCTCTCCTTGCACCTAAACCCTGACCTGGAGAAGCAAATCTCTAGGGGAAGAAGAAAGGACAAAAAGGCACCCCAAATCTATTTGCTCAGACACTCCTGCTGAAACTGCCTGTCTGGCTGGTAACTTTTTGTGACATGCCCATCTGATCTGACACATTTCTGAGCAGCCTGCCCCACTGTAACTTCTGCTCATCGCCTCCTAGCCACACCTAGGCTGGGGTGAAAGGTTCAGTCCTCAAGTCCCCCCCAGCTTTTTGTCACTCGTTTCTATTTATGCTCCATGCTTTTAACTACAAGGATGAGAAATAGGAAGCAAGGGGGACACAATGGTTGTAGTTCTTCCCCACTCCTTCCTTCTCTCAGCAGAGGATGAAGGAGCTATTTTAAACCCAGTCTGTTCCACAGAAGGACTGCATATGGCACATCAGAGAAAAACCGCATAGAGCAAAACCCTTACCGTCCTGCAGGTGCTTCCCGGTGTCTCCATACAGATACGAATTTTGCAGTGTAGGTAAACTACAGAATTGTTGACAAAGGAAAAAATTTTCGTCTTAAACTGTGCCTTGCTTGAATTCCCATTCTCTAGCACTGTGGTGTGTGTATTTGGGATAGCACAGCTGGAAAGGAGGAGAAAAGACACACATAGCAGCTGGGGCTATGGAAGGCACGTTGTGGTTATAGCACATAAAGCAAGTCTCCAGCAATACACGGGTGATAAGGGGCTGTTTGCTGCTTTACTGTCACAGTGAGCAAATAGAATAGGTGATAAGAGAGGTGGTTGCCGCGACGGAAAAGAAGGGAAAGGGTGTCAGAGAGGACTTAAACTTGGCTTCACCAAACACAAGGTGAAACCAACAAGTTATCAAAAGGAATAGCTTTGTTAGTGTCTTAAGACAGAGAGTGCGCATAGGGAACGTGACATCAGGGTGAAATCAGGCATCCAGGCAGGAACAAAACTCTTCTTTTACCAGAACCTGCACTAATACTGTCTGTGAGTCATAACACACAGGGATCAATCGGCCTACACCTCCGCTGACAAGAGTTACGTAAGCTCTTCATAATATCTCAGTCATGGACAGATGAAGCACGCATTTTTCAAATTTTCTTTCACTATTGTCCATGAAAACCACCAATTTCTTCCAGTGAAAGCCTCTACAAAACTATGGGGAAGACAATCAACTCAAACAACTACTGCATTCCACTTTGAAAACAATTTCTTTTCATACCTACCTTCCTTGTTCTAAGAAGGTGTGACCAGTCAGGATGTTAAGGGATAGTGTATACGAATGACGAAAACACACACAAAAGATATTTAAAATAAAACACATTCACAGTCTGTGCCACTGGAAGATTCAGGGTAGGACACGTTGTTTGCAAGTGGCATTTGCTGTACCTGTTGTTGATAAAAGCAAATGAGGGGTAATCCACCGAATTATTAGTCGGAGTCGCCCAGCAGTCAGTGAGGATCACCTTCAGCTTGCTGTCCGCTCTCTGGATCCCCACTTCAATTAATATATCGTCACTGGCAGAGACACTGAAATTTTTTGGTATTGGGGAGTTTCCCACAAATAATTGCATTTCTGTTCTGAAGTGTCCAGATCCATGCAAATCCTCAAAAATGGTGTAAACTCTGAAACAACAATTAAACTCTTTTGAAGACCACAAGATTGACTGTGCCTGTTTCTTGACCTCCTGTGCATTTAAGTAGTGAAGTGTTATCTGCTGTCCAGAATGCTAAGGCAATGCTCAAGAGAAAAGGGTGAGAATGCAGAGAGTTTTCAGCTGGGATGGCAGGAAGCATGGAAATGCAAGAGGAGGAAACCAAAGGGTGGAATGTCTTGGCAACACGAATAGAGCCAACAGAGATATCTGAGCGGGCCTGTAGAGGAACAAGATTATGAGCTGCCTTTGAGTTCAAAATAAGGGCGGTAAAAGCTTAGTGCAGAAGAGAAGAGCCATGAAATTTCAGGAAAAGGAACAGATCTGAACAGTATGTGAGAGATACGGGAAAATTAGACAGCTCAGAGAGAAGGGGCCTGACAAAAACTTTGCACTTGTACAAAGGGAGAATATTCACTGTCAGAGGACAGCTTGTGCTGCTGCCTTTTCTGAGAGCATAAACAGCAGATTGGTTCCATCTTACTTGTAGCTGGGCCTTCCATAAAAACGTATCTGCATTACGTGTCTGCTCTTTTTTTCCAAGCTGATCAAAGAACTGCCATCCTCAGCAGCAAACCTAGTACCTACATGGCAGTCTGCATGCCTGCCTCAGCTGAAAAGGTAGATAACTGTCATGTGTCAAAAGCAAGTATTTTCTGTCGTTGCTAAGTGTGATTGCCCAGGAAGGCAAAGAACAGGAACCCTGTCTCCCAGAGCTGCATCACTAGCTCCCAAAAGTTTATTTCCATCTATGGCTTAGTCTGGAAGTGGTCATGCAGCAGCATTTCAAAGCAGAGAGAGATGTTCCTTACCCGTCTGCAGTGTATCCAGAGGAAGTCAAGAGATTGTTTTGAAACACACAGTGGATGGGACTGGCAACTTTTAAGTGGTGGATCACTCCATGAGCAGAATCGTCATTCCGCAGTATGGTTTTCACTACCGTGTTAGTCATGTTCTGAAAAACAGGAAGAACAAAGCACAACTTGTGAACACCGCTGTTTGTAGGGGTATATAGCAGAGCTACAGGCTTACCAGCTTCAAAGATTTGGGAATTCTCCATTCTCCTGCCTGCAAAAATCAAACAGATTTAACCTCCAGTATCTTTGTTGCTGTAGAGATAGACAATGAAAACCTGTCAGCCTTTTTCCTTTTATTCAGACTGCAATGATCACTGTCCCGCAAAAGAATTTCTGTACTTTGGCATGGCTTGGGCATAGAATTTGGCTTGGGGTCCACAGAGGCAGGCATTACTTTGTCCCATTACTGGGAGCAACAGGGGTATTTTGAGGCTGAAATTGCTTTAAAGAGGAGGGAAGCTTCTGACAGCTGCAGAGAGGACCCAGAGAGGCGTGGGAAGGGGGTCTCAGTTTGGAGAGGGTCCTGAGCTTTCCTACCTGACCCCAAAGATGCCCTTCTCTTTTTTGCTTGCCCCCTGCCCCAAACAGAGGGGCAACTTTCCACCCACTGGAAGGGTTTTCTTTTCCCAAAGACATTTCTTTGCCCAACGTATTAGTAACAAATGGACTGTACTCCTAGCTAAGGAATTGCCATTGCCCTCACAGAGAGAAGAACATGCTCTGGGGCTTCTTGGCTTCCCCTGGCTCAAGGGACTTACGGTCTCAACTTCAGTGCCACATTCATTCCAGCCAGCCTGCAGCACAGCGTGAGTGCCATTGCTGATGCTCACGTTGCAGAGAGGCTCCCCCAGGTACAGAGAGGACTCAGGGATGGATGCCTGATGTAAAAATCCCTTCTGAATGGCAAGGACGATCTTCTCGATTTCGCAGAACACTCTCACTGCATCCTTCATGGAAATCTCCTGGGCAGGTTTAACGAGGGGAAAGGGGGGTGCTTGAGGAGGGACATCAGGAGCTGACACAGGATCCGTGGTAAGAAGCGGCAGCACCGTGCTGGAGAACGGGGTGTCCTCCAGAGCTGTGACCTCAGTAGTAGAGAAGTTCATTGAAGCAAGGGAGGAAATGTAAGCTGAAGTCTCCAAAGATGTCACAGGTAAAGCTGCGTTGGGTGCGGGCTTCTTGTCCATCACTGTTGCCTTCTGGCTGATAGGAAATGCTGAAGAGTGCCAAAAATAAAGGTACCTATGTAATTTACAGTTCAAGATTGATTTCGTAATGTAGAAGCAAACCCATATGAGGAAACTCACACTTACTGGCAGGAAGCTAGCTTCTTCTATTTTTTTAACCAGATCTACCTAAAGTCATAGCTGTGGCTTTTTTTTTTGTTATTATTTTAAGAAAGAGTCTGTGAGATACATAGAGATACTGTGAGAAGAGCCAAAGCGCTTTATTTATTTTATTTATCTTAGTATGCCTGAGGAAAGCACATATATACAGCTTTTGGTCGATCAGGGCTAGCAGGAGTTCCTCAGCTGCAAGTCAGTGAGCAACTCTTCGGATCTTTTTGCCTGGTTCTGTAAGAGACTGCACACCTCTGGCTGGGGGGTATAAACAGGAGCAGAGTTTGTTAAAAAAAAGACTGCCCCCCTTTGTAAGCAGTTGATATCCAGAAGATATGGCCCTGGGTGCTTTGGAAACACTATATTTTGGGGACATGCCGGACAAACCTTCTACAGCAGGCCCATGTTGCACATATATGCCCTGAAAGATACGGTGGGGATCTGAACAAACACAGTGGTAGGAATCTGTAATGATTCCAGGAAGGAGGCAGACATGGGGAAAAGGGAAGCAGATACATGCACACAATCTCTGGAGCTCCCCAGCTGTAAGGAATTGCCCCAAACTGAACATAAGCTGAAGAAAGAGTCTGCACTCTTTCCAAGCTGAATTTCCCGAAAGCTTGTTATCACAACACTAAATGTGATGGTTAAACAAAAATGAACAAAGGTTGGTTTCAGTTCACAAATCCTTGTGACTTCAGCCAATGAGAAGCTTATCACTGTCTTTACAAAAGCAAGTACAAATTACGGAAGAAGTCTGAAAGAATTTAGAAGCTTAAAGACCCATTATCTGTCAGCTAACAAATGATTCAAGGAAAGACAGAAGCTAGAAGAATTGACTGATAGAAAAGAGTCATATGTCATACTATACTAACTTCTCATCCCAGGGGCAATACAGAGGTCACACTATGTGCCTGCTTTCTGTTACCTTCTGTTATCTCTGCTGTCCCCACTGCTTCTGATAATGGAAATAACTAACAGAATTTTAATGGCAAATATGAGAAAATGGAACTGCCAAAAGAACCTTATAAAGATGGCATTAGATATTAATATAATAAACTCTTGTAAGAGATTATTGCAGTCAGAAATACTTAAAGTCTGCTGCAAGTCTTTTCCCATTAGCATGCAGCTGAATACAACAAATCAAATTCAACCCTGGAAAAAATTTTAAGGTCTGTCCTAAGTGTGACCTTGATCCAACAAAGATAAAAACGCCAAGAGTTCAGTTAGCCATTAGATAATAATAAAAGAAATTGCCTTCACAGTTTCTGCCAGGTCTTTCTGGATGCACATCGGCAAATCCATCATTGCAGCTGCACTGGTAAAAGCCAGGTGTGTTATAACACGATGCATCTGGGGAGCAGTCATCTTCTTTGCTCTTGCACTCGTCATAATCTGTTGGGTATAGTTAAGCAAAAGGCAAAGGTGGAGAGGGTATAAGTTAAAATATGGTGGTTCTGAAAGAGGAATCATTATGATATCATGGTAGCACTGCACCTCCTAGATGTTAAATTGTACTGTACAGACACTGGCATAACCCTCCAGCAGCAGCGCTGCCAGCGATGGTCGGCTGAACTGCAGGCACCCTGCGGCAGAGCTGCTATCCTCCTAAACCGACCAGCAGCCTAACAGGATACTTCTAGCACCACGACCAGCTGCCTCCCTCATCCCACCGTCCTGAGGAGGTGGTCAATGAACACTCAGCATGAGTGAAGCAGTTTGAAAAGCAGGAGGTGGGTGCGACTGGTCCAAGCTGCAATCTAATTGAAAGAAAAATCGTGCCTTGCTTCCCTTTATCTTCCCAAGCCTGAATGGCAGCTACACAGATCTGAACATACCACCATTGGCAGGACTCAGAAAGCAGCAGCAGCCGCCTGCCCTATGGGGAACTGCCCCTGAAAGAAGCTGTCTCTTTTAGCAAAGGCTTGAGGGACAGGCACTGCACAGAGCACTACCACGAGTGAGCCAAGATCTGACCTGAGACCCAACTTCCCAGAATCACAGCTGTAAGGACAGCAGGCAAAGGGAATGTACAGGTCAGGCCATATACATGCCTCTGATGTCATTTCGAGATTTTAATTGACAGCTCATAACAATAATATTTGAACAAACTTATCACGTTAAGGATGTACAATTTGATAGTGTTTTCAGAGATGACAGATCAATTTGTTGAACAGGATTCAACAGTAGTTAGGAGATGGCTGTTTATTCTTACTGACTTAAATCACATCGAAAGAAAAAGAGATTTCACAATAAGCCATTGTGCTGCTCTTGGTAAACTGCATGCTTTCATCTGAACTCACAGCCCGCGGGTGAGTGGCAGAAACGCATACTCCCAATGCGGGAATTTGCATTTTCATTTGTTTATTCCTTGGGCTTCTGTCTTATACAAAATTTTTAGTGCAAAGCAGAGGGTAACGCGTTTCAAAATAATTTTAAACAAAGCTAGCTATGCCTGGTACAAGGACCTGTTTCCTCTGGTAGCTTATAAAACCCCCAATGTGTTACCACAGTTTCTAGTAACTCCATATCTTTTTCTCTATAAAATTTTCGCTAGCTATAGACAAAAAGATCAGCTCATTCTGATCAGGTGTACTTCACTTCTGATTTTATCTTTTGACATTTTCTGAAAATGCTGATTGGATGGATAAGCAGAAGCAATATAGAAGAGGGAATGGCTGCTCATCCATCCGTTTTACAGATACTTTCACTTTAAACAATACAGAATAATAATAGGCTTTATCATCTTTCCCGTTCTGAAGAGCAATGGGGATATAAGCTGCTCCTTACCGTTTATGGAGAGACTGTCAACTGTGAAATAGGAGCAGTGTTCAAAGGCATCACGAAAAGTGGTGATGATGTAGTAGATATCCACATCTTCTGCAATCAGTAAATGGAAACTTACCACTGTGCTGCCATTAGTAATACCAGTTATCAACACTTTAATCAGACCAGCATCCATCTGCTGAAGGACATCAAGGGGCAGAGATTTATGTATCTGGAATAAAAACAAAGTGCATGTGGAAATGGACAAATAGAAGCAATCACATTTTAGGTGTTGTGCACAGCTCAGAAGAGAATATTACGCATGACAATTGTGCTTCATACTCTGAAGCGAAACAGCAGAAAAAATACTCTTTGCTTTGTAATATTTCCACTCTACAGTAGCTAAGGACATACATTTAACTGTGAGCATTAAACAAGGTAAGTGATAAAGATATTTAATCTGTCATTTGGCACGGGTCCTTGCAAAGACTTCTGATAACAGCAAGGGAGGGAGGAAACTGTAGGAATACAGAATCATAAAATCATTTAGGTTGGAAAAAAACTATAAGATAATCATGTCCAACCATCGCATTACAGTGTCAAGTCCATCCCTAAACCGTGTCCCTAAGTGCCACCTCCACCTGTCTCTTAAATTCCTCCAGGAATGGAGACTCCACCACTTCCTTAAGCAGTCCGCTCCACTGCCCAACCACCCTTTCCATATAGAAATTCTTCCTGACATCCAACCTAAACCGCCCCTGGAACAATTTGAGGCCATTTCCTCACAACCTATCACTTGTCACCTGAGGAAAGAGGCCAACACCCAGCTCTCTACAACCTCCTTTCAGGTGGTTGTAGACAGCAATGAGGTCTCCCCTCAGCCTCCTCTTCTCCAAACTGAACAACCCCATTCCCTCAGCCTCACCTCACAACACTTGTTTTCTAGACCCTTTCCCAGCTTTGTTACTCTTCTCTGAACACGTTCCAGCAACTCAATGTCCTTCTTGTAGTGAGGGGCCCAAAACTGCTATGACCCAAGCGCAGCATCCCACATTTTGCCTTTTTCAATGCCATACACCTGGAGGTGGTTCATCGATCCTCTCCGAGCATCCAAGAGCTGGCCTGAGGAATGGCTCCACACCAGTTTGAATGGGGACAGTCACCTCAGAGTACTGCAGTGCTGAGCCACAGCTGAGCTGAGGGCAGCTTGGAGAAATCAATGAAGTTCACAGTCTGTACACAGCAACCTTACGACTTGCCAGTGGGCTAAGAGAGAAACGCTGCCTATGTCAAAGCAGACTAGGCCTCAGCCACAGTAGCCCTGGAAGCAGCCTCTCTGACCATGCAGGACGATCAGCTCTCTGCAGGACAGTACCACATAGCTCTGCTTGAGGCTTTGCATCCACTGGGCTGCTCAGGGACTGGAGATGTGTATTTGACCTCCTCACTTTCCGGCCTTGGTACTTCCGGAGGGCAGTCACCCACGGGAACATCCCCTCCTGCATGAGGGTGGCAGTGGGTCAAGGCACCCAGACACATGCAGGAGCCCGAGGGGCACACATCAGCTTTGGTATTTCCAGCACCATTGCCAGGCCCAGCATCAGCCAGTGCAGGAGCAGTCACAGGCCAGATGGATCAACCCAAGACAAGACAAAAGAATAATTGTAATTCAGCTATAGACAGCATGTTGAGAAAACATTGTACACAGAACAGGTTTCTCAGACCTGTCCCTGAGAAACTGGAAAACATCCACAAGTGCTCCGTCAGTCCTTTTCCTCTGACTGCCCAGACAAGGGGCACAATAGGACTCCACAGGTCTCCCTGCCTTCCTGAACGTCCCAAGGGGTAGCAGAGCACACACACATATGCAGGGGTTTGCACACCCAGCCTGGCCCTGACATCCAACCGCAATGCATGCAGAGTGCATACCTGGTAGGCTGGACGTCAGGGTAAGCACAGGCTGTGTGATACCACCCATCAACACTGTGAATTTTTTTTCTTTGGGACTGTCCAGGAGGTACCCATGGATCCCCTGTAATACCTTTCCCCTACATCTGGGAAGTCTTCTTACATCCTTCCACACTTACAACTAAAAAGTGCAGCAACAGAAAGCATGGGACATAACTTTCAATCCTGAATCCGGCAGGAAATACAGGCTGTCCGGAGCCGCTGGTATTACAATCACGCTTACAAACTTCCAGCAGAAGCACAACAGCAGACTGCCCATGATAGAGGAGCTGCTCCCAACAGCACAAGAAGGATAAATCCCATGTCATCCTTGTCATCCCTCCTGAGCCCTCAGAGCCTGGGATGCACACAGCTTCCTTGTACACAGCAGCCACTGATTTCAACACAGAGAAATGGGAAGACCCCCAGAAGTTTCTGTGGTTTCTTAGTGTGCTTGCCCTTTGCCTTTGCCCTCTCACAGCTGCAAGTCTTCCTGGGGATGCTGGCAAGGCACAGGCAGGGAGCAGCACAGCAACAGCCTGGTCAGGGCCAGAGGAGCAGCGCCTAGCCCAGGCGAGAGCTGACACCTTGCATCCCTGCTCTTCTTTAAGGCCATCTTCAGGACTTCCTTCCTTTGCTCAACTTCCCAGAGAACTGAGGGGGTGGACAGGGGCTATGCTGCACTCACCTGCAACCCCTTGTTCCTCTCTACATCTTCTGCAGGAAATATCTGCAGCAGAAGGGCTGGAGCTCAGCCACAAGTTCAGGTGGAGCAGGCATCCACAGCACGATGCTCAGGGTGCAGGCAGTGACTGCTGCCAGGAGAGCCCAGGGAGAGGCAACAGGGCAGCTGTGGGAGCTGACAGGAGGAGCAGCCTCATTTCTCTTGCACCCATGCATGCAACATGTGCGTTTTTTGCTGAATTCTCCTGATGTACCTGCTCAGTGTATATTATCCAGCCCTGCAGACCAGGCTCTGCAGACACACTGCAACCCTCTTCTGAGTTGCTGGAGGTGGTATGCACTGCGTACACAGGGTACCAAGGTAACCTGCATGCAAACACCTGCTGCACCCAGGAAGGACTCTCAGGCAGTGGTAGGCCCCACACAGCAAACCTTGCAGCACCCCATGGGGCATGCAGGCAGAGCTGGGAGGATGCAAGCGGTAATTTTCCCAGGAAAGCCTAGGCAGCCCCAAATCTCCCATTCTTCCAGGGCACAGGGCTCTGGAGGCCCTTTCCCCTTCTGCTATTTCACAACCATGTGCTGAACAGTAGGTGGTCAACCCCAAATTTTCATCTTTTCATAGTTTTATTCTGAACTTCTAGGTATTAGCCAGATTAATGGTCAACCCTTAGCCCTTCCCCAATTTCACCAGTGTTCCCCTTTCATTTTTTTTCCTGAAAATTTCATTTTATTTCTGCTTCTTTTTGCCTCAGGTTTGGGATTTTTGTTTGCTTGTTTCTGTCCTTATCAATATTTTTTCCACACTAACCAGGACTCAGATCTTGAAAAGCATCGGGGGACATTAATTTGTACTTGTATTTAGCCACTAGGTGACACTGCAAAACCCTTTATTCAGAAGGCTGCATGATTTACCCACGGGTACAACACCCTGGGCTATGGGAATAATGATTGATGAAGTGGGGTTGAAAAGACTGAAAAGAAAGAGCGAACTTTTCAGAAGAAACTAACTCAACTCATGAGCATGAGGTTTTCTCACTACGAAAATAAAGTATCTTGGATCCATAATTGTATCTGCCATTTCTGTAGCACACACAGGAAACGCTAGCAATACCAAACCAGGAGAAATAGGTGTACCAGAAGAGTGCCACAAGAGAGCAAGGGAACCCAAGCAAAACTTAACACCAGCACCAAGGGAAGGGAACGTCCCTCGATAAGACAAAACAGTTTCACTGGAACAGGGAAGATGCCTTAACCCCAGTATCAACACTCACTCCACATTCAGATAGCTTTACATGCAATTATGTGAAGTGCATTAACTACATCAAACGAAGGCCGTGTCAGTTCCAAATGAGAGGTCACCTTGGTCAGGCACTATCAGTTATTAGTTTCACACTTTCTGTCACACAATATTTAAGATACCACAATTCAAACCAACTGTTTGCACTCAGGAGTTTAATGCATATCGGCGAATGCATTCTCAGTTCAGACCTTTTGTCTTCCTGGTTTGTTTTCTTGAGGACAAGCCCTAGTCCTCATGCTATTCCTTCTTGGCGAACAGTCAGGTTGAGCAAAACCCAAGAAGACCGAAATACTTTCTTACCCTTAGCTATGCTGTTCTTCAGGTGCAATGCAAGGAGGATGGCGAAGATAGCCTGGACAATGACAGTGCAAGATGTCACATCCATTTTTTACCTTGTTCTTATCCATACATTATTTAAGGAACAGCATTTCTATTTGCTGTGCTGCCAATTTAACCACGTGGCGGCACTTCAGTGCTGGGGCAGCTCTATGCTAAAGCACATTATACACATTAAGATTTATCAATCCTCTCTATTGTAGATGGTGACTCCAAAGAGGTTTAAGTAAAATTTCCAGCAAAATGTATTTAACTGGAACCTGATAGTGCTTTTAAAACCTCTGAAACTTTCCCTACAGACTTTAAAGGAACAGTTTCTGGCCCTTATAGCCTGGAAAGAAAATATGCAGGCCTTTTTCTTTTCCTAAACTTCCCTTTCTTCCGTGTCTGGAAACACAAGTTTTGTGACAAAACGTTCAGGGCATGTTTTGCCGATGGTTAGTGCTATGTATAGTGGCTCAGAGGTAGACAGAATCAGCACTAACACACCTCACCTGTGGCTGCTCCACAAAACTGAGTGCTGGAAAATGGAGTTGGTGCCTTTCAATCATGAGTGTTCATTTTCCACCTGGAACTTTGAGAGCTGGGTAAAACTGACACAAAATGTACTTTGGTTCCTTTATGTAATCATTTTACAGATTTTCCAAACATTTGTATCCATGATTTTCTAGATTAAGGTATCTGACTGAATACCTCACAAAGAAAACACATTAATTTTAGTCTATTTTAGTTATTTGCTATTCCAAAATACCCTTGGGCAGTGACTGATGCTGAATGAAAGTGAGGTCAGTGGAGAACTGCTCCCTTTTCACTTTGCTAATCACGTCCCTTTCGTTCTGTGGCTGGTTTTCTGATGTGACAGCTTGGGACCTAAACAAAGCGGAGAAAGCTGCCCTGCACTAACACAACCAGAAAGGTGCAAAGCAGCATCAGCCAGCAGGAAACTTATATGATATCTGAGAAAACACCATGCACAGCTAAAGAGACCACACATTTCCCTCCTTACAGCGTTCTCTATCTTCATGCTGACCTGACCTCTGCCTGTCTGTGAGGTGTTGCCAGTGGCTGTCCTGCAGACAGCTGTGTTTCCGTGTCAAGCTGTAGCGCTGTGCACGATGAGAGTCTGAGGAAGCCTCTGTGGCGTTTGAAAAGGCAAACAATTGTCAGCGGTGGATTTATCACCACAGTTACCAGGGCCTTTGAAAACACAGAGAGAAGTGGCCCAGGATAACCAGTGCTTTTCCAAGCACAGATGTGTTAGAGCAAACACCAGCAGGAACACACTTCTGATAAATTCACAAAGAAACGAGAAGAGTAATACAGTCAGAGGCAATGCATTGAGAGGGTGCTAAAGGAGGTGCTGACATGGCCGGGTGCTTTGATGTCCTGTGCTCTAATTAGAGGTGAGGGCAGAGGTGACTTAGCAAGAAACCACTCCCTTTCCAGGGGCTACAACAAAGGGTGGTTACAAGGGATGTCAGCCTTAACCTGTGGTAACAAAGGGTAATAACTATCATACAGTTTGTTAATACACTGCCGTGCAGGGCAAGGTTAATGCAGCTCTTCGCAAGTATTCATTAACTTTTCAGAATATCCCCAGAGGAAATAAATAAGCCAGTATAACCAGACATGAGAAGCAGAGGAAATGGACACTCCAGAGAATCCCCAAATCCTGGTCTCAGTCTAAAACACTGCTTCAGGCTCAGTCAGTGGGACTTAGGTCTTGTAGGTGTGCCAAGGGATGTGCACGTGACATAACCCTTCATGGGAAAAGGATCACACGTATGGTTTCATTGAGACTGGTAGCAGGTCACCTTCTTAGCCACTTACCTCATCGACAAAGAGCTGTGCGAAGTTCTGATATTCCTCACTGCTCGCATTGCTAAAGCCTGGCGAGTATCTCACATTTGTTATCCGCACCATCCCTTTAAGTTTCTGGACAGCTGCAGAGTAAGAGGAAAACAGTTTGATTGTCTGCTCCATGGTCTGTAGCCCATGGACAAGTGTGTGACAGCCATCAGCATGCCTGGCCACATGGGGTACACGTAACTGCAGAAGGGCAGTCCTCTAAAACGTAACCAGGAAAACAAGTGCCTAGACACAGGTGTCCAGCACCATGGTCTGCTCTCTCTGGCCTCTGGACACCTCTCAGGAAGGACACAAACCTCTTGTGGGACTTGTATCTGTCAACTCTGTCTCAGATTATCTGGGATTTCTGAAATGTTTCTTTATGGCACTGTTCAGGCACGTGGATTTCTCCCCTAGCCTCAGCTCCTGTCCCAGCTCCATCTACTCATAATAGGGAGATACTAGCACCTCCGCAGGGGAAATCCTTCCAAGGCCCTTCCTCCAGCCTCAGGGGAGCCCTCACCACTAAGAGCAAGATCAAAGAACTGGGGCTATGGCTCATCCTGTCACGTAAGCATAGGTGTTTAGGAGATGAACCACATTCAGTTATCTGATGGTGAGAGGGGAAAATATTCTGAACAATGTTCAAATGGAAGAGAAATAAAAATTCAGTGTTTAAAAAATGTGATCAGACTATGAAGAGTTGGCTGTTGACCTTCCAGGTCAGAGGTGTTGTCACAAGGAGGAGCTCTGCATTAAACTTCACCAAATGTGGGGTTTTGCCCTCCAAATTTCCTCAGCCTTGGGCTGAGTGTTTCCAAAAAGGAAAAAAAAAAAAAAAAAAAATTTTTGTTTTCATTAAAAAAAAATATTTTTTTTTTTTACTTTTCCCTAAGTCAAAACGGGGGAGGGGAACACAAAGTAAACCCGTAAAAATGGAGCTTTTCAATTCAGGTCAATATATTGTTAAGTCCAAAGTCATTCAAGCGATTCTTTCCCCAATTTGGCCAGTAAGCTCCCAGTTCTGCTATTTGCCTGGCTCTTTTCCTTGATCTCACCTATGCCAGGCAGAGCAAAGGACACAACATGAAGAAAGAATACAAAACTAGATAAGGGCCATTGGCATGGCTGTCCAGCAGCAACAGGACTGGAGACTCTGTGGCACGGGAGATCAGGACTCGTGGCGCACTGGTGGCACAAGAGAGGCTGGAGAAACAGCAGAGCTGGCCTTGGGTGGCCAAAAAAGGGAGTTTCCAAGGAAAAAGCAATGAAGTGGAACCAGAAGTGGGGCTGGGTCAGTGGACACTCCTAGAAAATCCCCCTACAGGGCTGCAATATAACCGTCCAAACCCAAATAGATGAAGCCCTCCTCACCAGCTCAGTTACCCTCAATTACTGCTCTTGAAAAAGTGGCTCACAGTTTTCCGTACAGCTCCTGGAAAACCCACGGAGGATGTGTGGGGCTCTGCCTAATCCATTGCCCATGGAGGGGAACAGGAGGGCAGGTCCTCTGCCGTGCCAGGTCTCTGAGGTAACTCTGCTGCTGCAGAGCACGCAGAAGAAACCAAGATGCGTGGCAGAAGGACAAGCAGCATATGTTTCCATGGGCCACACTCAACACAATGTATTATTTGCTTCATCTGCTTTGGGAACACCAATAAAACTATCACCTGAAAGTGAAACTATTTTGACGTGCCAATTTAGAAAAAAAATAAGTACCAATTCCCTCAAGAAAGTAATTTTGGAATAGACAAATTAATTTCAGCTGACTTCACCCCAGATGGCTGAGAACAGCTGTGCTTCTCTCTGGACTCTGGGTGGGCTTTTCCTTCTCACACAGCAGCATTACCATGTATGCGTGCCCTGCTAGGTGCATACTCACAGCGGTCCACAGCTAGGCTTGGAGTTGGGCTGGAAGCTGGAGAGAAGCCTGGCAGGGCCGGTGACCCCAGGGCTGTGGCGTGCTTCTCAGACCAAGAGCTGTTCTCTCCTCCTGCCTCTGTGTGTGTGCTGAGAGTGGCATTGAGGGTGGAAGATCCAGCATCCCCTGTGGCCAGCAGAGCCGTGCTGGGGCCACCTTGAGAGCGGACTTGAGGCCCTCCAGAAGCTGCGTGGCTTGTAGTGGTACCAGAGGCTGTCTGGTTTGGTAACACTGGCAACGATGAACCGTGTTGCTCTTGCTTGGCTGTGCCCGTGATTGCATTTGTGAGAGCAGCCGCTTGCTGCGATGCACCAGGGGAAGTCTCAGCCACTGAGCTCTGCTGCAATGGATTTGTGGTGGTCTGCTGCTCTGTGGTCACGGCTGGTTCCTCGCTGGCTGCCACACCCCTGGCCTTGAGGCTGTTGTCCTTGTCCATATGTGGTGCCAGGTTTTTATTCCAAGGGGCTGGAGGAGCACTGGTGGGAGTATGGCGTAGGGCTGCCTGCCTCTCACCCAGGGGCAGTACAGCAGGGAGGTGTGCGGTGGTGCTCATCTCGGAGCCTGCAGCAGCCACCATCTTGGTGACAGCAGGGATGGCAGAGGCTGCAGGGCTTACTTCAGGAGCAAGCTGTGTGCTGCCTGCTGCTTCAGGAGCCGTCGTTTCAGTGAGAGGGCTCACGATCTCACCTGCAACACAACAGAAGTACTTGTAGTGGAACCTCAAACCAGACAAGGAGACAGCAGGGCATGCTGGATCTTACCTGGAAACTGGACTGAAACCACACAACCACATGTAATAGCATTGCAGAAACATTGGATATTTCATAAAGGCATTGTAGCATATGTGATTTTTATGGTATTGAATCTGGTTCATGCCTATACAAAGAAGCAGATTTGATTCCTGGGTCTCCTCTTCTCTTTGGCAGGCCGAGGATCAATACAGAGGAAGAAATTAGTCACAGAGATACCCAAAAATATTTCTCTGCAGTCAATCTTTAGGCTAATCTAGGAAGAACTCAGAGAGATTGCATGCAAAGACATGTATAATGTTCACCTTCATATTCAGAGAGGTTCTCCTTCAGACCGTGAAGTTACACCTACACATACTTTTTGTGCTATATAAACAGTTGCAATGAAAGCAGAAGTAGAAAACCACAACTTATTCCAACTTCATGTGGCAAAGAGAAACTACACAGCAGTCTTTTGCTCACCCTCACAGTTCCTCCCAGGTCGGGCTGGATTGGTGTCCATGGTTGTCTTGCATCTGCACAGGTACGAGCCCATCAGATTGATACAATCTGCAAACATGGAGCAGTCGTTCTCAGTGCGAGAAGCACATTCATCCCAGTCTGTAAGATAATAATGGATAGTCCTGTTACCACTAGCTACCACTAGCTAGAAAATTAAACATTGTTTGAATCCAAATCATTTTCTGCTTCGAATAAGAGGTAAATGCAAGTAACTCCCACAAGAAGCACTCTTCAGCTCTTAACAGAGGAAGTGCTAAAGGCAAAACGTCTTCTTATAAACCATTTCTTTTCACTGTGACTATACATATATTATACAACTGTGACTCTCTTTTAGAAAAGAAGTCCTGGCTCACCAAGGCATTATCATGCTCTAAGGGCATTCCTTACATCTCATTTCCGCCACTCTAAATATGTCAGAGATGCTTCCTCCCTGGAGTTACAGACAAATTTTATGGCCGAGTGCTTTCACTCTTGAAGGATTTTGTTCTGGAGTCTTGTCCTACCATGTGCACCCTATTCCAGTGAACAGGCAAAGGGCGAGTTAATGCTTTGCACATGAACAATCTCAGGGAATTCCATGTGGCCACTCCCCATGTGCACTCACTTGTGCATATACGTTCACTGCCTCAGGGCAGAAAGTGAAGGAGAGCAGAAAACTAGTCTAAACACCATGTCTTGGGTTAAATAACTTTGATCAGAGGCTAGAAAGTTGTTTTGAACAACGTGTTATCGTAAGTGCTGTTCTGCAAACATGCAGAGATTAGTCACTGCGATTATTTCTCAGAAACAAAGGAAAGTCCCGGTCTAGAAAGAGAAAGCACAGAGCATGTGTGCTTGCACGTACATGCATACATCTTTTTTGCTTGCACACAGGCTTCCCCTTCCTCCCAGTTAATATTTCAATTTTTTCCTTTCTTCCCCATGAGATAATTGGTGTACACATGACTGTTTCCATTAGATAATTCCGTGTGCCTCTGGCCAGCATCTGGCTGTTAATTTACAGCCTAAGCCACTCAGCGGGATTACAGGAGTACGCAGGACTGACTAAAGCACCTGCAGTGGAAGTGCTTTCCCTGGTGACTTACTGCGTTGTGAGGTGAAAGTGACCCTTGATGGCCTCAAGCACCAAGAGATGCTCCAGTGTTAATTGCCAAGTAGCTTACATTCACTGGCTGCACTGGCTCTGGAGGCTGCCTTTCCCATTACTTAGCAGGGCTTTTTAAGCAGACCACCTCTGACGGCCACGTTCAGCTACACATCAGGCCAAAACTCTGATAATGTCTCCTCAGTGCTCCATGGCTCTAGCGCATGCACTCGTACACGTGCCCACACACAAACACTGCACTTTTTTCATCTATAGCTGTTATGCCTCAACCATGATGTGATTTCTGGTCCCTTTCTACACTCTTGGCATCTCCCTGGCCTTTTGCATTTGGCAAGAACCTTCCCTCACACTCCTCAAACACCAGTCCTGCTGCCAAGCACTATAAAAAAGCTCTGCTGTGTTTGCTGTGGTTACACGTTACACCTCTAGGAGGTACAAGCAATGGGAAAAACCTGTGAACCTCCTTGCCAAATGATGTTGCAGATGTGAACAGTTCACAGGACTTCACAGGGAACCCATAATTTAAAATTCAGCTCAAAAGTTCACAGAAGAGAATCCCAGAGAAATCACTTCAGAGCGAGGTGTTCCTGGAGCTGAGAACAGTTGGTGGCTAACAGAGTACTAGAGAGAGACACTGCCTATACTTGCCATATTCTTGCATTTCTCCAGGAATTGGCTCCTGGTGCTACCGAAGACATGATATTGTGCTAGCTGGACCATGGGCCTGACTCCACACAGGTCCCTGTCTCTTTTCTTACCATGCCTTACACAACTGAGAGCTATTTCAGTGTCGCTATTAATCTTGGCAGTAAGTGTAATAGTTACATAAGACTACAAATTGCTCCGCTCCCTGCAGTTGTGCTGCCCTCCTGTCTTCTGATCTCTGCTGTCCCAGCGTTGAACTCCCTGCTCTGCCACAGTCACTAAGCCAAGCACATCGCCTACCAGTGGCCAGGCTCCACAGAGGACCCAGCTGGCATCGCTCAACTGGTGCGAGAGGAGCTGTGTGGCCCTACTTCCACAGCACATGTCCCAGGGCTGTCAGGGGTATGGAAGCAATACAGCCTGTTATACAAATCCTTCCTTGATTCTCCCTCCCTGGAGATCTCCAAAAGCCGCCTGGACACGGTCCTGGGCACCCTGTTCTGTGTGTCCCTGCTGGAGCAGGGGTTGGGCCTGATGGACCCAGAGGTCCCTTCCCACTTCCGCCACTCTGTGATTCCATGATTCCTCCGTGCACTACAATCCTTGGCCTTATTTTCCACATCTGACTTTAAGAAACTCTTGTCAAACACATATTTCTTTGTGCAGAGCTAGGAAATAGACACCTTTACTCTAGTCCTAAGGAGGAGTGGTGGATTTGGCTGCGCTCCTAGATAAGAGTGCTGCTACTGGAAGCCATCTGGCTTTCTGCAATTAAAAAGCAATCTTGAACTATTACCTTCTTCTTCCCAACTCCTACAGCCCCAGGACACCCACAGTCTGTGTGCAGCCAGGAGAATATCAATAAGGTCTGTAAAGGATTTTGGCACACATCTGCATCTTGCAATGCTGTTCCCGCTAGCGCTGTGATACTTGTAGGCTTCAGGTGCAGTTTCTCTTTTGTTTTTTCCTGTCCTTTCTAACCTCCATATGCTCTGCAATTCCAAAGGGAGTTTTCCCTAATCACAGCAAATAAGCTTTTAAGGGCTCAGTGCACTGGGAGAGAAGACTAGCCTGTTCTGTTGACTTCGGTAACTCTTTGAGCTCCGGCTGGCTCTGCCAGCTGGCAAACGTGAAGCTAGAACTGAGTTCTTTGAAGATAAAAATGGTGATTACTGAAGATCAAACAAAGGCCTAGTTTAACATAAATTCCATACACGTTTCTTCAGTTCTATTCTCTGAGAGGACACTTGGGAATTTCTCTGTCTAGATTTCCTAAACCCTGTCCAAAGAAAACTCCGCAGACTTGAAGCACAGAACTGTCTAGAGGGCATGAACATCTAAAGGCTACAAACATCCCAAAGAAACCCTCTCCTCAGTTCAGTGTGAATAAGATATGGCAAATCTGCAGCTAACAAAGAGGAGAGAGAGGAAAATCAGTGGGGAAACCAAGGGTTCCTCTGCTCCTTAAACACCACAGAAGGCAGTGGTGTGTGCAGGTACCTGGGGACAGCCTGTGCTCCTTTGTGGCTTCCCTCCAACAAATCATCATAAGCTCCACATTCTGTGTCTCCCTGTGAAGTATTTACTGTGTGTGATCAAGATACCAACAATGTTCTGCTGCTCAAAAAAAGAAAAAGACAAAAAATTACCTTCTACTGTAGCATTCTGCTGATCCACCAAAAGCACAGAGCCATTGTAGAAGTAGGAAAGCATTGGGGCAAATGTGGAGGCATCGACTGGAAACTCGGTATCATGCACAGCGATTCTGAGCCTCACATTGATGCTCCCAGCTTGCAGGGATTCAATCTGCACTTTCAGTTTCCCAGACTCATATAAAGCAGAAATGTTGGGTGGAAATGAATTCCCAATCTGAGTAGAGTTAGAGAAGCATTGACAATTAGGAACCCAGCTGTGACAGCTGCTTTTTGAAACTGAGGCTTGGTGGTATCATTTTTAAGGATTTATGTGTATTAGTGAATGTTAGTAGGAAATGTGGTGAAAAGAAAAACTACAAAACACTTCAGAGATTATTTAGGCAAACAGATGTGTGAGTCTCCTTGGTTCAACTAGGTACCCTTGGAAGTGGTACCCATCTGACCTGTGATCCTACTAATCAAATTCTGTCTTGGTTTCGGTAAGCAGAATTCCTTCTGCCTCTGCCTGTGTGCATCACAGCTCTACTAGGCACAGTAAGCCTGAACACATTACACCCTTCATGTTGGCCCTGCACATCACATAACCTCTCATATGTTCCAAGGCTCTCCTATATTCAATGGTGGAAAATGAGGGAGCACTCCTAGGCACTGGAATTTGTTCATCTCCTCTGCTGCTGGAGCAATCTCTAGCTCAACTTTGGCAGCTTCTGGCTGGCAGCAATCCCTAGCAGAATTTGGCACTTAGTATAGGCCAGGGGCCATTCCCAGTAGGCAACCTGAATGTGACCAACATTCGTTGGAAGACCCAACTGCGCAGATGTAGGCTGGTTTGTGCCACTTGGTGTTAGTGCAAGACAACAGATCAGGAAATGTCTCATTTACCAGCACAGGCATCCGTGTTTTAGCTCCCAGTGGTTATTTGTAACTCACCAGTCCAGCCTATAGCCGAGTACAGTGACAAAGACATCTCAGAGTGAGAGGCAAGAAGATGGGGGCAGATTGCTTCATGAAAATGTATTTGAGACAGCCCACCTTCAAGGCAGTACCACAATTACATCACAGCTGGTTAGCAATCAAGTAAGTAGACACAAGAATTGAACAAACAGT
Organism: Alectura lathami; assembly: GCA_013399715.1. Taxonomy (NCBI): domain Eukaryota; kingdom Metazoa; phylum Chordata; class Aves; order Galliformes; family Megapodiidae; genus Alectura; species Alectura lathami. The sequence continues at coordinate 53,187 of VXAV01004466.1, forward strand.
GCTGTTGCAAACTTCAAAGCTGGCACACTGATGTCAGGATCTGAGCTGTGCCGGGGTTAGCAGCTTCATCTCACATCCCTAGAAGGCAACTCTGTGCTTGAGCCTTTTGTTCCTACCTCCAGCTCAAAGCATGCCTTTGAGCATGCAAAGCAGCACCATCAATCAACTCAGCTTTTCTCACATTCAGCCAGTTTGCTCCAAAAATTCCTACAAACAAACAGTTTGGTAAGAGACAGAGGAGATAAGAAGGGGATGTTGTGTTCCAGTGCAGAAGCAGCACAGATGGACAGCACTCCTTTTCCTTCCCAAACTCTCGATGCCAGTTAGGTCTGCATCAGCCTCAGAGGAGATTCACTGACAAAAATCCTCCTGCACAACAAAAGCGGGCAATTTGCAGCTATGGAAAATAAAACCGTATCAGCAGGCTCAACCTGTAATTTCTCGTGAGTAAATTTCTGTTCTGGGCTGCCTTTGAAAATACAGCCCCACTGTTTTTGTGCTTTTTTTTTTTTTCCCCCTTGTATTTATATTGACATGCGTTTATGAGTACCTCTTTGTTTCGGGAATGTCTGGTTTTGAATGGACATCTGAACTCTTCTGTCTGAGCCCTGTTCTATACAACAAAACTGTAAGAGATTGCTGTGTCTGAAATGTCCTGCCTGCTTGGGAAGCAGAGACCTGGAAACAGAGCTCATGACTGAAGTTCTGCTGATGGCTGACTACACCTGAGCACTCCTAGTGGCTGCACGCGTGCGTGCCATGAATGGGGCTGGAGAAGAATGCCTGACACAGTCACTTTTGCTTAAAGAAAAAAGAGCTTTGAGAGCAGCCAGACACTTACTGAGAGGACAACACTAGAATGAATGCCAGCAAAGTAATTTCAATAATCCATTAAAAAGCCTCAAGTCAATTTAGTGAGCGTTTACTGTCAAAGTAAAGATCCAAGGAAGGGAGTCCTTCTTGCATGCCTGGATTTTTAATTCCTCTACTCTTCTGGAAGAGAAAATTCTCACTGGCTCTGTTGCTAATAAGACCAAGGGCTTGATCTTTTGCAACAGTTGGATTTTGTTCTAATTATGAAGAAAGGTCATAGGAAACAATATTATAATTTCCAAGGGATGTTTCAGCTGGGCACAAAATCCGCTAATATATTAAATAAATTTTGAATTGAAGAAAAATATGTTACCCAGAGATGTTTTAGCATTACCTCTGTAAGCAACAGTCTTGAAAATTCTTCATATGCTGAGCTGCTGACGTCATGGAAATCTTCAGTGAAGTTGTAGTTGAGAATCCTCATTGTAACACCAAATATCTTAGCCTCTGTAGGACGCAACATCAAAGCACACAGTGACAAATCAGAAGAGGAAAGGATTCAAGCAAAACTGAGGCACCCAGACCAAAATTTCAGATGTGCAGCCCTGTGCAGAGAGGTAGCAGGAACATGGTGTCAGTCAGCTCACCTGGCTCAGGCACAGCCTGGATAAAAGGATTAAATCTGGAAATGATTTGCAGGCTTTTTTTTACGCCCAAATGAGCACAGAATATAAGACCTGAGCGTACAGGTAGTAAGAGAAATATAGCTGGAGAAAACATGCTTGTATTTAAAAGAATGTCCCTCTGGTCTTTGTTTTTTGTTTGTTTGCTTGTTTGTTTGTTTGTTTTTGATGTGAGGGGAGAGAGGTGAGAGAGTGTGGTATTGAACCAAGAAAATAAAGCTAATATTCTGCTACAGCCTGCCATACGTTGAGGAGATGCGCTTACATCAAGCCCATTAAGATATTTTTAAGTGGCTATTTACCTGTTTTAACATTTTGATGGGAGAGGATGGTTTTTCCACAGGTTTCATAGCTGACCTCTACTGAATACATCACACCTGCTTCCAGCCCAGACACATCCATCTTCATTTCCTCTGCTTTCAGGTTTTGTACAATCTCCTTGTCCTTGAACACTTGGACTTGGAAAGTATGGTTCAGAGTGGACGTGACATACCAGGACATTTCAAAACTGTTGCTGGTAATGCTCAAGATTCGGTGATTTCTAATTGCAGAAGGATCTATCACAGTCCCAGGAAGAGTCACCACAGAACACAAAACAAAACAAAAACAATGTTTAATCTTTAAAACACTGTGCTATCCCAAATCCATTATACACAAGCACTTTGACAATCAATAGGGGAAGCTCTTCTTTACATTATGTCAGGTCCAATTTGGTCCCCTTCACAGCTCAAGGTCCTCTCATCCAAGAACCATCCCACTAGAGAGATTAATTGGGTTTTGACTGCTTTTATTTCCCTTTACTATACATATTTGTGCTGAATCTCTAGTAACGCTAATAACCAGCCAGTGAACTACAGGTTCAAGCAGCAGAAACAAGTTGGTAAAAGTGAATCTGTGTACTCTGTGTGTGTTTATTTCTGCTTTGCTTGTCACTTCAACCATCAAAATGCACCTCTTCAGGCAGAGGATGCCTTGATTTATGCCTGAGGAAAAAAAAAAAAAAACACAGACTGCAGCTTTTGCAGGCTGGAAGCAAAGAGGGAGTGAGTACTTTATCTGTGTATGCCATGTTAGTACAGCATTGTCACTGTCATGTCGACGGGAAAAGGTAGGGCTCTTCGGAGACGATTCCCTTCCTCGAAAGAGGAGGAGGTATCTAAATGGGGCAGGATGAACCGCCCTCTAGCAGAGCCTCCACCAAGAGGGAGAGCCCAGATGACAAGGAGAGATTGGACTCATCTCCCGTAGACAGCTGGGGCTGGATGAGATGAATGTCAGCCCCTGCACTAAACTGGGGACCACGGCTGCTGCTGCCACGACATCCATTCTGTCCTGCTAATGGTTAGCCTAAGAAAAGGGTTTGTTTTGTTCAGTGATTTAAATGGCGCACAATTGTCAGGCCACTGAGTCAGGTGGCTGCCAAAAGCCCACAAAGCAATCCTTCCCCTCTTCTAGCGTAACTTCAGTAAAATTTCTTCAGGTACAGCCTGGATCAGAAGCTGCAGATGAAGATCAAGAAAATCCAGCCTGCTTCTGTGAACTAGGCAAAGAACCACTTACAGCTATTTCTTCCCACAAGAAGAACAGGAAGTTGTTAAAAAAAGATTGTGACCACTCTCATCTGAAAGGACTGAAGTCACTGATATAAAGATAAATCTATCAGGCTCCGTTCCCATCACAGTCCCTCAGACAGCAGTAACGCATAGCAGGGAGCATTCACAAAGGCTAACTCCAGTGTAAGGCGTCTGCGGACAGCCTCCCTGGCTCATGTCCTGCACCAGCACCTTCATGGACTGTGTCCCAGTGACCATGACAAGGTCACTGCACTGGATCCTCCTGTACCTCTGTCCAGGAGAAGCTTAGGACATGCATTCAGTGGGGCCCAGGGGCAAGTGGTGCCAGCCTCCCGCTGCCCTTGCTGGCACGATCCCTTTTATAGGAGAAGATTCACTTCAAAGCTACCATCAGCTTTTTTGAGCACCCTCCTGCAACGCAACCAACCCCAGGAAAAGGGATCACAGAGTGCCCAAGTTAAAGCACGACAACATCCATTCAAATCCAAAGCTACTTACAGCACCCAGCATCTGTAGGTTGGTTTGTCATAGACAAGAGACTTGAATTACTTATCGATGGAGAGCTATTGCTAGCATTAATGGGATCCAGCTCTGAGCTTGGAGTAGGCGTTGCCATGACTAAGGGAGAAACAGCGTTATGAGAGAGTTAAAGCATTCCTAACAAAGCAAACCCAAAGTAATGTAATCTGCATTTCCAGCTGCTGAAATGCAGTAATATAAAGAGAAATGAAAATAAACATATTACCACATCACACAAGCATGAATCAATACATTACCTTAATTTTTGAGATTAAAGGACTGTAAAATGGTTTGCTAACTGAAGCACTGAATCTGCAAGCACTTATTTATCTCATTATCTGCAAGCCTATTAGCAGGCCCATTGGTGTCCATGCATGCCTATAGGCTGTGCTGAGATAGTGCTGGAAATAAATATTTCACGCATTGCCAAACTCCAGCTGCCTTCAGCAGAGGACTCTGCGACAGAGCAGCAGCTTAAGGTGGGATTGAGAAGCCCGTAGTCCAGGCTGCAGTCATGCAGTCAAAACAGGAAGGAGACTTCAAGTACAAATAATGCCATTAATTGTATTCCCTGGGGGTCTAGGAGGCTGGGGAGCTGTGCTGACAGTGAGTGGCATGCTCTGAGAGGCTGTCAGTGCCTGAAGACAGAGGTTTTGTCAGGTAAGAAAGGACAGCTGAGGGTGAGGGATGAGAATCCACCTGGAACTTTGGGATAAATACACCGCATTCCATCAGAAACCACTAGCAAGCTGGCTTATGCAGCACCTTCTGCCAGCAGGAGGAGAAAGGTTCCTGCGTGCTCCAGAAGCCTTTGCCTTGCAAGTGGCTCCTGCAGATGCACTCTCAGCATTTCCCAAGGTGAGATCTACGTCTCTTACCTTCTTTTCTTGTGCTCAGCTGGTGAGGGCTGACATCTGCCTGTTGGTGCTCAGGGTCACAGCTGTAATAACCCTCCAAATTGACACAGGTGTTTTGCTCAGGACAAGCATTGAACTCAGCGTGGGAACATTCATTGACATCTACGAAGAAGAACACATCTTACACAGATACTGATAGCAGCATCAAGAAGGGTCTGCTCTGGAAAGGATAAATTCAGTGTGCATCTGTAGTAACTGCTGAAACAACTCCAGATTTACGTGGGCGCAATTAAATCAGAATGCTGGACTGAGTCTTCAAAAGTCAGTACAGAACAAGAAGTGATGACAAACAGTATTTACGGATGCATTTCAGGAGTGAAGGTGTTCAGATAACTATGCAATAATAAATAGATTAAATTAATTTAGATTGAACATATTTAAATATCTGCTTAATGTTTTAAAAAGTATGTTAATAAACCACAGTAATTAACTGACTACAAATACTCCTTGTTTCATGCAAGTTACTGGAAGCATCACAAGTCCATAAAAACAGAGTGCATCTGCTTCCCAAGAACACTTCAAACATTTCAGAGCCTGCTTAAATCAACTAATGACTGTGCTACAAACTTGAATACCTTTGCTCTTTCATATATCTATGAGGAGAAAATAAGTTTAACTGAGGAAGCAGGAGTATATCCTGCAAACTATTCACTCCAAAATTAACCACAACCCTCTCTTCATCCTACGTTATGTAGGTTACAGTCATATTTGCGAAGTTCACAAGATTCATTGCACCCTATATTTGAAAGCCTGTTGATAGTCATGCAGACAAAATCCCAAGCAAAGAGGGGTGAAACCCCCTGAAAAGGCTTCCCCCAGGGACAGGATGGTAATAAATAACCTTGCACATCTGTGTCAATCACTTCATAGACACGCTTCACAATGTCCTTCAAGGAAGAAGAAACCTCTGATAGTGGAGCTAGTTGAGGCTGTCCGATGAGAACCTGCGAGGCCACTGTCCCAGCATATGTTTCTGCATGGTTACTCTGGATGTGGTGCACAGAGGCATTCAAGGGCTGTAACGCACCAGTAATCTGGAAAACAGGTGAACAAGGCAAACAAACACTTGGGTATCTAATTTCTTTATCAGTACAGCTGTATGCCCATGAGGCATAACCTATGCAATGAGTACCATCAGAAACTGAGCGCAAAAAGCACCAATTCAGTAAGTTCAGGAAAGCAGCAACATTTAGGTCTGTAAAATGTGAGCTCACATTTTACAAAAGAGTTACAAGACAGTAAAGCCAAGCTAAGAAAAGTGCGGAGCTGCATGTCAGACCTCAAATGCTTAGACAAGAGGGTGTAAGCCAGGACAACATGGGAAAAGTCTTTCTGGCATGTAATGCTTAAACATCAGAATCACCACAGACAGAATAGACAGGCTGTTACAGTGCGCCTGTAACAAAACCTTCCAACTCTTCCTACTTCAAGCAACTACGACCCCTGGCAAAGAGAAGAGAAAGAAAAAGGGGAAGAGCAATAGACTGAGTAAGAAGGCTGGTACTAAGCCATGAAGAGACCCTTGGAATGACCAAGCTGTCACACCTGGGAGTGAGGAACCAGAGAAGGGAGGTGGTGATGGGCTGAGCATCAAGACTCAGTGGAGCAGATAGGGCCTGGTAGGCATTCCTCTGGGAAGTGGCTCCTTGCTAATCTTCACTTCATGTTTCCTATTTTTTTGTGGGTGTTTGACTTTGCCATAGCTTGCTTTAGACCAAATATAAAAGTCTTGGTAGATCATTGACCTCTGCTCCTAAGTACACAGGGACTGGGCCAAGGTTCCTCACCTTTTTAGGATATTAAAAGGGGGAATTCAGGCCGGAGAAAGCTGCTTCTGTGGTAGGGGTGACAATGAAATGCCCATGATCCAGACACAGTCCCATGTCACCACCCTGGGTTTTTCACAGCAAAACATTCACCTGCCACATAGATCCTGGTGCCAGGGATCCGATTTGTCTCTTGAAAGGTTCAGCTCAAAACCCCTTATTAGAAAACATCATGCTCTGCAGATCATGACATCCAGACCCAGTCAATTATAAACCCAAAGCTGAGCTGAGCTGGAGCTGCAGCATGCACTGCTTAAGCAGGAAGAAATTCACGTTCCAGAATGTGAAAGCTTTCTCTGCCCTTTGGCAGAGACCTGAAAAATTTACTAAAGAAGCTGCCAGATCAATTTTGCTTGAGCTCTGTGAGGATGAGGCTGACATTCGCCTGTTAGGAATACATTAGGGCCAAAATAAAGGGGGAGCAGCTGGCAAGGTGGTGCCCAGCTCAGAGGACCATGTGCTCCCTCCTGGGCTGAAGCAAGGGGTTGCTGAAGCAACCAAAGCGCGGACGCAATGAGCAGCACAGGAGATCACTTGTGTCCGTACGTACCATGGAGTGCAGAAGGCGTGAATGATTCAGAAGGTGAGAATCCGCTCTGATTAAGTCATTAAAATCCATTTTCACCAGCACTGTCACGTTGTACCAGAACATCCTTTCTGAAGTGTACAAAACAAAACAGCCAAGTCATCTGAGGTCTGATGCTACGGAAAGCTACGGAGCTGTAGGAAGGCTCTGAGAAACCAAAGCTTTAACTTTGAGACTACCAAGGGCTTGCATGCAGCCATCAGCTCCTGCTCTGGTCACTGTATGCTCAGGCAGCAGCACCAGTTGGGGAGGAGAAGCCAGGCAAGGCCCAACGGACCTGTAGCAATCCTTGCTCATCCCCACGGGCACAAGCGCAGAGACTGAATGTCCCGGAGCTGATCCAAGGCAGATTCCCATGTTTGTTTCATGAAGAGCTATGGTAACAGTGGTTATGCCCACTCCCACCCCCGGAAGGAAACATTAAGCACATTTCTATTAGAAGCAGTGTTGAATTTATCAGTAACATACCCTCTGGCTTTGGATCCACACAGCCTGCTCCTTTGGATGAGTTGCAGCATTTTTTAAGTCCTGGACATTCAGCATCGAACGTGCAAGGATAATCAGTAGTTTCCATACTCTGCATTGGACAAATACCAGGTCTTGAGGCAACTACACTGGACCTGTTGAGCGCTAAGCAACAAAAACACTTGTGAAGACAAAAATACAGAAAATTGTTTCCATAAAACTATACTATTTAGTGCACAGCAAACACTTCCTCCTCGTTTTAGAAATGCATCTGTTCTGAGATTTTCATGGGGAGAAAACAGCAGTCTAAATGCCATTATTTCACTTCAAAAGAGTAAAAATTCTCAGAATTTTCTCTCATATATGACATTTCTGTTACAGAAATTTGGACCTGATAATTTTCCAAGAATGATGATGTATGGACAGATAGAAAGACAGACAGACAGATAGATTCTAAATGTGGAGAAACTGGAGCACTGCAAGACATAAAATGTACCTCATGCCAGCTATGACTAATCCAGATAATATTTAATGATCAAAGTAAACAGGTAGTGTCTATATTAGAAATCAGGAGTTTTCATTTAACCATTTCCATTCATTTTATGCTTACTACTTTTTGATCCTAGAAATTCTTGATCCATTTACCAGGCAATTAAGGTCAGCCTTGAGAAAAATGAAAATTATTCTTGCCATAGAAGAAGGCAATGCAAGAAAACCACTTTTGGCCTACTGAAGTCCCTAGCAAATGAAAGGTCTATAGCAAACTACAGATCTTATATGAACTGCCATTTCTGCGGGTTTTCAGTTTCTATTATCCGAAGGCTCTGGATAAAAGTAAGTCTGAGGTTTCCCAGAAGTAGAAGGGAATACTGGAGCTATGCCTTTTGGCCTCAGCAGTGTAATCTTCTTAAATAAGCAAATGATCTTGATTAGTCAAGTTTTAAACTAAATCTCTGCCACTTGCTGCCATGCACACATGCCAGGTCCCCTTCTCTGCAAATCCGTGATAGATTGAAGCCTATTGCAAAGAGAGGGCCTTGGCTTTTTAACACACTCCAGAACAGATCTCATTTTTAGCACTCCAAATCCCCAGTTCAATCTCCAGTCCAGGGGTAAAGCTCAAAGCACAGCATCCAGGACTCAACATGTAGAATTTTCAGCCACTTCTGCAACAGGGCATGCAGTCATACTTGCATAACGAAATAGTCCATTACCACCAGTGGTTTTAAAACTATGGTCTATGTCTTTTGGGGGTCCTACAGCATACTTGTCAAGGGTCTCCAAAGGATAATAAAGTCTCTAAGTCTGGCTCTGCAGGTCATTCCAGCAAATAGACCCTACTGATAGGAAGCTTTTTCATAATTTGAGGTGCAGTTCAAGCAGGTCTGAGGTTCAAAGCAGCTTTTTCCACTCAGGTCCACTTCTGCCATGTTGAACCATGGTGTGAACAATCTCATGGATCATGTGCAATCTCAGAAAACACTTCTGAGTCCTGGCTGAGCGCCACACCAGCCATTAATCTGAAATCCAGAGGTCATCATTTTCACATCAGCGGAAACAGGGATGGACTCGCATCGCTTTTCTGCCTAATGGCACTGGACGGACTTTGGAAATTCGATGTATGCTTCCCACTTTGATCAGCTTGGGGATGGTCACCCAGAGCTACACCATCCACCAAGCAACTCTGCCAGTGCCAGGGAGCGAGCCAGCCAACTCGTCCATCAGTGAGATAACAGATAGGCTTTCCTCTTCTCTTATCAGCACAAACGTGCAGAAGGAGAAACACAGCACCCAGTGCTTAGCAACTGAAAGCGCAGCCACCAGCCCATCTCCACAAGAGCCACCAGCCTGGGGATATGTCCCAGGAGGTGGGTGCTGGGGGACACCTTCCTTTCTCATCCTCCTTCCACCAGAGGCAGACTGCTGTCACAGAGGGTGGGGCTGGGAACCAAAAAACTGCATTCCTCTCAGGCATCAAAAGGGGGAGACAAACTGATGATGTTACAGAAGAAGCTCCAGGCAAAGCCTCTTGCCATGGCAGAGCAACAGTTTTCATCATACAACCCTGTTCTGGGGGCCTTTGAGCATTGCTAGGCTTTACCTGCCCAGAAGGAAGCTGTCCATCCTGATTGCCTGTCCAGGGCTTAAGTGGGAGCGAAGGCAGCGCGTGGATGTGCTGGCTCAGCACCTGATGGGTACTTAGTGCCCTTTCCTATGGAAAGACGTGCCATGTGCTAGAACACATTCAGGATCTGGGAGCTGAAATTCGGCAAGGACACAGCTGTGGGACAATGTGGGAGCATGACCTCGAAGCATGGTGTTTTGGCACCTTCCCATCTCAGGTGGATTCTGCAGTGTTGCTCACATGCCTCCAGTGACACCGCTGTCCCATGGCTTTCTGGGGACAGCCTCAGTAGCGGGCACAGCAGAGGGAACAGCTGCACTGTGGCTCCTGCTGCCCTGGTTACATCCAGCATGCAGACATCTTCTCATGGAGCTCAAAGGTCCCAGCCCTGCTGGTGAGCTACCTGGGCAGCTGAAATGAATGGGGTTTTGACTTTAGGGTTGTTTTCTGAAAACCTGAGGAACCCTGGGATCTGCTCAGTGGTTAGGGCCCGCTCGCCATTACCATCGAGGGCACCACACGTGCATGGTGCTGCAGGCAGCACTGAGAGCTCCAGGGATAAAAATAAATAAGTGAAAGATAGGAACTGCACCCTGGGTGTCCCAGAGCAGGCATGCAGAATGATTTGATCCAATTCTCACTCCGGCTGCAGAAGGCTGCGGCCTCCCTCCCCTCCTCTGGGCTGTGTGAAGATGATTTGCTGCCTGGGTATCACCTCAGGGTTAACCCCAGGAGGTGATAAATAATTCTCTGCTCAGAGAGAGGCTTAACAGAGTGCTGAACCACATGGTGAAAGTAGAGGCACTGCTGGGATGCTTTTCAGAGGGGATCCACGGTCCCTGAGCACCACATGGAAACGTAGTCCTTGGGGCAAGGCCTTTCATCAGGTAATGAACAGGGTTTATTTGTCTGCATGCACAGGCAAAATGGGAGGAAACAGTAACTAGTTTTATTTAATTCTAACTTCAGAATTAATTCTAGCACTTCCTAGCTTTTAGACATGGAATTTGAAAAAAAGTTAAAGTCGTTTGTGCATACACATGCCCATATAATACCACCCTAATGGACTGATGGGCAATTAGTGAGAACTACCAGAGTAATGTGGTTGATGGTTTAGTTATTTTTGCCCCAGTAGTAAAGAAATGAGAAAAGCAGGGCCTGCCATATCCCAGGCAGGAGTAAATGTTTCCTTCTGGAAAGAAGAGGTGGGGAGCGGCCAGGACCAGGTTACCGTGAAAGGTCGCGCAGCCCCTTCAGCTCCTGGTAGGATGGAGGGCATGCCGGCATGGATAACATCAAGAAGAAAATGACAGAAGTTCAACAGCTTGCTGTGCAGTAATTTCAGCAGTTACAGTTTCTCTTTTCATCATTTATTTAAGACCGTGTCTAGACAGCGCATTACCATTCACAGAATGTATGACTAATGCCCTGAAAAGCAAAGATACTGGAATAATCTAAACAGAGAAATCACCTAGAAGCCAGACGAATCCTTTTATGGTTTAAAATATTACCAAATTAACTTTGACAGGAAAAGAGTCAAGGTGACCACAGTATTTCATGGACAAACCTGCCCTGAGCGTATATCAACAGTGTGGCAAGGGCAGATCGGAAATTCTGCAGCTAAGCTTCACAGGAGATTTACAGATTTGTTAAAGCTAGAGGAAATAAACTCACTGTCACCTCTCAAGCCTAAAATTTCTTTACAGATGCTTTCAGAAGGCATATAATTATACGACAAAAAATATTTAAAATGTTACCAGGATGCCTTTTTTTCTGCCCAAGAAGATAGTTGTGGTTTCCAGAGGTTCTGAAACACTTTGAAAATCGTGATCCCTCGAGGGGTTTCTCATGCAAACAGAGACAACCAGAACTAGCCAGTCACTCTTCAACCTCTGGCTGACACAGGTACGCCTTGTACTGGGGAATTAAAGAGCGGTTTTCTACAACCGATTCTCAGCCTTGTCATTGGTTTGATTTATTTACACTACGTATCTGCAGACATGTATGCACACGCATGTGTTTTGAAACGACCTTACTGAAGTGACTATTCAACACTAATTAGATCTGCTGGAGATTTCCCCCAGTTTGGAACTGCTGCTTGGAAAATATGCATTATTTTGGGTGGGTCCTTTACCAGTCGAACAAGACTGCCTGGAAATACTGTAACCTGTAGGTCAAATTTTGCACTGGCTGACACTCCTCCACAGCCACAGAGACAAAACAATTGCAGGATGCAGTAAGTAAGGGGTGATGTGTGCCTAATTATGCTCTTCTCCTTCTCTAGCAAATCATTTTAAGAATAAAACACAACAACCACTTCCGTGTTCCGATTTCTCTGTTAAAAGCAATATTAACAATATGCTACTAGCAACTGATGAGAGAACCTTGCAAAAAAAAAAAAAAAAAAAAAAAGTTTGGAGGTTCATTTTCCAATGCTCTAAAGTATTTAAAGGTAGGATGAACACATTGTTCTTGACACATCCCGTGAGAAGACATATGGCTCATAGCCCCTCATTTCACATTATACAATCCGATGCAGTGGCAGGCTCAGGGACATTCCCATAGAACTAAATCAGTCAAATCTTGTGACCCAAAAAGAGGGCCAGGGCTGCAACAGGACCTTTCCTTTTTGATCTTTTGTCACAGTGTTGACACTATGTAAATTCCCGTGACCAGAACATGAAAAGGGGAAATGGAGGAAAAGCAATGTCACGCTGAAATCAGGAGACAAAATTAAGTCATGGAGAAGTTTTCTGGATGCCGGAACGGTCCAGTGCTGTCCTATCTAATCCAAGATCCCTACTCATATTAAAAGCATGGAACTTTTAATAAAAAGATGCATTTTTACAAAAAGTTTATGGGTATAATTTGAATCTTCTCAAATAAATACATATAATCCAGTGCAAAATGTTACCTGAACAATTTTTTGCAAGCATAACTTCAGCTTGATTACAGAAGTTCTAAAAGGACTTAATAGAAAGCAAATTCCTCTTTTATCAAAAAGGATTCACAAAACCTTTTGCTCAATTTTAATGCTACTGGAAACTTACACCAAGTTACCCCAAACTTATTTTGGTAGACCAGCACCCATTGGGATTTTGTCACAGGAACCCACTGGAAGCTCTGGAGACCCATGTTCCCCAAGTAATCCCCTCCATCTATTACTTGAGTCTTGCTAAAAATTAGGAAATTCTTGTTGACGTGTGGTAATCCTGTTGTGTGAAGGGGGAAAAGCTGCCATCTTGAATAAGAGATGATTAAGTTTTCCTGAGTAGAGTCTTGTTATAACCCAGAAGTTAGATCATGTACACTAAAAGGTTCACCACTTTCTACAACATAGCCCTAGGTAACTAAGAAAGCACCTGAGAAAATGAGTCCTAATGTAGTTTTCGTAGGAAAGCAGACAGTACCAACTTGCCCAAGGCCTCAGGTTGTTTTGAATTAACACCAAAATTGGGTTAGCAGCCTGGGAACTGATTCTGCTCCTGATCAAAGGAAATGCTGTCCTAAGTGCATCCTAAATCACTTTTGAGAAGAAAGCTCCCATAGTAAGTGCAAACACCGAGAGCAGACAGAGCACACAGCAAAGCTTCATGAGTTAACCCACTTGGCCACAGATATTGGCCAGGACCAGGACACATAATGAGCCCTTCTAGACAAGCAAGTGCCTTCTTCTTGTTCACCTGGAACTTTGGTGCATTTGTGGATGAGGGTGGCAAATAGCAAGAACCAGGAACGTTATTGTTTCAGGTCTACTCCTTATCATGTTGGACCAAGTTTACCGTGGATTTTCACAGAGTTGCTGATTTCAGTGGACAGGAACATATTGCCCAGAACTGAATTAACTCTTTACATTCCTCAGTTTAAGTGAGCCCTCTTCCAGGAGAAGCATTTATTTCAACAATTAATCTGACTAAACTTACCTAAAGAGCAGTAGAGTCCAACTTGTTCATATCCTTCACAGCAATCTATAAAGTTGATGGTCTCAGGGACTTCAACGGTATGATACTCTGTTTTGTAGTATGTCCGGGGACATGTCATCCATGGTATCCATCCTCCACAGGAAGTGTTTTTCTCATAAGACTTTTGGTAGGCAACCATCTTAAATACATTTTTGGTCAGGCTATATTTGCACAGATGATAGCCTAGCAAAGAGAGGCCTCTTTCTAGGGGAAAAAAAAAAAAATAGGAGAGGGATCAGCACTAACTTTTCACCCCACAGCATAAGTTCCCTGCAGTATATATTTAAAAATACTGAGAACTATGAGAAAGTAGTGACAGAATCAACACAGCTGAGTGATTTCCAGGAAGGCTGATGTCAGAAAGAATGTCGCTTCAGAAAATGGACAGAAGAAAAAAATTAGAAGTGATTGCTTGTCACAGCAATCATTTCAGTCATAAAAGGATGCAGATTGGCAGAGAATTCAAAGAGCTCTCAGTGCCTTCAGGTGCAAAGCAGAAAAAGGGCAATTTGACTCAAGCAAGTGTAAAGTAAATTAATATACATTAATAGAAATTAATAGTGGAGCAGGATAGGCACTTCCAGAGCAGAGTCGTCCAAGTACTTTAGATGTCCACTCCAGGCTCATGCTGCCAAAGCGTTCATCTTGCTTCACTGACTATTAATGGAATGAAGGGTGAGCAGCTCATGGACAGATGAGTCACAGGAGATGTCTGGAATAAGACATCCTTCAGACACTGCCCTAGGCTAAAACTGTGTGCGTATACATCACCGGGAAGAACTTTCAGGTATCTGGCACAAAAGGTATTCCTGGAGCTTCTGGGCTGCCTGTCTGCATTTGTAGCAGACAATATTAAACCAGGTCCTCTGAGAATTACTATGGTTCATTGATTCTAGTATAAAGGAAGTCAGTGCTAAGTTCATTACCTACATAATTTCACACAGGTTTGAGAGTGGAACTCAAATCCTAGGGTTCCAAAACTGGTCATGGTGAGGGCTGAAGTTAGTTTTCTTACATGCTTTGCTTAAAACTGAAGTGCTTGATCAGGAGCAGTAAAAAGAAACACAAACAACAACAACAACAGATGGAGTTGAATTAGCAGTGAGCAACATACAGTCACATCACAGACATCAGGCTGTCCCTTAATGAGATGTTTTACAAGCCTTAGGGCTGACTCACCCTGCGTCACATTTGGGAAGGAGATGGGATAGAATTAAAAAGGCCTTTATCATCCTTTAGTCAAAGCAAAAGAAACTTTAATAAGGATAAACACGATTTAGCTGCAGAGATTCAGGTATGGCAGGGTTGTTATTACTAGGAGGTCTTAGGGGACCAGGGACAGTCAACAGACTGACTGAAGCTAACGTAGTGTGCACAACAAGCATAAAGATAGAATATTTATGCGTTGTCATATTTGTACAGCTTATCTCTCACCAGAGAAGATGAAACAGGTAAAAACAACTCAAACGAGGAAACCAAAAAAATTCTTCATATTCTTAGGAATCACGTGCCTTTATCACATTTAGCTTTCCAGTTAAACAAATGAAAAATGTACAATTTGAACAGCACCGGTAAAAGAGCTTTGAACAGGGTGATCCATTCACAGAGCAAGGACAGTCCAGAAGAACACATGGGATAAACACCACAGGCCCCAATATGTCCCTCAAGCTGTCTTCACCAAGTGACTCAGAAGGTCTTCCTCCAGGAAGCCAGATGGAGGTCTGACTGGAATCACGAAAGCCCATGCCCAGCCATGGCCTCCCTCCTTGGTCAGATTTAGCATATCTCTAGGGGGAAGGGGAAAAGAGAAAAGATCTGGGTTGGGGAGCTGAAATCACAGATCAAGGACTGTTTTCATTTATTCAACGCATTTGATTCAATGCCTTACAAGAAACAGGTAGCTGTCATTGCATTTTATAAAGCATTCCCTTGCTACTTGTTAGGAATGCTTCAAGAATACCTGCTCCCACAAGAGTTTCTAGACATGAAGACATGAAAAATATAATTAATCTTGATTCAGCTATTTATTTCCATGAGTTTGTGTCCTGAATGGCAAAATACCCAAAGTGGGATGAAAAGAGTACCGAAATAATTTTGTATCAAGCCTTTGTCTGGAAAAAGTGCTCAAACGTGTTGGTGATCAGGGTAGGTGGGAGGAGGAGGACAACTTTAGTTCTATGGAAACAAGAAAAAGAAACTACTGTGCTAAGGAATCATTCTGTAATAGTATAAAGTGATGTTAGAAGGGGTAGGACAGGTAAGAAAGGACAATTCAGCCTGACTCCTTGTCACTATGCTCCCCACATTTCTCCAGAGCTGATGTATTACTATAGCTAAAGCAATGCAGGAACTCAAAGCGAACGGCCAAGCAAGGAGAACACCAGAGATCTGTGCTGTTGGTGCAGAGCTGAGGCTGCAGCAAGGACATAGCACTGGAAAGCTAAAAATTCCAGAGTCAGCTGAGCTGGCTTAGGCTTTACTGCAATGTGCAACATAAATACAGGTATGAAACTGAGAATAAAATGGTATAGAATTAGACTGTTTATAATTAGAAGCTACAGCTGTCAGAGCAGATATGAAATCATATTTCGTACTTAAACATGGATACTAGGTGTGGAATGCGGCTGCCAAAGCCAAAAAATAAGGTCTGAGACGTGGCTGCGATGGTACAGAGGGAGATTAGACCAGAAGGTGCAGCACCTCCAGCCTTACCATCACCTGTCATTTTGATCCAGTTTGAAGTAATTTTGTCACCCACAAAGTTCGATTATTTGCTGACAGCAGTTTCCTGCTGAGCGATGTGGCTTAGATCGGTTTGGGCTCCTAAGCAAATTGGCTGTCAGTTCTCATTACCCCGCATCTATGGCATTAAGGCACTATCAAGTGGAATCAAAGGGCACTGGCTGCTTTTTCCAGCAGCACAGAGCTGAAGTCAATAGCAAAGCAGAAGGAAGTCACCTGGCATTGGCAGTGTTACGTTAGGCTTGTCATCTCTGGGCTTCAAGCTTTTATCTTAGCAATCACCAGCTTTCAGCACTGGCAGAGAAAGTATTAATTTTGTTATGTTAAGCAAGAGGAAAAACCATTAAAGCAATTGCCTTGTTAATAGAAACAAATATTCAGAAGAAAGGCTGAAAGGAAAGCCAGCACTTGGAGCAGGCTGCTCAGAACTGAAAGTCAAATCCGGAATAGAGCCAGCACCTCAGAGCATGATCCAACTCGCAGAAAAAAAAATAAAAAAAAATCTTGGTGAATTTATGCCACAGACTTAGTTGCAACTCTGGAAACCTCACAAGAGCTGCTCAAGGGCCAGAAATGCCACTGTGACCTGGAATCTGCAAAACCTTTAGCTGGAGGACAGCAAGAGCCAGAGACGAGCCCCTCTCCTGTCTTGACGTAATGTCAAAAGCAATCTCTTGGAACAGGTTCACAGAGGACAGATTCAAACGCAGTTCTAAAAAGCAAAGGCTCTAAAACAAAGGGAAAAAACAGGTTCAGAGCTCAGTTTTTTCTGAGTGTTTCAAACTCTTTTTAAAGTCTGTGCCATTGACTTTAAACAGCTGCCGAATGGGGTTCTGCTGACCCCCAAACTCTAGCAGCAGCTTTTTAAAATGTGGCTTTGGCGGAATAACAGAAGTCAGCAAGGCTTTAAAAACTATGGTTTGGATTTTAACTGAGACTTGTGAAAACACTTAATTTAAAAAATGCAATAAAAACCAGCCAAAAATCACAATCTTTTCTCATCTAAATAAATCAAGCCAGAAATTAAGAGTGCATTAGGATTTAATTTAGCAGTCAAAACCTAGCAACTGGGTTAGGTTTTTCCAAATTAAAGCCTACAACAGAGATGAAAGTTAAGCATGTCACCTACTGTCTCATTTCAGGCATCTCAGAATTTGCCAGGTCCATTACCACATAATTTCCTACAAAGCTTTATTTTAAAGACAATTTTCATAAAAATTTGCACACTGCCGAACATAAAGCACAACCCTACCCATTCACGTGTGACACAGAGGAGACAACAAGGCTTTTGCCTGAGGACCAGCAGCTGGGGACAAACGTTGCATTTTGGCTTGATGAGGTTCTTTTTCGTTAATCGTCAACAACATGTTCTTAAATGGTCACTGTGACCTTGCCCGTTCTCCAGAGAGTGGTCACCGTTCCGTTTATTTCACATAAGGAGCTCCCAACACCAGCTGCCCTACATAAAACCTTTTTTTCCTTTGCTCAGCTTTGCATCACTCACCTGTGATTTCATTCCCACTTCCCTGCTGCATAGCTGCCCACAGGATGAGAACAGAAACGACAGGAGGGACCCTGGCCATCATATCGCCGGTCCCAGATGAGCCGTTCTTACTGCCTGGTTTGCAGGGCAGTCGAGCTCAGTTGTCCTCGCTTACAGGCTTTAGCATTAAGGGAAGCAGCGCTCTGTTTGTCTGCCTGCTGCAGGTGGGTGATAGCTACTAGCAACAGAAACAAAGGGACTCCAGTGGGAATTTTTGCTGCTTCTCTCTCCTCTGAGCTCTCCCCAGGGAGGATGAGGCTGCCTCTTCTGCCTGCCCAGCTTCACTTTGAGAAGAAGGCATTCAAAAGCTCCTGATTTAGTCCATGTTTATCCTTCTGAGCACTTATT
This sequence comes from Alectura lathami, assembly GCA_013399715.1. Lineage (NCBI taxonomy): Eukaryota > Metazoa > Chordata > Aves > Galliformes > Megapodiidae > Alectura > Alectura lathami. Next base: position 71,290 of record VXAV01004466.1, read on the forward strand.
CCCACTTCTCCTTGAATACCTGACAGGAGCCAGGTTGATGTACCTCAGCTGTCAGGTAGAGGCATCTTGAATTCTGTTTCTGTTCGCACATCAGGTGATACTAGTTTTAGGTCCTGAAGGTTAACTCTGTGCCTTGAAAACAAACTGACTGAGAGTACAATGTCTCTGTCAATGTTTTTTCCTGAATTTGTGCTGTTTCACTGGCTGCTCTCATCATGCCCCTCATTTCAGCATCACATAAACTGGAGCAATGCTAGGCAAATGAGAACTCCTAGTAGGGCGTGAATCAGTACATATGAGACCCTAAAAATCCTTTCTTTTCACCACACAAATCACGAAGGCAGGCTCCCAGGAGAAACATACCTGTGGCTTTACAATGTGGGATAATAACTTCAATACAACATCACTTGGCTTATACAAAGTAAAGGACTAAACAAAACACAGTATTATATGAGGACCTGACACTGAGGAATGGAAAATCACAGGTATGGTTCTTTGAGCTGATGTAACGTGTTCAGACCTGTACTTCAATACAGATAACAGTATCATAGGCAATTTCATGTTTATGAAAGAGCCAGATGTAAGGATGCTGGAGCCACAAAATCTTTCATTTCTGTACGTTTCGAGTCTCTGTAATATCACTTCTGTAAAACACTGCCAGGCAATCACCTTTTCAGCACTTGCAATGTAGCAGAGTCAGGGCCTTAAAATGAAAAATACTTTCGGTGAAAATTGGAAAATGGGTATAGAAGAACACTTCAACAAAACGTGTATGTGTATGCTCTGAGCAACCTGGTCTGGTGGGAGGTGTCCCTGTCCACAGCAGGGGGGTTGGAACCAGGTGATCTTTATGGTTCCTTCCAACCCAAACCATTCCATGATTCTATGATTGAAAATTTTCAGAGAGCACTACCAAAAAAAATCTATGGTTCTTAGAACCTAGTACTTTCTGCAAGATGCGTATATCCTGGCCAAATCCAAATATTGGTAATTCCTGACTGATGTCTGAATTGGATGGCATTTGGGGTCTCCCACTTAGAATTCTAAATTGCTGGACAGGGCTGCCATATGCCTCAAACAGCTGTTACTTTCCAGAGTTAACTATAAGACAAATATCATTTTTTTCACCACTCAGGGCTTCCATGACTGAAGATAATCCTCTAAAGTGTGATAAAGGACTAATATCTGTGTTCTAGAAGATTTAGGTACATGCTCAGATTTAGGACTATTCAAAAAACATGGATAGAACTTTGCATAGTGACTGCTCAGCTGTAACAGGCTTATACTCAGAGTGAGGCAAACAGCGAGTTGCAATTTTATTGCAGCAATGAATGAAATAGTTCCTAAATAAATATACTGAAACTCCTTTTCAAATCAAATAATAACTAAAGGCAGTGGACGTTTAATCTAAGTAAGAAATAGGTACAAAACAGTATCCAGGAATAATCTTGTAATTTTCAAATTCTTTGAGGTCCTGATCCAAATCTGTATTATTTCTTCAGAGTTTCAACCATTTAGGCACTCAGCAGGTATTGGAAGAAAACTCTCAGGCAAATAAGCATACCTCCTACTCCTGTACAGCCATTTTCAAATCTTCCAGACATGTTCATCTACTGCAGTAAGCAACTACAAAAGTTTAAGATGATGGTCTGCATCCCAGGCAAGTAGCATATGCTCTTCATATTACTGCTGTTGCTGTAATGACTTGTGCTTACCCAACGCAGTTCAGCACAGAGATTTCTGTAGGGAAGCTACAGAACGCTGACCACCTGTACATGCATAGCTGACTACATATCACGGTATTTTTAGTAACCGTTGGTGTATTTCACAGATAAAGTTTTGGTCTTTTTTCTTCTGTTCCTTCCCAATAAGTGTTTCCTTAGGACCTCAGTGGAAAATTTTCTCACCTTTCCTCGGTGGTGAGGAATGTCAATGGAGAGAAATGGAGAAGGAGATGCTTTGTGGCATAAAAGCCCTGGCTGTGTGGTGCCGGTAGCGTGCTGGAGAGCACTCGGGATGAAGCTCATCTGAGCCCTGCTGGCCCAGTCATCTGGAGCTGATCGGTTCTCCTGTCTCTGTTGTTTATATTTTCTGCAATTACATTTTTAACAACTGAATTTATCAAAAGTACGCAATTTATACAAGGAAGGGCTATGCCAATAACAGCCATGTAAAAATCATGCAGGAAGCAGATGATTAGAGATATGATGCATAGGATTTGACTCCCCTAGACTGTACTGTCAGTAATTACAATATTATGAATGAGGGCAAGCTTTGTCATCATGCTTCTTATGCATTTATTTATTTAGACAGATACAATTCTGATCTATTTAGTAATTTAGAAGACCTTGATCTTCTTTATGCCATTAGTTTGACACAGTAAGGTCTGATGCTGGAACTTTTTTTGCTTTGTATTACTTTGTCTACGAAGTAATCATATTATCTGATGCCCAGAATGGTCATGATGCATCAAGACAGACTGGCCTGCATGCAAGAAATGGTACTATGCATTTGAACTCCATGGAAATCTAGCAAAAGCTGTCCTATGCTCCAGCAAGTCTTCCCATAAATGTTCAGAACCTAAAGCTTGAAAACCATTCAATCATCCAACCTGACCTCTCAAAATTAGCTGTCAGTATATCTCTCCAAGACACCTCTTCCAGTCTCCCACCATTTCAATCTGATCACAGCCTGTCAGTCTGAGAAAGCACAGACTATGGCCACAGCAGACAGCAGGAATCGACGGCAGTGTCACCAGTCCTGAGGACCTCATGGCGAAAATAAACCCACCTGAGCTAGCAACACTCAGGCCAAACCACACTGTGACATTTCAGATGTTTAGTAAGAACGGAGCTCAAACCACAGTCTTTCCTTTAGTCAGCATTGCGAAGGTTTCCTTCCTCTTCTTTGCTCCTGACATTTGTAAAGCCTCCAGGAACTTTATTGCCTTTGAATCTTCAGCTGATCTGTCAAAACAGACTGCAGTCAGACAGCAAGACCAAAAAAATGTTAGGAGAGGAACAGAATGACTTACCCAGAAGAATCTTTTATGCACTTGAAGATGAAAAAAAATAAATCACTCCCATCATCATCATACAAACTTATTCCAGCTTCTGAAAATCAATATGAACACCACAATGTCTGCTCCCAACAGAGGACTGAAATTCTCAGACATTTTAACTGTTCAGCTCTCAGATCAGAATGCTGGTCTGGGTTTTGAGAGTTCCCTGCCACCAACCTTGTGTGTAGCCATGAGCAAGTCCCACAGGTCAAACATGCCAGTGCAAGGAAGCCATTGGGAGGCAGAAAGTACATTTCAGACCTTGTGGAAGTCATGGCTACAATACCATAAATATATTGTTGTTTATGTCATCTGGAAAAAAAAAAAAAAAAAAAAAACAAGTAGGAGAAGTGCTATGTTGCTACAATATATGCTAGGTCTATGTAGTACAAGTACTGCAATATATGCTAGGCCTATGTGAGGATGGACAATAGCTAACCTGGCAGATTTTAGAAGGGGTCCTTTTTTCTGTGAGCTTCAGATACATCCAAGTGTGGAATAGTAACACTTGCTTATTTCACTGATGTTTTTTGGAGACAAATGCATTAAAGACAAAGGGACATTCCTAAGTGATAGTAAAAAAAAAAAAAAAAAAAAAAAAAAAAAAAAAAAATTCACTGGAAGACCTAGGAGTTAATTAGCCTAGCTGTGCAGATAGAGCAGCCCCTGACTACATTCAGTGTTTTGTTTTTCCTTACTGACAAACCGTTCCTCAGGAAAATCTTGGGGTTTTGTTTTTCCCTGAACACGCACAAACTGTTTTAAAGTGACTCATGAGGAAAAAGTTCTTATTGGTAACAGCAGGAAAAAATATGAGTCAGGCGGAGGTCATGCTGAACCTCTGCCTGTCCCTGCTCCTCCAAGTGAGCGCTGATTGTGCAATCTGAGCACAGAGAAGCTCTTGTTTTCTCCTGTGCTTTGATGGCATAGTCACATTCCCAACAACAAAACTGGTACCAGACACAAGGGCAGGTAGCACCTCATATATGGTTTAGCAGTGCTGCAGGGAAGTACATCCCACCTAAAACATTTCATAGCATAGTCTGGGTGGCGGGCCCCTTTGCTATGAGGTCTACTTGGACAAAAGATCAGAAAGTCTCTCCTGCTGAGCATAACTCATGGGTTACATGGGCCAAGTCTAGAATCATAGAATCATAGAACATTCTGAGCTGGAAGGGACTCGCAAAGAGCATGAAGTCCAACTCCTGGCTCCACAAAAGACCACCCCAAATCAAAACCCTATGTCTGAGAGCATTACCCAAATTCTCCTAGAAGTCCAGCAGGCTTGGGGCCATGACCACTGCCCTGTGGAGCGTGTTCTATGCCTGACCACTCTCTGGTGAATAACATTTTCCTAACACCCAACCTGACTCTACTCTGACACAACTCTATGGCGTTCCCTTGGATCATATCAGCCCTAGATATGCATAGAGATTGGGAGACAAGAGGCTGGAGAGAAGCCCTGCAGTAAGGGATCTGGGGGTTCTGGTTGATGTCAAGTAGAGCATGAGCCAGCAGTGTGCCCTGGCAGCCCAAAGGGCCAACCATACCCTGGGGTACACCAGGCCCAGCACTGCCAGCTGGGCGAGGGAAGGGACTGTCCTGCTCTGCTCTGCCTGGTGCGGCCTCACCTCGAGCACGGGGTGCAGGTTTGGGTGCCACAAGGTAAGAAGGACATGAAACTATAAGAGAGCATCTGAAGGAGGGTTATGAAGATGGTGAAGGGTCTGGAGGGCAAGGCGTGTGAGGAGCAGCTGAACGTTGGTTCGTTCAGCCCAGAGCAGAGGAGGCTGAGGGGAGGCCTCACGACGGCCTACAGCTCCCTCCCCAGGGAGCGGAGGGGCAGGTGCTGGTCTCTCCTATCTGGTGAAGTCCTCTTGAAGGCCCCATGCAGTCAAGAGTATTATGGCCTGTATCATGCAGCCAGAGGCTCTCTTCTCTGTCTTACTGGCTGCACCACTGGCTCACTGCAGCAAAGGGCCAGGAACAAGGCCATGACGCCAATCCCATGCTTATTTGCCGAACCAACACCATAGGACTCAAGAACTGCAATGATATGCAAAGACATGGCTGCCTAACTCTCTTTTGACAGAAAGTGTCTTCTGCTTCTCTTGGAAGAAAGTTGACTTCCCAATTCTGAAACTTCCCAAGACCATCTGACTTGCAGCCACAAGACAGATGGGAATGACAGAGGACTGTGCACTCCACTGCCACTTACCCTCATGAACACTTCTCTTACGCACATGCACACACACACACACACAAAACCTGTCTCCGTTAAACAGGTCTGAAGCACAAAATGAACCAGTGAAATATACAATCCATTTCTCATTTTTAGTCAGCACAAGACCTGGTCCTTACTTACAGCTAAGGGACATATATACACAGAACAAAGTACACGTTTCTGGTGAGAGGTTTATCTAACTTTTTTGCAGAAACTAATCTATAAACTATAAAATGTTTCACAATTTGTATAAGATCTTTTATTGATGCGTTAAACGCTTACAGGAAATATCTTACTGTGGAAGTCCTAAAAGAAAATTGTTTCCGTGTGGTCCTGAGCCAGTTCAATTAAACACAGAGAAGCTCATGAAGGAAGAGGAGCCTTTTCATGCAGAAATACTGCATGAAACAATCGCACACAGACAGGGCAAACTATGGCACGCCACTCCTGCCGTGTGAATACTGAGCTAGGACTTCAAGAAAGGTTTGCAAAAAAGCAGTTGGTTCTAATCTGTTTAGAAGGTATGAACACTTGAATAGGTTTATTTAGAAGAAGGAATGCAGTAAGTTGTTTGGACAAGGTGTATTGTTTCTTTTTTTTTCCCTGTTAGTTCTTGTAACTATGACCATCCCAGACAAACAGTGGATTACTATGTACAACGGAGGTAGGGAGGACAGACTTTTTAAACATGGAGAAAAACAAAAAATAATTAAAAATAATTAAAGAATAATATGAAGTACAAGCTTGAGCTGCAAGAAAAATAAGAGATTTAACGTTCATGCCAAAATGACTAGACAAGCTATGAATCCAAATCTGCGTCTCTGGAGGAACCTGAACAGACACAAAATTCCCCAGTAGATTCACAGATCTCACTGAATCTAGTGAGGAAATGCTTTTCTCTCTTCTTTTTTTTTTTTTTTTTTTTTTTTTTTTTTTCTCCCAGGTNTTTTTTTTTTTTTTTTTTTTTTTTTTTTTTTTTTTTTTTTTTTTTTTAGAAATTCCTGGCCTTCTGTGAAGAGTAGCTGCTGCTTTTGAAACTACTTCTGGCTACTTCTGTTTTAAGATTAATGTTAAGCCATCAGCATGATTAAAATCACAGGACCTAAGGGTTTTCTGTGCCCTTGCTCATCCACTTCCACCAAAAGCAGACCACGAACTACCTGTAAACACCACTGTCAGAGCCAACCTGAGCCTGAACAAATATCCAGGCTTGCCCAGAAAGCACTGCTGGGCTAAAACTCCCTCTGAATTACTCAGCAGGAGGCTGTTAGCATCCTGCTCTGACTCTGCATTTTGAGGCGGACACATTTGCCCACCAAATGACTTCTGTCACCTGAAGCATCTGTTGAGTCTCGGCTTCCGCTTAACCAGAGCAGTGCAAAGCTCCAGCTGGCACCGTGCTTTCCAGCACACTGATGAGGTTTATTCTGTCAATACCTGTGAATTAAGTAATGGAAGAGGGGAAGTCTAATATTATCCTCCATCTCTGGGGCAAGGGGTGCACTTTGCAGGACTCTGCACAGGCAGAAGGAAGCCTCCTTCCTTCAGCTGTGGTTTCCCATTATCCTGGGGAAGATCCACACTCCCTTACAACACATTTGTTCAGCTCTGACCTTTCCACTTGTGATGCCAGGAAAACTGTTCCTACATTTCCATGCAGCCCCTGCCTCAGCCAGGCAGCGCTGTCTTCTTCCTCAGGTACTCAGGAAAGGAAAATCATCCCTACCTCCTGACAGCACAAGCTTCTGCCACAACCATTTGCAGTTTCTCTGCTATACCATAGTGCTGAAAGGGGAAGTAAAAATTGAAATGGTGGCTTGGAAAAAGACAGTATTGCATCACAGGCTTGGTAGTTCATAAATGGCAGAGACAATCCACCAGCTTCTCTGCAAATCTAATCAAGAGAAAGGAGAGGTGTCTCGCAAAGAGGTGACGTGGAGTTCAATGTTTGGAGCACAAATGGACTTCAAAGCAGCTTTTGGCACCCTCAACTGAAGAGAAGTATGTGGTCATATATTGTAAAAATAGGAGGAAAATAATTTTCTTGATTTTTCCTTCCAGTTTTCAGACCACCAAAAAAAAAAAAAAAAAAAGCTAAAACTACTTAACCCTATTTAACTATAAATAAGTAGATCACATTTTGCTAGATGTTGAGAGCTGATATTTAAAGCTCAAAAGGAGATGTTTTTCAAAATGTTTATTGCCTTGTGAAAACAGTGGGTTATTTACTGAATCTGTTCTGCACCCTTAATTAGCCCAAATGCCAGCAGGGAAACTTCCTGTGTGCTTTCTCCCATGCTGACCTTCTGCTTGAGAAAAATTCTCTAGTGAAAATAGATTTTAATTCCCTTCTTAAAATCAAACATCTGGTTTTGGTTAAGGAGGCACGTAGCCCTGTCCTTTGTGATATTTGGATTGCAAGTGCTCTGCGGCAGGGAGCATTATCTTCATTATTTGCTGCTGAAAATAATAGGTCTTTGGTTACAACAACGCTACCACTGAAGGATGATAATATGATTGTTGACTGGTTTATCATTCAAATGCCAAGTGTAAATACCAGCACACATCACACTCCATCACTCTTCATCTTTGTAATTAGTCTCTAACCTATTCCAAAAGGTACTGAATATTATCCTACTCGAGAGCCAGAGCTCATAAGCAGATCTAATGTCTCAAATTGCCATCGAAAGGTAGAAGTCAAGGGTATATCAGTCTCCTCAAAAACATAGTACTGTTGACAGCATTACGTGCATCAATTTAATAAGAGACACAAAAATGCACACGTACTTCTTAAAAAGTGGGAGGCAAATGAAATAGGATTTCATCTAGCATATTTGCTGTTCTTGGCTTCTCAGAGATCTAGTGGAATTGATGGACCACGACCCCTGGCAAAGTCAGAAAAGGCTTTCTGAGGGTCTAGAAAACTTCTGTGCCTTATATGCAAGGGATTTCAGACAGTAAAGCTAAACTGATGACAACAGCAGATGCATGCTTTGCCTGTATGCCCCTGATTCTAATCATACAGCAAAGAGGAAAAGCATCAGAGAGCAATCTGATTCCCTGCTTGCAAAAGATTTGTTTTTGATAGACCTTGTGCTTCCAGAAGCAAGAGGGACAAGAATTCTTAACACAAGTTTGGGCATTGGAAAAGCTCATGTGACGAGCCCCAAGGGTTTATAAACAGCAGGAGATGGGCAGACCCTTAATCAGCAGCATGAGAAAATCACCCTGATGTCAGTGCTGGAATTTTATGCTTCTCCCAGGAAGAAGTGAGTATGTATCCTTATCAGCAAGGTGGAAACCTCAAGCTGTGGAAAGAGACAGGAAAGCACCCTCATAATAACAAGTGTACCTTTATGACAACAAGAGCTCAGTAGAAAGGCTTGTATCATATAGTCCACAATTAAAACAATATTTCCGAGTTAAAAGTGGCAGGGTTGAAGTAGTTTTGCATTCTGAAGAGCTGCAGTGAGCGACAGAGAGCATCCAAAACCTCAACAAATTACCTGGAACTTTGTTTGAACCAAGGGTGTTGCAAATCAAGAATCCTGGTCCCAAGGCAGAAAAAGGAGGAATAGTCAGAACGCTTTCACCTTTAAGAAGAAGCTGAAACATCCTCCAATGGATATATGGTCAGGAGGAGGTAAAGGCAACTTCCGACAACACCGGTATCCCCTTTCTTTTGGATGTGCCAAGTACAAACGTGGGAGGTCTAGCTTCTTTTTTTAAAAAAGCAAACATCTGAATTTTGAAGAGTCATGTGCCTACATTATGCAGCCACCATTCCCAAACAAAATGGGCTGGTTTTCAATCTAGAGTTGTCTAAAAAAAATCTGGGAGCACTGTTTTCCCAAAAGGGTAAGGGTTATGCACATAACTCAGTGTCCAATCATGAAAATCTTCTTTGCATTCCTACAAACAGCACTAATGGTTCTCCATGCAGAGAGGTTTGTTTTAATCTAATTTACTTTTAAATCCTCTTCTGTCTTTCACCTTTTACATTCCTGTCAGTCTGAATAGTAAATACAGATGACTGTTTTGCTTTGTTTTCTTCTTACCATGTCGTTGCCACTATATACATTTATTTGTACATACATATCCAAATACAGAAATACATGTGCACGTACAGGTGTATATACACACGTGCATAGAAGGACATGCATTTGTACCTGTGTGTGCATACACATACACACAGCGACATAACCATTGCAAGGGGAATTCCACTTGATTTAACAGTGTTAATATTTAACTAAAAAAGATGGAACTGTATCGGTCTCTTGAAATATTTTTCAGCCAGGATTACACTCTCTAAGCATTACAATTTATACAGAAAGCAATTGTGACAAGTTCTGAGGGGGGTAGATGAGGCAAAGGAGGAAGAGAAGAAATAGAAACAGGGGCTTGCATTACAGTCTCCAGCAACTGAGTGCGATCAGTGGGTAGGGAAACAGTTGTAAACACCCTCTAGAAGCTGTTATCTACCAGTTTAGTCCCAGCTTCTGTCCTTAACAAGCCTTTACATGCACACCATAAAGGCAAGTCCCATAGCACCTTATTAACTTGTTTATTCTTTCCAGCTCTCTGTATTCAAACTAAATCACATTATGCAATTAGCTGCTACAAAAAAACAAATGAAATGTATTTCATTTTTGCATGCTAAAGCATCTATTCAAAATCTGTTCACTTCCAAAAGTATTTCAGCAGTTTAGGATCAACCTGATGTCTCAATTATGTATGTAAATCAAGCTATTGCTGAGGTTAAGTTTAAAACCATTGAGATGGTGCAAAAAAATCTGTCACTCAACCAGCAGATTTTACTGCCTTGGGCAATCTGATCATCTTTCCTGTAGGAATGAAAGAATTCATTGTTTTTAGGAGGTAAGTGTAACGGAGTGGTCTTGACATGCAACAGAATTTGTCCTGTAGGGTATTAGCATTTTCTTCTGTTGAAATTTCTTGCCTCCAGACTTCAAGTGATTCAGTTACTAGCAGCTTCTTCTGGCCAGAAAAAAAAAAAAAAAAAAAAAAGGGCAGTGCAGCTCAGCTATGCTACATGACATTTATTTGTATGGGAACAGGAAAGAGACAGTTACCATGTAAACAAAGGAAAAACAAGAAGAAAATCTCACTTGCTCATCTGAGCTCATCACCAGCTAAACGCAATTTTCATCAGCTCTCCCATCAACAGCAGGATCCGCTCTGATAAAATTTACCATAAAAGGAGATCTGGGGGTTCACTGTTATCAGAGGGACTGACCAAATATTACAATACCAACAGAGAGAAGAAACTATTCAAAACTGTTGAATTAAGCATGTTTTTAAAATATGTAATATTTTCTAAATGTCTAAATGTAATGTATAAATGTGGGCTGCCATCAGGATGGCTCCAAACGATTTACTTCATGACTTCCTTCACAGTCAGTTCCTATAACCCTATTTCCAGTGCTCATGTATTCAAAAAAATGCAGAAGGAGGGCATACACTGGGAGTATCCCAGGTCATAGGAAAAAATTAATCTAAGAATCTCAAGAAACAAGGAGGGCTGTCATCCACCTCTTAACAGTATATTTCAGGAGGACAAAGAGATTCAACTTAACTTTTTTGTTGGTGGTGGCTGAACTCAGTCACAGAAATGTCCCAGTCCTAAAAGTGATGGGAAAAACTAGTGATGTTCAAGAGTACGCAGCAGTTTACTTGCCCACCTACCGTGGAATTCTTCTGCCAAGCACATTGTGGGTGTATGAAGTTCCCTGTAAACCAAATCTAGAGAAACATTAGAAAAATGCTCCGTTCTCCTTGAAGTAAAGGCGGAAGATTTTCGCATGCCATGTTCAGACAGGATTATTCAAAGGGAATATTTAAAAATAAACTAACAGTTACATTATGTTACGATAAGCAATTTCTAAAATGTACAAACTAATTCCCACTGAAAATAAGTGTGATATGTTTGACAAAACACAGGGGTATCTTTCAATAAATATTTACACAAATACAGAAAAAAGTACAGAAACTTGGTCATAAATTTGCCAAGATGAATAGGAGGTGTCATTAACATTTGCTCTGTCTGTATGAGCCATGGGTTCCTCCTCCTGGGGGAATCACAGTGGAAAATTGTAAACAAATTTTTGTGCACAACATCATAAAATAAATTCCCAGCTCTGTATTCAGTGCTGGAGATATTGCCAGGCAACAGGAAATGATTGCTGTATCTTGAGAGCATGCCCTGAATTTATTGTTTTTAGGTCATCTATCCTCATCCTGCGAGAGCCATCTCCGTGCCGAAGCCCTCCACAGGCTCCGGACACACAGTCACTGCAGTGCTCGCCACAGGAATGCCCTGGGCCCGTGCCTGGGCTACGGCACGGCTTGTTGACAGGTGTCTGGTCCTAGCGGCAGTGAAGCCATGGGCACCCCTCGGCAAATTCTTCCAAAGGATAATAACCCCTGCTGCTAAAATAACCCTGCAGTTGCTTCTTTCTTGAAGTTACAGTTTCCAGTCCTGGAAACTTGCTGTGTGTTTTGCTCTTACATCAATCACCCTTTTTTTTGTTTAAAACATTTTCAGAGGAAAAGCTATACCAGAAGCTATAAATTCAGCGCTGGCCTAATAAAGGGTTTTATGGACTATTTACATGCAGATGCTCACCATAGGATTGTAATGGTAGTCTTTAACTCCAGAATTTTAAAATCCCAGAGGGTTCTGTGTAAGTAACAAGGACAAAAGACTTAATTTTCCAACCTTCCTTTAAAATGTAAATGCATTCGTCTTCTCTAAACACAAAACCGTTACCAATTTGGCATTATATATGGCATTTAAAAATATTTAACATGATCAAACTTCTTGATGGTATTTTATTTTGCTTGCCACTGGCTAAAAACACATCCTGAGCCAGGTTTTTCAGCTGAGCTGGCAAGGCTAATTTGCCAAGCTAAGGTTAGCTAGAACACTTGCAGCTGCCCTTCCGTACCCACCAGTTGCAGCCAACTGACATGTGGAGATGCTGTTAGGCTGAGCCCAGTTTTTAATCACTGTACACACAAGCAACTGCTGTCCTTGTGTTGGTACACACTCGGATGGAGAGCTGGTCCTGGTGAAGGGGGGAATTTGGGGAACGCAGAAACGATGAGCAAGGGAAGATAGGAAGGAACGGACAAAGCTGTGCGGTGCTCGAAATAGCGTTTGTCAATTGCATATAGACTGCAATGCCTCTGAAAGACCCAATTAAGGCAATGGAAACGCAGAAGCAATAATGCAAGCATGAATCATCTGACCTAAAATAGAAGGACTGATGAAGCATATAAGGGAAGAAAGTGTGTCATTTTAGCTTTAACAGCAAAATAACTCCAGCTATCATCTGTCTGACCCTGCTGCCAAGTGAGGACTTGAGGTGGGAGACCTGCTATCTGGAGAGCTCCCTTAGATCTTCAAACTTTGTTTAAAACTTTGGGTAGCTTGGCTAGCGCACAAGTTTCAGAGTTTTGTTTTTGTTTTTGTTTTTGTTTTTGTTTTTTCTTTTCCAAGAATCCCCATGACAGCACCAAGGGAGATGTTGGAAGAAGTCGTCAGATTGTGAAGAGCTTGGCAACCACAGCAGTGCAATTTGTCTGTGGGATTTTACCAGTGGAGTTGTCTTCAATCAGAAACATTTGTCCTGTGGTTCTCCAGCAAGCATTCCAGTTGTACTGGTGGTGTGCAGCCTACAGACATGATCTCTGTCAACGCAGCCAAGAGGACAGATAACATTGGAGGCAGCAACGCTTGTGCAGCTGAGGGAGGGGAAGCTGACTGTGGGACAGCATGGCCAAATTTTGCTGCTTCACGCATTCAAACTGTTATGCATACATAGCACTGTGTGAAAACATCCACCTCTCAAACACAAGATAACACATTCCAGTGAGTCAAGCCTCAAGCAAAATACTTCTTCGAGAGGGGCAATCAGGCTCTCTTCTCCATATGTAATTGGCTCACATATAATGAACTGCCACAGGGAAGTGGGGTGAAGAGCATCGCGTTGGCAGAAAAGCAGGTCATGTGAAATGGCCTCTTGCAGAGCATTGGTTCTGTACTCCCCAGACTTCCCACAGATTTCAGGCAGTCAGCACTGAAAAGCAGCATTTCAAAACAAATCCCCTTTCTGGTTTCATCACCCAAAGAATGTAAATTGTTGGCACAGAATTGACAAGAAGAAATTCAGCCAGTAGCAGAAAGACATCAATAATTCGCCATCCCTGTATATTGTGGCTATGCCACTTGAACTTCCCACTCAGCAATGAGTAAATCAGTACTGAGATGCTGTCCGTAAGACTGCACGGGTCATAAAACTGCAAAAGCCGACCCCCTGTTGCTACAGGGCAGTATTTCTGTACGCACGGCCTGAAAGCAAGTGTCAGCTCCTCATCTCAAATGACGGTCACGTCTTTATAGTGCACAGAAAGGCACTGCATAAAGTTTAACACTGTTCTAAATTGCAGACTCTGCTTGAAATGTGTATGTGGTGGTCTTAGGAGCAGCAGTAAACCTCCTGCGTGAAATAACCGAGTGATGTAACAGCACCCTCAGGTATTGCGCATGTGACACTTCCAGGCTGCATCAAATAAAGAACACCACGTAGCAACAAGACAGCATTTCAGACACTCTTTGTCCAAACAAACAAATGCAGACAATTTTTCAGTAAGCCAATAGTTTTGCTTCCTGACTTTTGCATTTTTTACTTAGTAGGAATTTACCACAAATCTTTTCTAGCATTCAGGTACAAACTTCTGAAATGAAGAATAATCTACTCAGCATACCCCACATTTTTTTGGCATCTTAACAACACACAAACGCGCTTGCTGCAGCTCTGAAGTTTGCTGTCCATCCCTGTGTAATCTCTTACCCCAGAAGATGTCTGCGGCCAAACTGTCTCATTGCTACTGAGGAATTAAAGCACCAAGCTGACTTTTTACATATTCCATGGCAGTAACGGCTCATTGGCACTCCCTCTGATTCACTTCCACAGGCCTTCTAGAGAACAGAGGCTACCGTCACAGTGCTCCCTGCCAAGAAACTCGATCCCTAAAGCCATGCTTACAAGAAAACAGGACACTAAACATAATTACTGTGCTAATGCAAAACTTCCCACTATCAACCCCTTTTTCTTCCTGAAAATCAACTTTGCTAAACACGCACATAAGCGTGACCCTTCCCTTTTTGTAACAAGCATGAGACACTTCATTTTGCCTTGCTTTTCTTCGATTGGCATTAGCGTATGGACAGCGTTATGGAGTACACTTGCCATATCGGCTGTCTTTCCATTTGCTCTTTCCTGAACTTCTATACGTACAGTTTGCCTAAAATAAAGAGCCAGGACAAACACATTTGTCCTGGAAAATCCAAGCTACTTCACAAGCCTGTCTCACACACGTCCACTGTAATCAGAATACTCTGGATTTTATTTTTAGAAGACTTGAGAAACCAAACTCCAGCTGAAGTTAACCGGAGCTGTGAAAACTGATAACGTGAAACCACTCCCGATCTGTTGCACCCTGACAATTTTTGTGTTTCAGTTGCTCTTCCACCTTTTGATCAGCATACTTTTAAAAGTATCCCTTAAAGGTTTGCTAGTCACAACTTAAGATTCTTTCAAACAATAATTGCAGTACCACCATGATCCACCTGCTTAGAGGATGCATGCCTTAATACATCGTAGCATTTTCTTTTTTTTCCTCTGAATCATTGTTTGACCCATGGAACTACCACCTGTTTAAATAGGTACCTGCCTACTCCTGTTGAGCAGCTTTCCACAGTAACATTATCTAGCTTGTCATTAGCTGGCAGCTTTTATCTGAATCTGACCAAGCTGTTAGGCACGTGGGTTCTGAGTGGAAAATATTAACTGGATTCAGCTATCTGCAGGAGAATGAGGGTGGCAGCTAAAAAAGCTCCAAACTTGGCACTCAGGGATTGCACAACCAGGGATGAAGACCCCACTTCTATGTTATACTTTATTGTAGTTATTTTCCTGTTAAAAATTCAAATCTCCAGAAAGAGTTTTGTCTGCTTTGTACCATGCTCCACACAGGTTAAGGAAACACTGACTTCCATAACAGTGCCATTGCATGTCTTACTGCCTGGCTGCCAGTCTGTCCCCATTCTCTGACTACTGGTAGCATCAGTACTTCTGTGACAAGAAGTGACAGGTTCTAACTAGAAAGAGTAAGTTTTTTTTTATTCATTAACGGTCGTTATAGGAAGGTTCATATGAACATGATAAAAGCAAAAGCAAAGATAGAACAGGTGTTCTTTTCCATGGAGGGCTGTCAGCAATGAGAAATTGGTGGAAAATTATGCCTG
This sequence comes from Alectura lathami, assembly GCA_013399715.1. Lineage (NCBI taxonomy): Eukaryota > Metazoa > Chordata > Aves > Galliformes > Megapodiidae > Alectura > Alectura lathami. The sequence goes on from VXAV01004466.1 coordinate 86,908, forward strand.
TGTACTTTGGCAAGCCATAAGCTACCTGTGTTTTGGCAGAGTATTTGGAACCATGAAGGCAGACCTCCAGTATTTCCAGAAACGTTTGCTGCATGCCACAGTAGCAGAGAGGAACTGGTTCACGGGGCCGTTTTCTGTGCTACGCTCCCCCAAGGTTCTGGGACGGAAGGAGTCTCCGGGTGTGCAGGGGAACAGCCGGCTCGCCCTGCAGCACCACTGACTCCACCACTAAGGTCTGGGGGCCAGCTGAGAGAGCTGCTATTTCTTTCAGCAATGAATTAGCTCCCTCTCCAGTACGTCTCCTTGTCAATAATTCCAGAGGTTTTGGTGGAAACAAGAAAGACATCATACTCTGGCCCTTGGGGTACTTTTTGTATTTTTGCTATTACAGCAGCTACGTGAGAAGTGCAGTGTCTGAGAAGCCAAACTGCCTGAGAGGAGGGGATGCAGCTGCAGTGTTCCCCGCGGTATGTAGGGCATACATACATATCATATACAAAGCCCCCAAAGTACAGAATGGACACAAGGCTCAAAACTCCACCAAGATAAAATTTGCCTCTGTATGTAGTCAAAGCTCCCCCACCAAAGTAAAGCAAAGTTAAACTGCATGCCATTCCTTCTGGTGCCCGTTCTTTCCTTATCCTCTCTCCTTCTCTTCTCCAAAACCAAGCATTTCTCCACAAAATCTCTTCTCAGCTCCTGATACATGGATGCCTAAAGATACCTGAGATACTTCTGAAGTTCTGTAAAATAAAATGATGTCATTAGTTTCAAATTAATGACACGGGACCCAAACCTTCACTGAAAAATGTTTAGGGGTCTATATATCAAAACGAAGTTTGAAACTACACATCTAGAAAAAGATAGCCTAGCTCCAGGATACGACTTTATTTCAAGTATTTTTATAGTGAAAATGAAATAAATGTTAACATTAAAAAACAAACTGCACAGTGTACACAGTTTGGCCCTAGAGTACAGCATTTGCATCACAGAAGAGAAACTTCTTACACAGACACACAGAACCAACACAAATGTTTTAGTTTCCATATATACTTTTCTCACAAAGTCCGTGTATGATAATCCACATTTTTCATAGAGTTTGCTTTATGTTCACGTTTTGCAGGGGTTCAGTTTTTCAGACAATTCTAGTGATTAAGTTTGCTGGCAAGAGTCAACAGAAGTTAATCTGTGCAGCTACTGGATACTCTGATTGGCAAGCAAACCTTGTACTCAATAAATGTGCATCTGGTAATAACAGCTGCAATCACACATACATAGATAAAAAATATACCAAAGTGCTCCATCAAAGCATTTAAAATTAGAACTGTATGAAAAAAATAAAATAAAATAAAATAAAAAGTTTGTAACCATGTTGTTCTTAAAGAATGAGAACGTATTCAAACAACTGTGAATAAGCTATACATATATGCCTGCGGGCACCCCTGGAAGAACACCATTTTTTCAGCAGGGTAATTCCATCATGGCCATCCTCCATCTGTGACACAGGTTCTTCTGGAGAGCTGCGGATGAGAAAATAATTACACAAGACCGGTCTCTTTCTGTTCTGCTGAGAAATAACTGCATACATACGAAAAACGTTAGCAGGGCTTTGCTAGGTGGATGAGCTCAGGTTGGTTTCACCGGCGCTCCGCTGGCAGCAGTGTCAGTGTCAGTGCGTAAGGGGGTCCTTCCTAGCAGGCAGAACGCTTTCTGAGCTGCGCGTCCCCACTGCCACAAGGCCCACGTGCCACAGCAGTTGTCTGTATGCTCATGGAACAACCAGATTGGGGAAGGAATCCCGACAAACCCAAGCTGCTTGCTTGGTTCCAAATGCTTTGATGGAGCACTTAGACTGCTGTACTTTTTCATTTATATACGTGTGGTTGCAGCTGCTACTACCAGCTTGCTTGGACTTTGTGCTGGCTCATTGCACAGCCACGCTAACGTCAGGGCAGAAGAGGCAGTGGCACAAGCCTCTAAACGAAAAAAAATAAAAATAATAATAACAAAAAATCTACATGCATCTTAAAAAGTTTGCAAAACTACAAAAAAAAAAAAAAAAAAAAAAAAACATAATTAAAAAAAGTAAAAAAAAAAAAAAAAAAAAAAAAAAAAAAAAAAAAAAAAGCCAGCAATGGCAAAAAATGTACTGGAGAGGGAAGTGAGGAGCTGGACCCGGTGCCGGTTTTCTTCATGGGGTTTTCCCTCATGGGCTTTAGCCCATCTGCATGCAATCCGTGACAAAAAGGTTTAAACACGGCACTAAACGCATTATAGAGATTCGGGTAGCTATGTCAGAGCATTTGTGAGTCAAGGGGAGTGTCTAAAAGCACGCCGTTTGAAATCGCGCGTGTGGATTAGATGTTAATCTCCAGAAACTGAGCTGTCTTTAATGAAGAGATAATGGGCCAGATTAGCTATTAACAACAACCAAAGGAAAAAAAANGTTAAATAAAAAAAAAAACCAAAAGAAAAAAAAAAAAAAAAAAAAAAAAAGTCTCGTAATTCTGAGTTATATTTAAGAGGAAACTCTTAAATGATGTTAACGCTTGTGTTTTCACACACAACACTGTATAAGCAGGTAGTTCAAACGGGGTGACTTCACCTCGGTGCCCAGCCCGCCGCAGCTCCCCGCGGCCCCCTCAGGACGCCTCCTCACGGTCCGACCCCGCACCCGCAGCGCCCGGGAGCGCAGCCCCGCTGCCTGCC
>VXAV01004466.1:90660-100748 GCA_013399715.1 Alectura lathami
GGGGGGGGCTGCGCCGTGGTGCCGTGGTGCCGTGGTGCCGTGGTGCCGTGGTGGGTGCTCTCCCTGGGTGGTTCTGGAACGGGGAGCCCCGCCAGGCTGCGGGTTTTAGGGCGGGGGGTGGTCCGGCGAGGGTCCTGCGGCGTGTGGGCGCCGCCGGTAGTAAGCGAGGTGGGGTTCTGCTCGTCCGAGCGCTCTTTGGTGGTAGCGAAGAGTCAGCGGTGCTGTCCACCGGCGTGGACGATGAAACTGCAGGAAGCTGTGCAAGGAGGCAGCTCACCCCGTTACAGCTGTCGGGGAGAACTCCAGCGCTCTTTAAATCTCACGTCCAAAGCCTCGCTGTCTGTCCGGACTGGATATGGCTCCGATGAAAAATTGAACCGTGGAAATACTTCGTCTACAGGAGGGTTTTTTCATGAGGCAAGGAATACTGTGGGACTTCAACAAGTAGTGATCAAGCACTTGTTAGCAGTTAAATGGCGCTGTTTTAAAAGCTTTTCGGGTTTTGTTGTTGGGACTGCAGTGGGGGTAAGAGCTGGGTAGGCTGTAGGTATGAGGTTGTGATGAATTACATAGTCTTTTTTTTTTTTTTTGCAAGTACAGCAAAGAACTTGTAGTTAAGATGCTGTTAATCCTTAGAGCAATGTTAACACAAAAATTCATTAAAAAAATATTTTTATGCAACAGTGCTTTCAATATTACATCAGGAGTAGTGAGTACTGCTCTATGTTTTGCCTGAATGCTGCTGGTTACAGTGTTCTGTTCTGACTTTACTCAAACTGACAAACCAACTGCTTTGACTAAAATTTTCCGCCAGCCTTATGCTGATGTTCTTGGGGGGGGGGGGGGGNGTAACATTTACTCTGTTTGGTGCTCTTTAATTTAGATTAAACCCACTGCTTTAAAACCACCATCTTAAAACTTGGGGAAAAAAAAAACTATGTGACCATCTCTGAAGTGGATGGGGACCTGGTGTCCTGTTCTCTCTGGAGCTTTTATTACACTCACAGTACAGAGTTGTCCTCTCAGAGCATTCTGTGTTCTCTACCTGTACAGAGTCCACGTGGGGTGACTGAACTGTGAGCATTTAAAGAATTTACATGTACCTGCTTTGCAGGGAGGCATCACAACCTTTGGAGTGTTCAGCTACAGGGACATGTGCCAGGAGAGGATTTATCAGGGGGTTCTCCAGCTGTGAGCTCCCCCGAGCCTGTCGGAGCTGAGATCACCCCTGTCGATGAGAGCTGAGAGGGGTGGTGACCCTCTCTCTTTTTCAGTGGTGGCCTTGCTCCTCCACTAATCTCAGCATTACCTGTGATCCAAATTGGGATTAAAGTCACAACAAGTTGGGTGCTTTTCTTTAACACTTACAGTAACCTACCCTTTAGTACATCTTCAGTGGTTCCAGAGGAGCTGTGGGTGCCCCATCCCTGGAGGCGTTCTAGGCCAGGCTGGATGGGCCCTGGGCAGCCTGATCCAGTGGGTGGCAACCAGCCCACGGCAGGGGGTTGGGGCTGGGTGGGCTTTAGGGTCCCTTCCAACCCAAACCATTCTGTGATTCTATGGTATTAGCAATTTAACTGAAGGTGAAAGGAGGCAATGGTTTGTAAGAAAGTTCCAGAAGTCCTCTTTGTGAGCAGTCATGCTGCATTGAAGTTGTTTTTGAACTTCAGTAGCTGTGAAGCTGTTACTGTTTAAAAACATCAAAGTAAATTCCATTTATAGTTCTCACGGTTTTGAAAGTCATTCTGTCGGCAAAGCAGCGATAACCTTGGTCTATAAAGGAGTGTGGCTGCACAGGGTGGAGGAAGGAGGAGCTGGCGAGAGGAAATGGGGCTGTAGCCACCATACAGTCTGTGCTGCGCTGTGCTGTGAGTCACACGCTGCCGTTGCAGCTGTTTCCAGCTCACTGAAAGAAATTCTCAGCTTCAGAGTGAGTGAACTGCTGCTTAGTGAACGCTGCTACGTTTAGTGGTCAGAGAACCTTGGAAAAAGGAAAAAAAAACTTGAGGCAGCAAAATCCTTTGTTGCAAATGGAAAGATTGGAGTATGCTGTACTTTAAAATAGATGTTCTGTCAGAGGGAATTGTTTCCTTCAAATATTTGTACTGTAGGTTTGATATTACTTAATGTGCTGTGAACATTTCTTTTTTTTTGTTTTGTTTTCTTTTATGGTAATATTTGAGACAGCAATTCACTACATTTTCTGTCATTCAGCAGTGAAATAAAAATTCTGCTGTCTTTGCTCACTGGCTACTTCATGTATTGCAGTGTCCTAGGATAGTTCAGGCATATTTTATGAACAAGGAAGAAAGCCTTGAACAGTTTTTGTGCCTTCTTAAGCTGATTTTAACTGCCCCCACACACACTGCCATCAATTCTAAAATCTTTTATCCCTTCAAAAAAAAAAAAAAGTTTTAAAGTCACTCAAGTCACTCAGTCCTCATTACTGGCTTTCTTTTTTCTCGCCCTCTGCACTTTAGTGAAGCAACTTTAGTGAAGCTGTGCAAAATCTTCCCATGCAATCTGTAATGAAAGAGCATTGGAAGTCCTTTGCCCAAGTGATTTCAAAAATAACCGTGTTGTGAAATTTGTTTTGTAGAAATTCTCATACTATTAAATTTCATCCTTTGGGAGAGGAAGAAATATTTTTCCCTTCGTTCCTCAGTGCGTTAGTCTCCTTGTCTGTGGTTTGTCCTACATCAGCACTTCAGTGTGTGTAATCTTTAAATTGCTTTTTAATTCTCACTAATCCCCTCAACAAGTTGTGGTTTAACTCCAGCAGCTCTTGCACTGGGGCAGCGAGGGTCCCCTTCGCCCCCTGCCTGTCCCTCTGCCTCCAGCACCAAGGCTGACACCACGATGCATGGGAGCTGGTGACATACCAGTAATCCCAGTGGGGTGGGTTCCCACCAGATAAAACACATGAGAGCTGTTTCAGCGACTGTTTAACGTTCTGGTCTGAATACAGTTGTACCCTCAAAAGATGGTGTACTTGGTCGAGTAAATATGTCTCACAAAATTCTTTTTTAAAATAAATTGAGAAACATGGAAGGAGAAGCAGCAGAACTACAGGGATTTTCAATTGCTGTTTGCCACAGACAGATCCAACCGACACAACCAAAAGGCATTTGCTTTGTGCCAGGACCTAACCCTGGGTGCAGGCCTTCAGCTGTTGAGGTCAGCGGCCATATTTCCTGGCAGGTCAGTAAGAGCAGGACTGGCTCCTTTCGTGTAAATTCTTTTGAGGCATAAAGGCAAGCCACATTCACTAATGCAAATGGAGGAGGGTGTTTGTTTAATGAATAAGTAAAAGTGTGTGAGGCTCTGACCTACAAATGCACGTGGACGCTGAGTGAGCTGAAGATTTACCACACGCTTCTCATGACCTTGTAAAGTCCCTCACTCGAGACTTAGGATTGATCTTGTCTCCCCTCTTACAGCAGTATCCTGTGTTGTCCCCTCTGTATCGTGCCTGTAGTTAACAGTGGCTGAAAGGAGTTCTCTTTGGATCGCTTCACTGGGTGAAAGATACCTGCATTCTATGGGTCCTGAGAATCAGCAAGTTGTTCACTTGGCAATTTTTTAGGCTCAGCCCACGTTCCAGCTTTCATAGTAGTTCTCCATGCTTCAAATTAAGTGCCTGACCTTTTCCCCCCGTCTCTTTTATTCTTGCAGAAACCTCAGTGTAAACAGTCCTGTTGATAGGAAATCATATGGGTATATCTGACTTCTCACCCAAAATATACTATGGCTGTAAAAAGCACCTTTATGTTTAGAAAAATCTTCCCATAATTAAGGTTTGTCATTTCCACTATGGCCGCAAAATTGGAAGCAGTATTTAATACAGCTTCATGGTGAATTGGGCCAGTGCGACAAAGGAGGAGCGGCACCAGCAAAGCAGGTATTACTCAACTCCCGAAGCGTATCTCGGCTTTACCAATAAAAAGTAATAAATTCAGCCTGCAGAAGGAGTGCAACCATGCACAGTTGGTGTGCATTTGTGCTTCAAGCTCTTGGTTTCACGCATCTCTTCTCAAAAAGACATACGAAGTATTTCTGAGGACGAGTTTTTTGTTTGGTGCTTGAAGTGTTCATTCTGCCATCAGCTCTCTGGGGCTTGTCCCATCAGAGATTTTAATGGCAGTGTCACAGAACTCAGTGGAAGCTTAAGACCTCCGTAGGGAAAAGGATTTTAAACCTTCTGAGTCTCTTGATTTTTATTTGCAGCAGTTTGGATGGTGAGTCATATGCCTTCCAGTGGAGGCACTGAGGCCAGGACAAATACTGTATCAAACCAAGTTCAATCTTCACAAACTCTTCCAAGAAGAATGAGACAGGCACCCAGCCCGCGCGCATTCCTGCCCTCTCCCTTACATCCAGTAGTTGTGCAATCCCCTGGTGAGCTGGATAAGCTTGCTGAGCTGATCCCCCCCTCGGAGGGGGAGGAGGCAGGGCCTGATTCTTGCAATCCCCGATTAGATTGCACTGAGGCTAAGGTGAAATTCCACCTTTAAATGCCACTTGTTTGTAAACAAGAATGTGAAGGGCAAGCAGAGCTTCGTGGTGGCACTCTGACGTTTTGTAGTTTGCCGCAAGTCAGGAGGAGCTGTTCTGAGCGTCAGTTGACAAAACGGTGGGCATGATCTGAATGTGGAAAATAGTTTCTGGTTCCTAATAGAACATCTAGTCTCTGTCAGGATAACTGCGAATCCCTCTGCAGTGGAGGGCAAAAGAAAGAGACTGCACAGTGTACAGAACTTCTTCTTCCCTGTCCTTAAATTTCTGCTTCTGTAGGTGTGTGGGTTAAATAGTTGGAAATTAACATATCAGTTTCACGCATTAAGTAGTATATTACTTATGTGTTTTAATGCCTGTCTTCATAAAACTCTCTCCTGGCTGCTGACCGACTGGAAATGAAAAACATTTGTCTTCATGGAGAGGGTTTTCAGCGTTGTCTGCAGTGGAAAACAGCAATAGCAGTTGAAATCTCATTTTCTAAAATCCAGAAAGACAAAATCCCCAAACCTGCAGCGAGAGATCACTCAAATATTTACTTAGAAAAAGATTATCGAAGTGCAAACAATCTTGCTCTGCAGGCTTGAAGCTTTTACCTGAGGTTTTAGTTATGTGCCTGAGAAAAGGCGTTTGATAAGCTGTGGTCAAGCTCAAATAATAAAATCCAGCACAGGATACTTGATCAGAAGTTTAAGCGGTGCAGGTGTCTTTTGCACCTGGGCTCTTGATGGGTACTGAGACTTCTTTCCACCTTCTGGCTGAAACAGCTCGTGAGCAACCAGAGCCACCGAGGCTCTGCAGAGCACTCACAGCTGTGTGCAATGTGCCTGCGCTCGCCTGGGGATGCCACAGGAAGCCCCTTGTATTCCTGGGCTGGGTCTCACAATCCACGCTTCTCTGGGTTTTAGTGGGTTCCCTGCACCTCTGTGGGTGTATATTTCCCCATTACAACCACTATTAAATCTCCCTCATTGCTGTCCCCCCCCTGTGTGCATTTCTTCCTCTTTCCTTGCAGTTCTGGTTCTGGCTGCAGTTTCTGTCAGCCCTGGCGCCTCCTTGCTGCAGCGTTGCATCCCGTGGTCTTTCCCGCTGCCACCCCAACATGCTGTTGTGGTAGCTTCAGCCGGCAGCTGCACAGTTGCAATGGAAGTCAGCAGGCAACAGCAACATCTTCCTTCGGTTGCCTATGTATTTGCAAATGTAAGCTGTTATGTTGAAATTTTTCCCACCTCTGCCGGATTCTGTTTGTAAAGTTTCAGGCTCGGTGACTTCGTTGCTTCTGAAAGTGAAGTTTCAGATGGGCAAAGCCGACTGAACGGCTTGCTGACCAAGAACGGGCAGTTTTGCAGCTTCTCTTGCAGCAGCTCTGAAGCTTCTGACCTCTCAGTGAGCTGATTAAGATTTTAGCCTACAAAACAGCAGACGTATAAAAAAAAAAAATGGGTAGATTTTTTTGTTTTCCTGCCTCATTTTAGGGTGCTGAGTCAACTTAATGGGAGGTCAAGTGAGCAGCTGAGCTGGTAAAAGGAAGAGGACCACGGGGCTGGAAGCAGGAGGCATAAGAGTAAAGGACAGAGAGCAGAAGGGGGTCTGCCACTGTGAACTCAGGTAGCTGGTGAGGATCGCTAAATTGCTGAGCCAAAGAGAAAGAGTCTTCACCCTTCACTTGTGAAGAGCTTTTGTGAGTAGAGACCTTCTTTCTGCAGAAAGTCGTTTGAAATAGTAGAGGTGTCTTTTTCTGTCCTTGTTAATTAAAAAAAAAAAAAAAAGCAATAATAAGATTGTGCCAAATATGGTACTTCTGTCTCTGAAGGCTCGTACCGGGAGAGGGCTGTTGAAGGTTGACCTCCTCCTGACCTCCAAAGGAGGGCTGCAGGTGCTCAAGCTGCGCTTGCCCTTCCTGGGCCTGGAGCCTGGCTGTCACTGATCCGCCTGAGGAGCTCCCTCAGCACGTAACGCCTGAGCACGGACAGTGGGAGATCTTCTGGTTGGCTCTGTCTCCTCCATGTCACCCAAACATCCCGGAACAAAATAGCCTTGTTTCTAGCCAGTGCTGAAGACAGCTGGAAAAAAACAGTTGGGCAGAAAGAAGGAGATTATCTGGGGCCTAACAGGAAAGGGCTTAGGCAGTTAATGGCAGAATAATCTCCAGCCAAGGAAGTATGATTCCTCAGACACCTGGAATCAAGTCTAGAGGCTGGCATAGCTCGGTTACCGATGGCAGCTGGGCATGCCGTTTGTGAGGGGCTGAGTGCCGTCATCCTTGCGTCGGCTTTAGAGGCAGACTGCTGTAAGGAGCAGAGCTGGAGTGCTGGAGGCTTCCCAGAGCTGCCTGCTGCCGCAGCTTGCTGCCTCTTCAGTTATGCCAATGCAGTTGTTCCCGAGGTTGCACTTTACTATGAGAACTGACCAGCAGTTGAAAGGAAATGTTGTTTTCTGTTTGTTGCCCGACCTGCTCTGTACTGCAGGTCTGCAAATATTTGTGCTAGGCCTGCTGCAGGAGTTGTGGACAGCAGCGTGCAGATAGGATGAACCAAGCAGGAATGCCGTGGATCAACCTTGTCGCTGAGCAGTGTTCGTGCAGTGAAAATTTAATAATTTAATTTAATCTTTGTGGGGTTTTTGTTTTATTTTCAGATCTGTGCTGAAGGCTTTCTGATGGTCTGCGTAAATGTGTTAAAACAGTTCTACGTGACCCATTCTGGCTTTGTTTTTTTAACATAATTTATTTTATTGCTGACTGTTGTGTTTAAAGGCTATTGAGCTGAAAGTCAAGCACTTGAATTAGGAAGGACCAGGATTAAAGCTGCCTGGGCAGGATTAATTTGGCCTCGTGCCAGTTGTGTGTGTTGCAGCCTTGGTTACTGTTGGAGTTCCAGCTGCACTGCACCGGGGAGCTCAGCCTCCTTCCCTGCACAGAAGAAGCTGTGCTCTGAGAGTGGAGGGTTGTACTAGGACACTTAACTCTGTCTTGTGTAATGAGTAAATTCAGGGTGTTCTGTGAATAAAAAGGAATATATAGAAAGAAAAATGAGGCACTGTTGGGTTCCGCTTGAGGCGCATGGATGTTACACCCCTCTGTACTAGTAGCACTACTGTGTTACAAGTGAACGCACAGCAGTCACACGGTGTTTATTCTCCAGGTGTCCCACAGAACACACAAGGCCTCAGCAAAGCAGATTAAAATGAAAGTTTTGAAAATATTTCAAAACAGTCAGCTGTCAAGGACACCCAGTGTGTCCTTGAAGTATGGGTTCAGCAGCAGCTGCCAGTGGGTGTCTGTGCAATGATATTTTACTTCAAGTTTCCTTCATAAATCCATTGTTGTTTTGTTATTTCCACAGACCGTGCTGCAGCTTGCAACACAGACAAATCATCTGAGTGTGTAAACTGTTTCTTTCAGATGATGCTAAAGGAAAAGATGCGTTCCTGGAGCACAGTTCTACTAACATTTCAGGTGTTAATGGGTGTGCTGGACTAGGGCCAATCAGACACCACCACGCTGAATTGCAGAGGTGTCCAGAAAGCAGCTCATGCACCATGTGGTGCTTTTAAGTAAAACACAGAAAGCAGAACAAAGCAGATTGGTTTCTCACATTCATAGAAGCTTAAATGTTCTGCTTTTTTAGAGGGAGATGTGGGGGAATTATGCATTATAAGTATCTGAGGTGAATTAAGGATAAACTAGTGTTAATGGAACAGTGCTGCGAGGCACTGCAACACTCAGTTAAGAGACAGATCTGGTGAGGAAACAGAGTTCTGCTACTGCCATTGCCTTACGCTATTAACTTGTTTGGTACATTCACATGTAGAAGTGGTAGCTCAGTCCTGTGATGTGACCATGCTTTGAGACACTGTATCCAGCACCCTTTAAGTCATCTTCTCAATATTACCAGTCCCAGTTACAGGGTTATAACATCTTACTTTTAGTTTTTTTTTTTTTTTTTTTTTCTTTTATACACTTCTCAGCTTTGCTTGCAAGTTGATAAATAGTGAAACCTTTTTGTTATAGTAGCATGCATCGTATATAAATATCTGAAGAGCAGTTTCTGAAATCAGCTGCAAAAATAATTGCTTTGAACAGACGCGTCACTGACTTGTTTTATGACACCACAGAGGATGGTAGAGTGTAAAATTCATGCTTGCAGGTTAACTTAAACAGAATTGTAAGAGTGTCCATGGAAACAAAATAAAATTGCATATTGCTGATTTTTGGGGGTGTGTGCATGTGCACAGCTATATAAATTTCAATCCATACCACAGAAGTTGTTTGCTTAAACTAATTTAAGACCTGATTCTCTTCTCTTGTGAAGACCTAGTCAGGAGCAGCCTGTTGTGTTCTGGAGCCATCCCGCAGTGAGGAGTGGGCTGTGTTCTGAAGCATGTGCCACGTGGGGGTTTCTGCACTGCAGTTTAATTTGTGCTTGTTGTTGTCTTGTGTGCATCTGGGGGTAACTGTTCCTCGGGTATATATGTTGTGGACATAGTGTTTTTATGCTAAAGAATAAGATGGGGAGCTCAGTTAGCTGATCATTTCTGAGGAATAACAAAACACTGCTGGGATATTTTGATTAAAACTTCCAAGCAAGCAGATCCTGCCAGTGCAGTTACAAGAAGTGATACATATTTCATAGCTAGAAGTGTATGTTAACAACACTCATTAGATACAAGCAGATGTGATGAGTTAATCTAGATTACAGGCAATAATCCTGCCAATAATAGTGTCCTTTCCATCACCCTATGAAAAATAACAGCAAAAAGCTTTTGTTTAGTCAGCGGGAGACTGTCAGGGTTTCTTAACCTTAAAAGGTGACTTGGCAGATAACTAACAAACTTTAGGTATCTGTCCTTGTTTTGGCTGGGACAGAGTGAAATTTATTCATTCACTGGTATGAATGCTGTGTTTTGGATTTAGGATGAGAACAATGCTGATTGCACACCGCTGTTTAGTTGTTGTAGGGCAGTGCTTGCACTCGGTCAAGGACATTTCAGCTTCTCACACTTCTCACACTGCCCTGCAGCGAGAGGCCGGGGGTGCACAAGGAGTTGGGAGGGGTCAGAACCAGGACAGCTGACCCAGACTGACCGAAGGGATGTCCCATACTGTGTGGTGTCATGCTGAACAATCAAAAGCTGGGGGAGCTGACTTGGGGGGCTGCTGCTGTTGAGGAGGTGGCTGGGTAATCAGTTGGCTGGTGGTGAGCAGTTACGTTGTCCATCACTTGCTATTTCCTTTTTTTTTTTTTTTTTTTCTCTTTTTTTTTTTTTTTTTTTTTTTTTTAATCCCCTTCTGTCCTTAACTGGCTTTATCTTAACTCATGAGTTCTCACGCTCTTACCTTTTTCAATTCTCCCGCATCTCACTGCGGGGGTGTGAGCGAGTGTCTGTGTGGCACTTAGCTGCCTGCTGGGTTAAACCACAACAGTATCTGATTCAAAAGTTCATCAGTGTGATTGCCAAGATAGATCTTAAAGCTAAAGTTGAGAAGAAGATGATCAAGTGAAGTGATTGCGTAGTATTCCTTCCTGTGGACAGGTACGCTGCAGGCAGAGAACGCAACCTCCCCCCCCCCC
>VXAV01004466.1:100761-118791 GCA_013399715.1 Alectura lathami
CCCCATTAGTTAGATGTAATATTCTTGATGTCAGATCAGCTATTAACGGGTGTAAGATCAGCTATTAACAGTGTGTTTGAAACCATTCTTTAACATGAACTGGTTCTTCTCGTGCATGTGCATCTGCTGGAGCTAACAGTATTGTGTAGATTCCCAGACCATTCCTCCCAACGAGCTGTTTTCTTCAGCAGTATTGTTGGTCTTTAACTTGTTTGTGAAGTACAGAGAGCTTAGGTGTGTTTACATTATCTCTAGCCACTACTGACATAAAGCAACCTGCAACTTTTTTCTTGTTGTTCTTTTTCAGAAGCATCGGAACTATGGAGGGGCTCTTGCATTACATAAATCCAGCACATGCTATCTCACTTCTAAGTGCGCTGAATGAGGAGCGTCTAAAGGGACAGCTGTGTGATGTTGTCCTTATAGTAGGAGATCAGAAATTTCGAGCTCACAAAAATGTTCTGGCTGCCAGCAGCGAATACTTCCAGACTCTGTTCACAAATAAGGAGAATGAGTCTCAGTCAGTGTTTCAACTCGACTTCTGTGAACCGGATGCATTTGATAATGTGTTAAACTACATTTATTCTTCATCCTTGTTCATTGAGAAAGGCAGTCTGGCAGCTGTGCAAGAACTGGGCTACAGCCTTGGAATATCCTTTCTTACAAACATTGTTTCTAAGAGCCCTCAAGCTCCTTTTCCAGCTTGCCCCATTAAGAAGATACTGTATCAAGATGAAGAGGAAAGTAGTTCTCAGAAGAGAAGTGTCATTGTCTGTCAGAACAGAAGTGAAACACAAGGGAAGAGTATAAATCAGACACAGCATGATTTAAGCCATTCTTCTAAGCCTTTGCCCTCTGTTGCTGTCAAAACTAGCATTAGACCACAAGTAGCAAAGCCAGCCGAAACCCTTCACAATTTATCACTAACTGAAAGGAGATGGCTGAAAGAAAACCCTGTGAGCTATACCAAGCTTCATGAAACTTCTGGAACTGTAGAGGATCAGAGCAGAGGTGGTTTAGTGAAACGGAACACGGTACTGCCTCAAAAGCCTGTAGCAGAGAAAGACGTTGCAGGCGATGAACCAGGAAGCAGTGGCCAGCTTTTAAGAGGAAAGGCTGCGGAGATGTCATTAAAAAGACCACGTCCACCAGTCTTATCTCTGCGTGGGTCATCAGAGTCTACATTTTTGTTGCGAGAGGCAGGGAAAGGAAACGGTCAAGGTGAAGACAGGAATTTGCTATACTACTCAAAGCTGGGACTGGTAATCCCGTCCAGTGGATCTGGTCCTGAAAACCAAAGCATTGACAGAAGCGGGCCACTTGTGAAAAGTCTCCTTCGAAGGTCACTGTCCATGGACAGTCAGGTTCCTATTTATTCACCTTCTGTTGACCTGAAACCGTCACAAGTTTCATCCTCCTCCTCACCAGGAACTACCGATTCCCAGAAAACATTTAACGTTGCATCTCAAAAGTCATGCTTGAAAGAGTCAGCAGAGAAGCTGGTCTTGGATGAAAAGCCACAGGTAATGCACCCACATCGCCTTAGGTCTTTCAGTGCCTCTCAGTCAACTGACAGGGAAGTTGCCTCCCCTCTCACAGAGGTGCGAATAAAAACTGAACCTAGCAGTCCGCTTTCAGATCCTTCCGAAATAATAAGAGTTACAGTGGGTGACGCATCAGTAGCTACAAATAAAGACTTTCCTTTTAAAACGGAGGTTGATCATAAGGAACCAAGCAGACTTCCAGCAAAAAGGAGATTTCAAGCTGATAGAAGGCTGCCATTTAAGAAACTTAAGGTGAATGAGGAGGGTTCTCCTGAGTCAGAAGAAAACTTTGAGGAAGGCTCAAGCCCTATGCACCTTGATGCCGATTTTGCCGATTCTGATGCCAGTAAAGATGAATACGGTGAGATGGAAGAAGCAAGACCAAATAAAAAATTTAAATGCAAGCACTGCCTTAAAATTTTCAGATCAACAGCAGGTCTTCATCGTCATGCTAACATGTATCATAATCCGGAGAAGCCCTACGCTTGTGATATATGCCACAAGAGATTTCACACAAATTTCAAAGTGTGGACACACTGCCAGACGCAACATGGAATTGTGAAGAATCCCTCGCCAGCTTCCAGTTCACATGCTGTTTTGGATGAAAAATTCCAAAGAAAACTGATCGATATAGTGAGAGAGAGAGAAATCAAAAAAGCTCTCATAGTTAAACTAAGACGTGGCAAGCAAGGTTTTCAGGGACAATCTACTTCACAAGCACAACAAGTCATCAAAAGGAATCTGAGATCAAGAACCAAAGGAGCCTATATTTGTGTCTACTGTGGGAAAGCTTATCGTTTCCTCTCTCAGTTCAAACAGCATATAAAAATGCATCCAGGGGAAAAACCAATCGGGGGAAGTAAGGCTCCTAAGCAGAAAGACCATATTCATATGGAAAGCCCAGCAGAAAACAAAGAGGTTTATCAGTGCCGCCTCTGTAATGCTAAGCTCTCCTCGCTTATTGAGCAGGGAAATCACGAGCGACTCTGTAGAAATGCTACCGTTTGTCCTTACTGCAGCCTCAGATTTTCTTCCCCAGAGCTGAAGCATGAGCATGAAAGCAAGTGTGAATACAAGAAGCTTACTTGTCTGGAGTGCATGCGCACCTTTAAGTCGTCCTTCAGTATCTGGCGTCATCAGGTTGAAGTTCACAATCAGAACACAATGGCTCCTTCAGAGAACTTCTCTCTGCCTATCCTGGATCACAACGGAGACATCACGAGTTCATCGAGGCTGCCTCCTCAGTCAGAATCCAGTAAAATAAACAACTTTGCTGCAAAGGAAGACGGAGTATTCAGCGACTCATCAGAACAGATTAATTTTGATTCTGAAGATTCCTCGTGCCTGCCTGAAGACTTAAGTGTTTCCAAGCAGTTTAAAATTCAAATTAAGGAAGAGCCCGCAGATGACGTGGAGGAGGAGGTCACTGAAACCAGCAGAGAGCCGAAGGAAGTTGTCCCCAACAAAGACGCTGGTCTGTGGCCCTGCGAAAAGTGTGGGAAGATTTTCACTGTCCGCAAGCAGCTGGAGCGTCACCAGGAGCTCTTGTGCTCTGTGAAGCCATTCATTTGCCACGTGTGCAACAAGGCCTTCCGAACCAACTTCCGGCTGTGGAGTCACTTCCAGTCCCACATGTCCCAGGCTGCAGAGGAGCCCACGAACAAGGAGCCCGAGCTATGTCCACCAGCCAACTCCCCGTCACCACCGCCTTTACCTCCGCCCCCGCCACTACCCAAAATCCAGCCTTTGGAGCCTGACAGCCCGACAGGCTTGTCTGAAAGCTCCACTACTACTGAAAAATTATTTGTACCACAGGAGTCAGATACGCTCTTCTATCATGCTCCACCGCTCTCAGCAATCACGTTCAAAAGACAGTACATGTGTAAGCTCTGTCACAGGACTTTCAAGACAGCATTTAGTCTTTGGAGCCATGAGCAGACACACAATTAGCTTTAACGGATACCTTAAAAAGCTGGTGCAGTGGAGGCTGTTTTCAGGATCTCAGATGTACGCCGTGTAAACTTGAAATCTAAGAGGATCAAAACAACAGTGACGAGAGAAGATTCGGGGTTTGCGATGCTGCTTGGGTTTGAAGATTAAGGTAAACTAACACTGTTAGCAGGTAGAAAGCTGAGTAATTAAAAATAATGTGGACTGGGATCTCATAGTAACAGAATAATTTCGATTTCATTTAACACTGAAATGCGATCGCATCTGGATTGTATGCATGGATCTTCATCCTGTGATGTTGGTGTGTGCGTGTGTATTATATATAAAGTTCTATATTAAATGGAAGAGCAACAATGATTTGGATTCTAACTGTGAGTTTATAGTGGCGAAATACTGTAACCGACTTCATTGTTTGGTTGGTTGTTTATTTTTATTTTTTAAAGAATCCAACACAGCAGCTCCATAGGAATAGCTGCCATGCACTTGCAGTTAGGGGGGAAGCGGATGGAGTGTCTTGCTGTATTGACTTAGGTCTTAGAGATCTTTAGCAATAACAAATAAACCTCAAGGTTCAGTAATCCTGATACTGTTGGATACGAATGTTTGATATTTTAAGGGAACATAGAATTGTTTTGTTGTTATATGGAACTTGTGCAAATTAAAGTAGAATTTAAAGTCAGCAATATTATTACTAAGATTTTATATAAAAAAAAAAAAAAAGCAGCAAGCCTGCTCTCAGCCATCTAATTATAAGTTTCTAAGGAAAATTGGGGGAGGGGGGTACATTGCTTTATATAATGTCCCAAAGACTAATTTACTATAGGTATTTCGGTAGCTAAAGTCATTTATTAACAGCCATCGTAATGCAAGTGGTACTCTTTATAATAGGAAATAAGATGGAATGGATGTCAGACAAGTTTCATAATTTTGTTTCCACTCTTTGTACAACTGTTTGTAATTCTGACTACAAAGGAATGTATAACTGTTAAAAAAAAGAGAGCTCATTAAGGAATAGAAGGTGAGTTGTGTTCCTACACACAGTAATAAGCTTGGCCATGAGTACAAAGATATGTTTTAACAAAACCTAAAATGTAAATATTTACATAGACTCCTGTATAAATGAAGAAGTATGTATTTGAGATTTGTATTAAGCATACATATCCAGCTCAAAGCAGAGGAAAAAACATCACACTACAATCACACAATTTTATGAGTACAATGCATAGAACATTTCTTTCTGCCGCTTTCTGTCATTTGTGGTACTGTGTTGCAGTTTTCTAATTTGTTGAAAATTGTGGGAATAATGGGCTGCGGATATTTTGTGCGGTTCCATTATTTTACCATAAATCACAACTGGAGCATTTATTGTAAGTAGGATGAGAGATATTTACCAGAAGCTATAGCAAGGGTCCAAGGTTACTCTGTAAGACAATGAATACTTACCCAGAAGCAGTGGTAAGTTAGCAGTGGATAGTTCTTTTAGAGTTTAAACTTACCAGAGTGGTGCTGGGTTACAGTGAACAGCAAGGAGACCAGGCGTGCAAACGGTATTTATGGTCCTGACCGACTTTACCCTGGGGAGCTGGGAGCTGGGGTTTGCATTCCACGCTGCCTAGTCAGAGCCCAGTCTGTGCTCATTGAGAGCGACAGGAGTTCGGTCACCAGTTTCAGGGGGAGCAGGAGTGAGGCTTTAATTTGGTATGGTTCTAATTGTGCATTTTTCAGCATCCTAAACTCCAAAGTTAAGAAGAATTGCACGCTCATCCCAGGATTTAGCAAAATAAAGCTCCTGTGTAACTCTTCAGAGCCTGAGGATGAAAATTCTCAGTTAGGCACACACGGGGCAAGATTTTTCTCAGTTCAAGTCCAAGTGTGCCACTGTTAGTTTTTTTCCTAACAGAATTTTGTAGTGTTTTTCCTGCAGTTAAGTTTGAAAGTATGGGCTCAGTATGGACCACTGACTTTTTTCTGCTACAAAAAAAAAAAAAAAAAAAAAAAAAAGGGATGTTATTTTCAAGCCTTTTGTTTCATTTTTGGATGAAAATTTAAAATTGATGCTAAACATTCTAGGAGTGCGTTTTGTCCTTTTCATCCTCTTCCAGGCAAGCTGTACCTGAATTTGGTCATGGTAATCTGTTAGAATATCAGTTACATTCTTTAGGTGAAATTACAATTAAAACAGGATTCTTATGTACTTGTTTGATACTGACATTTTTATATCACCTGATAAGGCTAGGTTTCTTACAAGAAAAAAAAAATCAAAATCAAATGCCTACTGCACTTAACCCGATTTAACAAAAATGAGGGAAATGAAAGACTTGCTAAGTATGCTTTACATGTGTTTAAGAATTGCGTGCATAGAAAATATGAAGATGTATTGTTAGCTGATACCTGAGTTTTCACCAACGGCTGTTCTTCACAACAGTGGTTTATATCCAACCTTTCGAAAATCAGCGTGCTTTCTAAAGGAAAATGGCAACTAGTAAACTGTGTTACAGTCATCAGACTTCGAGCTGGGGTTCTGATGTATGGTATGATGATAAATAACACATCTAAAATCAGAAGCTCATACAACTTGTTTGAAGGAACATTGACTTTCTTTCTAGTACACTATTATATTTTAAAAACAAAAACAAAAAAAGTTGGGTCTAATTAGCCTCCTTGTAAGCTTTTCTTCAGATTTTTTAAGTTCTGTTTCTAACTTTGAGCGTGTTCTGTGTTTTGTTTTGTTTTCTAAATTCAGTTCCTGCTTAGTAAAGAAATTGAAGATCTCTGAAGTTTAAATATGAGATGTTTATATAGTAGTTCTGGTTTTCTATTAGCTTTTATACAGTACCTTAAAAAGCCCTTGATAGAAGTGTTTATTTTGGAGGATATGAAATAAATATGCTTCCACTTATATAACTTTAATATATGTTTAAAAAGTTAAATTATGGAAAAAAATGTTAGTTGCTTGTTTATAAATAAAGGTCTTCTGAAGAGTGTCTAGCTTGGCCGCAGCCAAAATAAAAGGCAAATTTATTGATACAAAAACCTGTCCTCATCATATTTTGTTTGATTTTGTAACTGTGTACTGAAGTGATGCAGAGTTAGAGCTCTTGTTAAATACAAAAAAGGTTTTTTTTCTTAAAATTTGTGACACGAATATGCAGATGTTTTAATATATAGAAATTAGAATTTTTAATTCTTCCTTTTTTGGTTATTTTTATAATCTGTCAGAAAAATCTCAGATCTATACTGCTTCTGTGGAAGTACAGTGCAAACTTCCACTGCAGTTAAGAGAAGCACGGCTGAGCCATGAAATGTATTTTGGTTTGGGACTTTCTTTCTGTTCACTGTGTTGGCAAAGGTCTAAGCGTATTATTAAGTTCCTTTGAGATCAGTCTTAGCTTTTTTTTGAAACCTATGCTTAAGTTTTTTGATGATCTGGGACCATGCTCACCCGCTGAAAGTGAGAAATAACATATTTTTTAAGTAAATTTTTTAAGTTATAGAACCAAAAGTTGAAATGAATTTTCCCCTGCATAAAAAGTACATGTACACCTGAAGTATGTTTCTGCAGTCTTACGTAAGCGAAGGACACCAGGGAGTAATAATCAACCTGCACTTCTGTGAGGCCTTTGATACAGTCCCCCACAGCATTCTTGCCACAAAATTGAAGGGATATGTGTTTGATGGGTGGACTGTTTAGATGGCCGCATCTAAAGAGTTATCGTCAACAGCTTGGTGTCCACGTGTAAACCAGTAACAAGGGATGTCCCTTAAGGGTCCGTGCTGAGACCAGTACTATTTAGTATCTTCATCAGTGACATGGGTAGTGGGATTGAGTGCACCCTCTGCACATTTGTGTATGACGTGAAACTAGTCGGCTTGTGTGGTTGGTGCACTAGAGGGAAGCGATGCCATCCAGAGGGTGCTTGGTAGCCTTGAGAGGCCCCCTCATGCCACTCACGCCAAGAGCAAGGTCCTACACCGAAGTCAAGGCAGTTCTCAATTTTGACACAGACCAGGTGATTAATGGATTGAGAGCAGCTCTGAGGAGGGAGGAGGACTGGGAGTTGTTGGCAGATGAAAATCTGGCTATAAGCTGGCAGTGTGTGCTTGCAGCCCAGGAAACCAACCATATCCGGGGTTGTATCAAAAGAGGGGTGGCCAGCAGGGCGAGGGAGGGGATTGTTCCTCTCTCCTCCACTCTCATGAGGCCTGGACCTGCTCCAGCAGCTCCGCAAGGATGCCCAGAGGCCTGGAGCACCTCTCTTATGAAGAAAGGCTGAGGGAGCTGGGCTTGTTCAGCCTGGAGAAGAGAAGTTCCGGGGAGACCTCATTGCAGCCTTCCAGTACCTGCATGGGGCCTATGCAAAAGCTGGAGAGGGACTCTGTCAGGCAGTGTAGTGCTAGGACAAGGGGTAATGACTTGAAACTAGAAGAGGGTTGATTTAGTTTAGATATTAAGAAGGAAATCTTCACTCAGACGGCAGTGAGGCCCTGGCACAGGCTGCCCAGAGAAGCTGTGGGTGCCCCATCCCTGGAGGTGTTCAAGGCCAGGCTGGATGGGCCCTGGGCAGCCTGATCCAGTGGGTGGCAGCCAGCCCACGGCAGGGGGCTGGAACCAGAAGGTCTTTATGGTCCCTCCCAACCCAAACCATTCTATGATGCTATAATAATTCTGTCTCTATTTCTTGGTGTTTTTTCTTTTTGGTTTTGGGTTTGTTTGTTTTTTAGCTTCAGGGGGATTGAAACACCGTGACAGTTAACTGAGCAGATAACCTGCTGAAGCAGTGGGTGACCCTAGAGTTTGTCTTGTGTCTTTTGAAAGGGAGATGTAGCCTGATCTGTGAACCAAAACACACAGCTGTGAGACTTGTTCCTGCATCTCCTCTTTAGGCAAAGTGATTCTAGTGACATCCAGTAGAATTTTTTGTTGGTGGTGGGTTTTTTGTTTCTTTTTTTTCACCCCTCCCCCAAGAAGGATGTGCGGGTTTGGTCTGAAGCTACACGTACTCTGTTTTTGTTCCAAGTTTCCAGTGATAAAACTAGAAGTTCCTCACATGGGATAAGGACAGACTATGCCTAACATCTTGGCACTGTCAGTGCAAGTATCTGGCATGAACCTGTAATCTGGCATGTGCCTATACTCTTCAGTAAAATTGTTTACATTTTCCTACCAGAAGATTTAGATAAAATTCAAAGTAAGGTTAGAGGTTTCTTTTAATGTTGCTGTTAACAAATCAGTGTTGTGGTTTTTTTGTTTGTTTTTTTTTTTTTTTTGGTTGAACACAGCCTGATAGTATTTTTAATGTCATTGATTCTTGTTTATTTAAAATGACTTGTGAAAAATAGTACTATAACTGTTGTACATAAAGGGACACTATCAAGAGAAAGGTGCTATAAATGTACTTCCCTGTATTAACAGTACTTGATATGAATAAATTTGAAGAATTAAAAACATGAATTGATTCATAATGCTTGAGCTGCTTAGACATGAAAATGCCTGTCAAAGGGCATCCTAAGTTGTTGCAAGGATGCCTGAAAAATGTATTTGAATTCTGTGGGTGGAGCTTATTTTGAAGTTGCTTTTTCTCTAACTGTTCCAGAATAAGGGACTTGATCAATTTTTCCTTTTTTGTTTTTTCAGTGATACACATTACCTTTTAAAGATACAAGCTTCAAACTACTTCAGCATGGTCAATTAAAATTTGTACATAAAAGCAGAGGGAAAAAAAAAAAATCTTTCTGCAAAATACATATAGAGTATACATTTTACAGCTTATTCTTGACAGTGTCCCTTTTTAAAAAGCAGGAAAATGGAATCACTTGTAGTATTTGTGTGCAGGGGAATAGTTTCATACAGTTTCTAGAAGCTGAAATTATCCAATATATTTGCTACAGAATTTTCCACTTCGTTACAGAAAATCACTTGTCATTTTAAAGTGTTATAGAGGTAAGACAAAAGAAGCTGGTTTTATAATCCTGTATACCTTACGGTTGTTCTGTATCAGTTCAGTACACCAGAGCTGAATTTTAATTAAGAGTGGGTTTTTACTTTTTTAGGACTGAAACTTAATAGCTTAGGGTAACTTCTTCTTTAATGCAATGTAAATCCATTGCTGCTTTGTACAACTTTTTCTACTGTGTGTTTTCTTTACTTAGATCTTGACTAAGAAATGTTGGCGTCCAATAAACTTACACTTTGTTTCTTTTGAATTATTGTGTTTTATGCTGGAATCTCTTGGCAAATTGTGATGTTATTGTACATACCATTGTGTCTGTGGGATGGGAATTCTGTTTACAAAAGAGCTTCTTTTGATCTATTTGTTGAATGTAAATGATAGTTTTTGCATTACTAAAATAATTGTTTTTTGTTTGTTTTAGTAAGTCCCCCTGCAAACCTTTTACCGGAAAATACAGGAAAACACCGCTGCTCTAGAAAATCTGATAAAAGTTGTGCTCACATTCTGCTTCCTCTGCAATCGATGGTTAAAACAGGAATTTGTGGAAGCAAGGTTACATCCACTGTGCATCTCTATCATCTAAAACTGGTTGAACCAGATGTTTGAACATACACTGTCAGGAGCAGTTATGGTATTTTGCAGTGATCTCATCAAAAGCAGTTTTCCTGCATGTATTTCCCTCTCCAGAAACCTGCGGATGAGAATGCATTATGTGGATTCTTGTGATGCAGAAAATTATCTCTGTATCTTTTGGGAACAGGGTTTACTAGGTTCACTACTCTCTTAGTAGTTTTACTACTCTCTTCAAAGCAGATAAGACCTATCTGAGAACTCTTAGGGCTGTTTTCTGAATTTCCTGCACTCCACATCTGCCATCCTTTACTGTTTTCTGATGAATTTAAAGCACATTTAATAAGAGGAGACAAGGTCTCAAAAGTGTTAATCTTCAACATGTTTCATAAAAACCAGTGATGGGGTAGCAAAGAAGGGTCTTAGAGGGAAGGGTAAGAGTTGCAGTGGGAGCATGTGCCCAACAGTTACCTGGTATTTTTACCTGTGTGTGTGTGCGCTGTCTCGTTGGGGATGGGCAGTGGGCCAGGTGGAACACACCTGCAGAGCTGAAGTACCCGGTCCACCAAATACTTGAGATGAAGGGTTGAAAGGACACTCCAAGGTCAGGAGGATTTCTGCCTTTGATAATGCCTAGATCTCCATGAACACAGAGGCAAAGGGCTCCTGGTCTGTACCTCTATGGAGCATCACCCTGCGTGTCAGGAGGTAAGTGAGCTGTGGAAGCAGTGAAGAGGGTGGGGAGAGCTGCTCTGACCCATTCACAGAGTGGTAAGTCACCAGGTGTTTGGCTCCCTCTTTCTTCGTTCAGCCGCCAGGGGTTTTTTGCATCCGGTCAAGATCCGCATACAGTCCTCTCTCTGTTACTGTTACGGAGCAGACTAACATCTGCTTAAGTGTTTCACAGAAAATGTCTGCTCTGGAGACCATACAGCCTGTATCTGCGAGATACATTACCCAAAATGATAAGAATGTAATGTCAGGAGCATTGTGCCTGTTTTCATGGGGTTTTTTTTGCTCTAATTCCAACGGTGTGCTTCTGAAAATTTTTCTGCAGATAAATCCAGCAACTTTTCTAACTCTTTTATTCATATAGGATGTGTCCGGTTGCCACTCTTTTCTAATTTACAAACACTGGATAAATTTTACAGTTTTTGCATGGATAGTATTTATATTTCCAGTTCTGAAATGCTCTGGCAATAGAAATTTTCAAGGTGTTTGCTGCAATGAAGCAGCATACACAACTCTTATTTCCTCTTCTGTTTGCAAGTGTTGAAGGAGTACATCAAAAACAAAGCCAGTTTCTGCTAGCAAAGGATTTGCTTTACATTGACTGCAGTTTTAATACAACCCTTAACAATGTCTTAATGTCACGTCATCCAGAACCTAGGATGGATACAGTTCTCTGACGCCATAGAGTCTTGGCTGCACTCCTTAGCTTAAGCTGATACCTGGTGGCACAGGCTCTTATCTAGCAACATGCACCTCTCCAGGGAAGTGCTCTTGAAGCCAATGAAGTTGTTTAATATGAAGCAGTGATGAGGCAGTGTGACCTGCAGGGATTACGAACACCCAGGGATGCTTCTGCTGGAAGGGAGAGGCTATGCTGAGGTTTGCAGGCTCCACAGGTGCGTGTCCGTAGGAACAAAGGGCAATGAGCAAGAAGAGGTGGGAGAGAGTAGGATGACAACAGCAAAGTACACTGTGGCCCTACTGAAAACAAATCAGCATCTGTTTTAAGGTGTCATTTGTGGTGGGTATTGCTCTTTGGTTCCTGCTTTTTCCTTATTTCCTTAATAAACAGCTAGGAGTCCCTGGGGTTTGGCACCTCATCCTTTTTGGCTGATGGGAAACTGCATCCATTCTTCTATGCTGTGAAGTCTGTCAAATAATTTAATGGAAGAAAGACTTTCCAAAAATTGTTTAATAGCATTTCCCCTACAATAGAGGAATTAGAGGAATTACTACACAATATATCCCACAATTAGAGGAAGTTTTGGAAAGAAGCTTTTGGAAACAAGCTTTAAAATCTGCACATCCTGAGGCCATCGCCAGGCATGGCAACTGTACCTGTGGAGACACATCAGCAGTTTCTCCACGTCACCACCTACCTACACCTATGGGCCCTGAAAAGAGGGGAATCTAAAACCAGAGGAGGATAGAACTGCATACACAGCTCTGCCAGCACCATCCTGCTTTCTCCTTCTACAGCTGGCTAGTCCTTGCCTTCATGCACATCGCTTGCGCTGTGGGGCACCCTGTGTGGAGTCCAGTTAATGTCAGAGCAGACACCACTGCTCCACCTGTAAGGGGAAAGGTAAAGCCTTCCACTCTGCGTGGCAGCCCAGGACTGTGATAGCAAGGCAACAGCTGTTTGCCTCTGCCTCCTCTTCACTCATCAACCAACTGCAGCCAAATGCCTCCAGAAGGAAACTTGGCTTTGTTAGCTTGAAGACAGATTACTTGTTTCATCAGAAGAAATAAGACTAAAGCATATAAATGCTTTTTAAAAAATAGACCAGCAAACTCACTATGAATAAGTCTGTAGGAGAATCACTTATAGAAGTAATGACATTTAAAATTGGGTAGCATTTTGGGAAGTACTGATACAGTTCAGAAGACTCAGGAGGAGGATTGCATCAAGCCTTATTTTTGTGGAGATGGTTCTATCTATTACGTGCCTCTAACACTGTGCGGGCACTAGGAGGAGCTAGAAACAAAAGACTGCAAAGTCACACGCCCAGAAGATGCCCTCAAAAAAGTGAGCCTCTCATATACAGACGGACATGCGTACAAAAACCGTGAGTGTGTTTAAAATTGTCTCTGTTATGTGGGAGTTGCTGAGTTTGGAGAAAATTCCTTGTTTGGTCAAAGGCATTTTAGTTAGACTTTCATCTAAAACCTGTCTTCTTTTCCAGTGTTTTTTTCCACTAACCGACGTGTTTTCTGCCCAGGTGACCCCTGAGAGTGGAGAGATGAGGTGCATCTCCAGACTCTTTGTTCAGTCTTTGCCCCCTGTTGGGACTGTCACAGAAGATGCCAGTTTATCCCAGTGGTTTCTGTAGTGCCGTTGTCTAAGAAAATACAAGGGAATGGGCTTAGTTTGACATGTATTATGACAACGTATAGTCAGCACACTTGAACACAAGATGAACTCATGACTGAGGAGTTAAAATATTTTTTTTCTTTGAGCCCAGCTCCCAGCCACCCACACCCAAACCCTGTGTCTGAGAGCGGTGTCCAAATGCTCCTTGAGCTCCGGCAGCTTGGGGCCATGCCCCCTGCCCTGGGGAGCCTGTTCCACAGCCACCACCCCCTGGTGCAGAAACTTTTCCTAACCCACAGCCTGACCCTCCCCTGACACAGCTCCATGCCATTCCCTCGGGTCCTGTCGCTGTCCCCAGAGAGCAGAGCTCAGCGCCTGCCCCTCCGGTCCCCTGGGAGGGAGCTGCAGGCCGCCATGAGACCTCCCCTCAGCCTCCTCTGCTCTGGGCTGAACAAACCAAGGAGCCTCAGCCTCTCCTCACACACCTTGCCCTCCAGACCCTTCACCATCTTCATACCCCTCCTTTGGACACTCTCTGGTAGCTTTGTGTCCTTCTTACATTGTGGCACCCAAACCTGCACCCAGTGCTCGGGGTGAGGCCGCACCAGGCAGAGCAGAGCAGGACAGTCCCTTCCCTTTGCTTGCGTCCTAACACATTGCATCCTCGCAGGCAAGAAGCTTGGTGCAGCTGAGATCAGCCGTCGTCTCCTGTGAGGCAGCTCACGGTACTGCAGCCGAGTTCAGCGATCTCCTCCCCATCGCCCGAGCGGGAGGCCTCCTGGCCGCCGGTGCTATTTGCGCTCTCTGGTGGATAGAACGTAACCGGCTCCACCAGGCGAAAATAAACAAGAAAATGAGCTCGTGTCATGTTTTAGTTTCTAAAAGCTCGCGCTGCTTTACTAAAGTCAAGTAAATATCTTTGAAGGGTCTACATAACAGAAAAAGAAATGCTTTTTCTTCTTTTATTGGATCTCCAGATACAAATAGTACAAGAAATGATGGCAAAATGTTTGTCATTAGCCTTTGCTCCTTTCACAAAGTCGTGACCACTCGGGAACAGATTATTTACCCAGACATTGTAGGATGGGAAGAGCGCAGCCCCAGAGAGAAAAACAAAATGGTTCTAATACAATAGAATGATAAGAGATTTCTGAAAGTAATAGATTAAACACTGGGGTTTTGATGAATACAAGCACGGCAGTGCCGTTATTTGTATATTTTTTCGTGTTGTGGTGGTGGTGTTTCTTTTTTTTTTTTTTCTCCCTTGACAGTCTGTATTTTTGGTATGTGAATGGTTTCCAAGAATGTACAAGTATCCAAAGTGTACCAAGTGTGTCCCATGGTTTCTCTAGCAGAATTGAAACATGGCCTTATAGTTTTGCTTTAGATCTGAACACATAATTTGAAATTAATTATGTTTGGCCAAAATAAAACATTTTGACCAAATCGTGTTGAAACCTAGCGATTTGCCAACAATTATATTTATGGGACATGGCTGCTTTTTCCAAGATTTTTATTTTCGGGACTATGCCTGTATATTAATAACATATATAATAACAAACCTATAAAAGCAATTTCCTGATCTAATGAAAAACTGCTCCTGGCGGTATGCCCTGCTAAGCACTTAGGAGAGGTAGGCATTTGGGCAAAGAAGAACTAAATGACCTAAATGAAATGAAGTCTTTCTACTGAGGTCACTGTGGAAATATTACATTTTTTTTTTCAACAGAGATTTGTGCTTGGATAGGCCAGATGTCTCCTTATTACACAAAAGAACCAAAAATAAAAGTAGTTAGTCAAATTGAAGTTCTGATGATGTCATTGTCTCACAGCCCTTCTGTATGGAGCATGACTCCCATACTAAGAAGAGGATGTTCTCTGCAGGACAGGAGGCGTGGGGAGTTGTTCCCTGTCAAGAGCCACCCTGGTGCTAGCCATGTCCCCATGCTAGCTCCTAGTTATTGAAGATTATTTAGTGGCAGCTCCTTGGGTCACAGACTGCTGACCACCTTTCCTGGGCAACTCACCCACTTGTTGTCCCAGCTCTTTGCACATCCATCACTCTCTCAGACAGCTGTCACAAAGCAGAGGGCAACACTTCTGGTACGTGGAGCCATGTGAGACAAAGTGGGTCAGTCATACGTGCCGCATCGCACCTCCAAGAGAGCTGCAGAAAACAGACTGCCCTTTGCTTACTCCTGTGCACGGGACTCAGGGTCACTTTCCAGGTCCTCCATCTGAGTGCCTACTCTGCTGTGTCCCAGCCTAAGGCAGGACAGGACCCTGGCAGGCACCATCCCCCATTTGCCTGTGCCAAGCCCTAGCCACTGTTGCAACCACCTGCAACAGATCTGGAAATTTCAACCAAAAAGTCAGGGTCCTAAGATTCTGCCCCTGTTCTGTCTGTGGGAGGAGAAGAGCATCTCTGGAAGGTCAGATGAGTGATGATTCCAGCAGCACTAGTTAACAGGTGAGATACATTACTGTTGTTCATCTGTCTAGGGCAGCTCTACCAGCAAACTGTTCCAGAGTAGGCAGTTTTCTTCTTGCATGTCTAACAAAGTCAGTGAATTCATCCTTCAAAGGACCAAAACTGGGCAAGCGAGGGAACTGTGATGAATGACGCATTTGTAACTTTCTTGTTCCAGAATCCTTGTAAGATCAACTCTATATCATTCTCACTCACTTCACATTATTTCAGGCTTGCTTTGCCACCATCACTGACAAAGATACATACTTGCTAATTAAAAAGAAAGCTGGGATTTGGGAAATACAAAGGTAGTTTAATAGAAATACAGCGGACAGCCTAGTCAGAATGACAGTTCCCAGCTTCAAAGTACAACTAATTACTTTACTAATCGCATCCCCAGAGCTACACTTTGATGGGTACGATCCTGGATGTTCAGAAAGGGCTATTCCAAGTTCACAGGTACACAAAAAAAAAAAAAAAAAAAAAAAAAAAAAAAAAAAAAAAAATAAAAAAATAAAAGAAAATAAAAAAAAAAAAAAAAAAAAAAAAAAAAAAAAAGGAAAGTAATTAAATATTAGCTGCCACATACTTTTGCTATACTTTAAAAGGAAAAATGTAAAATATTTCTAGTACAAGACAGTTGATAAAATTCTGCAAAGGGAAACTGTTCTTAATGTTCCAGTGTAATCTTTTACGCTTCCTTGTCATGTCATATTCACTAATGGGTCTCACAAAACTGATAAAGAAAATTGTTTGTGTGGCAGGTGGGGAACTGACACATGGGACAAGCTGAAGGCATGTCTGTCTGTCACGACAGAGTGCCGTGTTAGAAATCCACGAGCTATCTGGTTTTGACCTTAAATGAATGTGCCCAGCTGATAAACCTGGTCTCTCCGCAGGGTCAATGAAACTGTGTGCTGTGCTAACTCAGCAGTATAGCTCTGGCTGTGGATCTCTGCAGATCTCAGCAGCTTGCTCCTCGGTACCGTGCAGATGCACACTAAAGGCAGCTGGCCAGTCAAGTTTCCAGCACACTAGCACACTTGGGGGCACTCAGCTGGAAAGCAGCTTTGTAGGAAAGGACCTGGGGGTCCTGGTGGACACCAGGTTGAATATGAACGAGCAATATGTCATTATGGCAAAGAACGCCAAACGGCATCCTGGGCTGCACTAGGAGGAGTGTTACCAGCAGGCAGAGGGAGGTGATCCTTCTTTCTGCTCAGCACCGTGAGGCCACGCCTGGAGTGCTGGGTCCAGTTCTGGGATCCTCAGTGCAAGAGAGACATGGACATACTGGAGAGAGCCCAGCAAAGGGCCAGATTAGAGATCTGGAGGATCTCTTATATGAGGAAAGATGGAGCCGGAGTATTTTCAGAACTGGCCCACAGAAGGTTCCCTTTGAGCACCAGGCAGCACTGCTGTGCCATGCGTGTGACGGAGTACTGGCACAGGCTGCCCAGAGGCTGTGGAGCCTCCTCCCTGGAGGTCTTCAGAAACTGTCTGGACATTGGGCAGGGCACCCTGCGCTGGGTGTCCCCGATGGAGCAGGGGCTGGGCCAGGCAACCTCCAGATATCCCTTTCCACCTCAGTCATGTGCTGCCTCAAACATACTTTTTCTTTAAAACTTTGCTTCTAGCTGTGAATCTGCTTGAAAACATCCAGCAAAGGAGCACTTGCTGTCTGGTCTGCGAGCCTACACTTCTGCACCTCAAGATGTGCAAGGCTCTGCGGGAGACACACCAGAGCCAGGGCACTGCGGGACCCTGGTGCTTTCCCCCCGCAGTCCATGGCACACACTCGGGTGATTCTGGACTCCTGGCTGCCAGCAAAGAACAGATATATCTGTCCCTTAAAGGTGCGGTGGAAGCAGTCTAAGCTTGAGCGGAGCAAGAGCTGAAAACAACATCGCACTGCCAACATCAGTGACTTAACTGCTGCTTTGTTTGCTGCGTGGGTTGGGCGAAATGTCCAAGTGGGTAGGAACAGGTAAAGACAAACAGAGCAGGCAGGGAAAAGCAGAACGAAAATGAGGACACAAGTAGCGATGAGCTGATAAGGTAGCACTCTGGAAACCAAACAGGAACTTACCAACAATGAACGTGACAGAAATGAATAATGATGAAACTTCTGTTTGCTATCAAAAGAAAATTTCCTCCGCTTTCTCCCTCTGCAAACCTGCTGCTGATAACAACGCCCATTCACTGCGTTGTGCAGCAAGTGCTTCGTCCTGGAGCTACACCCTGGGCTGCAGACCGCAGTGGCACACAGAACCCCTGCGGGTTTTACCCTCCTCC
This sequence comes from Alectura lathami, assembly GCA_013399715.1. NCBI lineage: Eukaryota > Metazoa > Chordata > Aves > Galliformes > Megapodiidae > Alectura > Alectura lathami. Next base: position 118,588 of record VXAV01004466.1, read on the forward strand.
CGGTAGTTCGACGCCCTTGGCGGGCAGCGCAGATGCTGAGGCAGCAGGAGGAAAGGCGCAGCCTCCATTTGCCCCCACAGCGCGAAGCAGAAGGAAAACCAAATCGCATCGTAATCCCCCCGCGCTGTTCCCCTAAGCCTGGGAAGAGGAAGGGCCTCCACGACCCGCAGCGCCGGGGAACAGCCGAGCCGCGGGGAGGGCGGG
>VXAV01004466.1:119425-157016 GCA_013399715.1 Alectura lathami
GGGCGGCAGGGGGGCCCCGGCTGTGGCGGCGGACGCCGAACGCTGGGGCCGAACGATCTGGGAAGCGCCGTGCCGCCGGGGGGAGCTTGTGGCCCCGGAGGGCTGGCTGCGCGGCGTGGGGAAGGCTGGAGCGGGAGGAAGAGCCGGGCAACGTGCGGCTGAGAGATAAGGAGGGCAGCGCGGCACGGCCCCGGCGTCGCTGCAGACCGCGTCCGCCTGCACGGCGCAGGTTGGGAAAGGCGAGCGTTGTGCGAGTTTGCTTGTGGAAGAGGAAAGCCGAAAGGATTTGGGCACCGACGCTAACCAGAGACAAGCAGCAGCACGCTGTCCGCAGGCAGAGCGCGAAGCCAGGCACCCTCCCCGAGAGCAGCTGGAGCCGCTCCTTGCGATGAGTTCACAGCCTGGCACTGCGGCACCGCGCTGCTCCCACGGCAGCGCCAGCGTCGTGAGATCCCCGCTGCTGCACCGGCACCGAACGACACGACGGCGCGGCACCCGGTGTGCAGTCGGTGATGCCTCCGAAAGCATGACCTCACGGCCGAAACCTGCGTGGGCGCAGAATAACTGTCAGCGCTGCCCGCATCCCCGCACGGGGAGGTCTGGGCAGGGGCTCGTCCCTCATCTGCACAGGATGGTGTTTGGGATTTTGTAGTGTTGGCATGGCCTAGTGCAGCTTCGCTCGGTGTTGTGCTGTGTGCCCTCATCTTCTGCTACAGTGTGGCCAGGCCTAGATGTGTGTCCCAAGTGCAGGTTTTCGGGCTGTATCCTATATTACGCAGTGAGCTGTCACACAGATAAAACAGGAGTTTTGACACACCTTTACATTCTGTCTGTGGTTCACCCAGGAGCTTTTCTGGTGGTGAATTTTGTCTCCAGGTGGTGGGTTTGCCACCTAACAGTGCTCCCCTTTTCCTTCCTAGGATTCACAGTTGCTGACCTTTGAGGAAGATGACCCACCAGAACCGCTCGAGCTGGCAGTTAAAGAAGTTGTTAGTGTGGTGAAGTCAGCTCAAGAGAAGGTAAACTTCATCCTTGCTTTACTTCAGGGTGCTTTTAGCAGGAAATGTGTAGTGTCAGCGGGAGTTTTATTTCTCAGTACTCTGTGCGTTTGGCCCAAGTCTGTGAGGGCTGGTAAGAGGCTGCCTGTAGCGAACCTCTTCACGTTGATTCACTTCTCGTGCAAGCCGTGAGCAGTGCTGCAGGGCTTCGGCCAAATGAGCAACAGCCAGGGCCGAGCCGAGCTTATAGGAACGCCTTTCATGTCCTCCTGCGGCAGCCTGCTGTCTCCCCCCACCGCTGTCCTTATCGTTCCCCATCCTGTCGCTGAAGCGTGGGGCGAGGAGGAAGGGGATGCTTCTGCCCTGGGACAAGGGGACAGCTCTGCCTGCCTCCTGCTGTTCGTGTTGCTGATTACAGGCTTGCTTCGCGGGTCCCAGCCGGAAGAGGATCAGTGGAGCAGGTGTGCAGACCTCAGGGTGACTCCTGAGCCCTGCACTCAGCGAGTAGGGAACTGGCTCCTTCTTCCTCTCCCACCCTCACAACGCGGACTGGGAAGTGGTTTTTCCCATGCTCAGTATCACAATAAGGCAGAATGTGGCTCTTACAACAGCGTGCAAACGCTTACAGTTTGCACTTTGCGTTTTCATCGTGGTTGCTGTAAGTGTCAGTCAATCTGTACTGGCCCTCAGCTTCAGGCCCCTGAATCAGTTGAGCCTAATACTTTTCTTCTAGTTCTGCTTTGTTATTTTGGCTTGCTTGTCTGATTTAGATGTTAAGCAGCTACACCATGATTCCTTTGAAAACTATGCATTCTTATCTGTCTGATACCCAACTTGCAGTCATGCCCTGATTGGTGGCAGCTGGGAAATGGTAGTGTGAAAAGCCCTTTGTACACTTCTTTTCTAGCCCTGAGTCTGTTTTTTCTTTCATTTTTTCCCTTTGCCTACCAGCGCTCCCTGCCCCAGCAGCTGGGGCTAGCGAGGGAGCCACTCTCTCCTGCCCGTGGTGCCCGGTGCTGCTGTGGTGCAGCTGCAAAAGCCTGGGCAGCAGGAGCTGGGGCTGCGGTGGGGCTGGGCTCTCTCTCTCCTCTCCCTGGGGCTTTGTGGCCCGGCACCCTCCCTGCTGCAGTCCCTGCTCCTTGTCTGACCTTGGGTTGAGCCATTTCAGTATGTTAATCGAGCTGTTAGTATTGCAGCCAGCAATCTAATGTGGTTTTGCAGCAGCTTACAGCAATATAAGCACATTTGAAAATGTATTGGATTAAGACAGTTTTGCTTACGTAAATTGGGTTGTTCTGAGTTGTCCCCAGACCTGTTTCCATAATCTTGCGCACAGCTGCTGGAAAAATTTCTCTGAATGATTCCTACTCCTTCAGTTAAGGTACACCTGAACAGTGTATTTGGCTTTCTGTATGTAATAACCTGAGAGCAGCACCCTGGTGCTACCTTCGCTCCTTCACTGAATGCATGCCTTCCCCTGAACACCCCTGGAGTTCTTTTGTAGGCTTTTTGGCTCTCTTACATACTCCTTGGGTAACACTGAGGCTCTGAAGTTTTTTGTTGTTGTTGTTTTTCCCTTTCCTGCTCTTAATCTCTGCACGTATTACCCAAAAAAAGCAGTATGAAATTGAAATCTCCCTTGGCAGCTTGGCCAGACTCAAACTTCTGATGCGTGTTTGTGACTCACCGCCGGTGTGTCCGGCTCTGCCTGTGGCTGATGACCGTGTGCCAGGTGCATACCGATGTTGCAGCACCCTGCAGAGCTCTGCACAAGCCTGGGGCAGCGGCTGGCGCGGGGCTGTTGTCCTGTAACCTGTTCAGCATGCTGCTTTGTGGCCTGCGTGGCAGGAGTGCCCAAGGGTGCCTTGCTCAGCAGCCAGGGGAGGTTTATTGCACGTTGTGTCAAGTATTAACTTTCAAGACTTTGCATCAGAGAGGAGGGTTGTGGTCATCAAAGGAAGCAGAGGATGGAGGGCGAGGGATGAAAATAGCAGTAAATGTGCACTGGTGGAGCCCTGCAGTACTGCCCTTTGTGGAGCGCGGTCGTGTCCCCTCAAGCGCACCGGGGATGGTCCTGCATGGTGCCGGCAGCAGCCGCGTGCCTGGCGTGCACTCGCTGAACCGATCTGGGATTGCCAGCCCGCTGTAATGACTGTGCTGCTGCTGACAGCCCTGTTTACGACCAGGATGCGCGCTGACACGTGCAGCCCCGAGGTGTGTCCAGCCGTCCTCGCCTCGGCATGCGTTCCGCAGCGCGCTGATGCGGGCAGCGACAGGGAAGCTGCTGGGTGTGAGCCTGGCAGGCGGCACCACCATCATGACGGAGCTGAAGGTGGCACCGCGCTGCTCCTGGGCAAAGCCTCTGTTTGTCTGTAGCCTTTGCTGCAGGTATGGGGCAGAGCCCAACTGTGTGGGATGCAGCGGGGTGTTTGCAGTGCGTGGCACTGGCTGCTTTGTTTCGGTAAAGTAAACGCTCGCAGTATTCTCAGCTAATTCTGCCAGCGGCTCCATTACTGTAATCTATTTCCAGAGGCTTTGAACTTCCCAGCAACAATAAAAGGCAACAAAGGAGACAGTTTGCTTGTCAGGAGCTTGGCTCAGAAGGGTTTGGACAGAGCAAACTGCCAAGTCTGCTTTCTGCAGCAGAGACCTCCTTCCTTCTCCTGCTTTGTGCTTAAACGTAGAGGGGAGAAGTGCCCTCAGAGTGCCCACAGCTCGTGTTTCCTTTGATAAGCAGTAGGTAAAAAGTTGCTACACAAAGGATGACTGTCCTCTATCACAACAGGCAATAGCAGGTCGAAAAACTGACACGAAGCTTTCATAGGATGAATCTTGACGGGGGAAATCACGCAGAGGAAGGAGGGCTGCTTCGCAGCCTTCTGAGAGGTCCCATCTTCAGATGGGCTGTGCAGCGGGCCCAGCTCCCCTCGCTTCGAAGCAGGTGAGGGCATTGCCGCCCGCTCTAGGAAGGTCTGGTTCCTCGTCGTGAGTGCTATAGCACTAACTGGGACCCATCCTGGTGACAGATGTGTGTTTCACTCTGATTGTTTTTGGCGGACTAAACTGCCCTGACCATCACGTGTGGTCTCTGTTCTCCTTTAACACCTTCTTTTGCTTGAAAAGCTGTCCTGGGAATTTGCTGCTTTAATGGCTGTTTGCTTTCTTTTCCCACAAGCCGAAGTGGAATCATGGTGCATGCAGCTTTTCCATTTATTTATTTCTTTCTTCCTGTACTAGCCTAATCCCTTATCCTGAACGTACTCACTTTTTTCCCCGGTGCTTGCTGTCAGTGAGGGAGCTGCATTTCCTTCCAGCCTTTGTTTGGCTGCAGAAGCTGTTCCTCAGGTCTCCCTTCACGATGGTCGCTCCCGTGCATCCGTTCCTGCAGCTGCTCCAGCTGGATTCTTTCGAACATGACAGCTGAGGTGATGACAGCACTACAGCGAGGTCTCACCGTGTTTCTCTGTCAGTGCTCTCCCCATGCCTTTCAGCTTTCCAGCCTGCCTCTCTCCTGGCTGCTTCACACTGTGGTTGACTTGATGCATCCAGGTTTGGCTTTCTGCTAGCGATAAACTCCCCCCTGCAGGAGCAGCATTTCCTAATTCTTGCACGAATGCTCTGTATTTTGAGTTGCATTGCTCTTCTGGTCTTCAAGGCTTTTCAGCCTTTCTGTGTGGTGTCCTGATCTTACTTTATATTGCTGCTCCTGGCTTTCTTTCCTCAGCATCACGCTTTCTTTCAGATTTCTGCTGAGGAATTTTGGACATGGTGTCCCTATTAAAATAGGCAAGACAAACATAGTGGATCTAACCTGCCTAGGAGCTGAATGTCTTTGCAAAGGAATACCCAGGGCTGGGATTTGTTTGCTTCAGCGGTGGTAATACTGGTCTTGGTGCTGCCAGGCAGCCTGCTGCAGATGCACGCAGTCCTCCTGTGGGTTTGTGCCACGTCTGCCAGCCCAGTGCAGGTGTCAGGGACACCCCAGTGTCCCCGATGGCACCATGTGCCTCCCTCCAAGTCACTGTAGGACAAACCAGCAGACCTCCCCTGCGTTTTATTGTCTTCTGTTCGTCTCCATGTCTTCAGCCGTGCTGTCTCCTAAGCTGTTTGTACAGAGTTGTGTGTTAGTGAGGCCGAAGCACCGAGTCTATTCGTGGTATTTGTTTTCCCCCCTCTTAAATATAGGTACTGCTTCTTGTCCTCCCACCATCTGATACTCATGTGGCTTGATAGGCTGATTGAAAATTCTTCCTCCCGTGTCTGTGCTCCCTGATGGTTGCTTTCTTTACCCCTCCCTCCTTTTTTCCACTTCTTTGTCATTTGCAAAGGAATGGACACGTTCACTTGGTGCATCAGTTTCTGTTTTGCTTCTCTTGCTTACGTGACGGCTCCTCCTTCTGTGCACCCATTCCATCACTCACCCTGACTTCACCCCCGTGCTTATCATCGTTTTGAAAAACTGCTCTGAAGTTATCTCATTATATTTGCAGGCAAACTGGCTTTGATGCTGGCTTCTAAAAATCTGCTCCTAGCTGTGCCTGGGTTAGACATTGCGTTTGGCTTCCCTTCTCGATGCTGCCTGTGTTGGGCAGTGAACTGCTTGGGTAAAGAGGAGTGGTGTAGAAGCTGCAGGAGGCTCCTCAGGCTGTTAATGCACAGGTTCAGGTAACCAAGGAAGAGGATGCAATTCTTTTGAGCAGCTGAGTGTAATGGTTATGAAAAGACAGAACTTTCTGACTGGAAAATTTTCCTGTGGAGAGGTATTAAGCTGAGCATGGAAGCTTGTGTGTGTGGCCGTTGGCACGAGAAGCGTCCTGTGCCAGAAGAGGAGCCTTCTCTTTTTCAGAGTAGTACTCCAGAAAAGAAAATTAGAAAATGTGGAGCTCCTAAGTCTCACAGCATCCTGACCCCTGCAGCTGAGATTAAGGCAGCTTTCGCTGCGTGGCTGCCTCGTGATGTACTTGTTTTCTAATGCAAACCTTTAAGAATTCTTGTTGCTGACATACTACTGACATGCGTTTCTCAGCCTCGGGTAGCTTTCTCTTTCTGGAAATAAATGCCACGTGCAGTAAAGCAGAATAAAAGCAATCGAGCTTATAACGCTGGGAGTTTTACATACACACGTGACACAGTCAGGCTTGGGGAAGGTGGAGAACAACTTCCCCTGCTGGACTGTAAGAGCTTCCCTCTGAAATCATGGCTGTTCACCAACCCCTTTGCCACAGGAGGGACTCTGTCGTCTTGCAGAGAGGTGGGGGAGAAAGGCACAGCCTTCCTGCCACCCCTCCGCATCAGCCTAAACACGGAACTGCGGTGCTAGGTCCAAACCTGGAGCGCCTCAAGGCAAGAGGACGCCCTGTGTGATGAGCACAGGCATGCTGGTTCTGCTTGAACTGAAGGAGCTTTTGCTGCTGCTTTGGAACAAAAACTGAAATTTTGCAGCTCTGTCCAGGGGAACTGTGAAGTCAGGATGGCGAGGGGGAGGGCAAAGCGAGCGGGCAGGACTTCAGTAGCTGTGAGCACACGAGCTCAGATGCTTCGGTTCCTTAGAGAAATATTTCTGTCTCTGTTCAGCTGTAATGCTTTTCCAGTCTTATTTCTTCCTGAAGTTTACCTGGAACAGAATATTTTAGGATGGAGAAGCTTGTAGCTTGTCGAGCTAAAAGACCACAAAGCAAAGTGGGACATCACCTCTGCCGCAGCTGCTGTGCGGTGGTGCAAGGGCTGCATTTTGGGGGAAAGTTTGTCACAAAAGCTACGGGTTTTCTGTCCTCCATTAAAAATGAAAGGCTGCTGATGAGATATTCCTTATATGAGACGAAGATCAGAGAAGCTGAAGGGCAACTTACCCATCCGGATGCCACTTTCTCTGGTGGACATCCATCCTCCCCCTTTTTCAGGATGTTTGCCTGCTGGGAAATGCTCTTTGTCGCTAACTAGAGCTTCACAGGACACAAATGAGCTGGGGGTAGTTGGCGATTGCCCCTCACCTGCTCGGAGACAAAGAATCTGAGGAAGCAGGTTGGGTGGCGCTGTGGGGGAAGAGGAGTGCAGCGCAGGAAGCTTCCATGTTTTTCTTCATGTTACTGTTTGGAGGGGGCAAGTGGCCTGCGTGTTTCTGCTGACATGTGTCAAAAGCATCTGCTGCATTTCTAAAGGAATGGCACTTAAGAAGGGAAGAGGCAGTTGCAGTCCCTTTAATCAATTTCACACCACTTGTGGTAGGCAGTGGCTTAGACAAAAACAGATCCTCTTTCTCTTCAGAGTTTTGCCCAGAATTCTGCTTCTCTCAATATTCTTACTCCATGAATTGTCTTGCAGCTCCCAGTACAAAGGGTTTCACCTGATGTGCATTATTTTCGATGAACAAATGTGGAACCACTCCTTTTTTTGATTGGACTCAAAATCAACAGACTCCTGCACCTGAGGTCCGTAGTCACTTTCTTAAAAGAGAGGGAAGAAAGGGAATATTTGCTAGATGACTTTGGCAGAAGACAAGTGCCTCAAGGAGACTAAAAGCCCAAACCCTAACAGTTTGTGCTCCTAAACGACTGGTACAAATATCAGCAGATGGATTCGGAATATCTCAGCAAGGTGGAGAAAGAGAAGTTCCACCACCTGGAGCATCTGTTTACATCTGTTACTTGGAAATCAACACACCCTAAGAAAAAAAGTAGCACATGAACACATCTGCCACCTCTCCTGCCACACTTTGGTTGGTTGTTTCTTTAAGGCAGCGATCACCTGTTTACCTGGCAACCCCGACTCCTAGACACCCAGAAATTCCAGACACATGGCTCTGCCTCGCATGTGCAGCAAGTCCAGCTTCTTCTGGATGCACTGAGTTTCCCGTGCGTGCGTGGGCCAGATGTGCGTGGGAGAGAAACCACTGCACAGGATATGCAAGGGTCGGTGTTTTCTGCATCATGCTTGGCTTTTTCCCACCTTGGCACTCCAAGAAGAGAGAAGGACCTGTCCGTTTTTGGTGTCTTTAAGGACGAGCTGTGCCCGTCCATCCTCGCTGTGAATGAACTGAGTGACTGTGTGCTCAATTACGAGTAGAATGAGCAGTGAGGCTTTTTCATCCTTAGCTATACAAATGCTTACAACTAATTTCTGTTGTGTCCTAATTGTGGCTGCTTGTGTTGATTACATGAGATTAAAGTACATAAATCAGCTCAGAGGGAATTTAGGTTTGGGGAGAGAGGAGAGGCAAGGGAAACAGATCTTTCCACTTCCCAAGGACAGTTTGCAGAAGAAACCCGAAAGGGGAGCTCCTGCTGCTGGTGGGTGTGGTTGGGTTTGTGATTTGTCATGTCCGCTCCCTCCACCTGCTGCTCCTCTGTAATTTCTGCATTAATGGACGTGCTCTGAAGCCCTTGATAGTGCTCTGGTGCTTCCTACAGTGTATTCTGTAGAACCCTGGGAGATGGACTATATTTAAGGAGAGACTGATAAGAATCTTCCAGGAGGTACACGGCTCACGTTAAAGCCTTCAGCTTCAGTTCCAGCGAACTCGAGTGAAGCAAGAAGTGCACAAACAGAATTTACTGGCGTATGTGCAGAGTTCCCGTCCTGCAGATCTCGCAGCAAAGGATTCGTCTGCACATTGCGTTAACCTGGTTGACTTTGCCCGAGTCCCTCTAAGAGGTGCTGAGCTCACCCTTCCTCTGCTGGAGCTGTGGAGACAGTGACCACGGAGGGATGGTGACGAGCAGCTGCCATCAGCCAGCAGGGCTGTTTGCAGAGCGAGCTTCTCTCCCTGGCTCAATGCATGATTTGTGACTCCTGTACCTGGCCTTTCCTCTGCTGCCAGGTGCTTTCCACACGTTCTTGGGATTTTGAGCAGTAGCTCTGCAACCTCAGTTGGCTTGCAGAGTGTGATAACAAGTTAAAGCACTGCTGGTAGAAGTGAGGGCATGGACTTCCGTGAGCATACAGCAGAAAAGCAGCAAACAAACTTGTCCCAGACGTGTAGCTTCACCAGCACATTCCAGCGCTTTCTTTGGTTTGGTCAAAGACTTGTATAAACTTCTAAAAGCTTCTGCCTTGTAGAAATTTTGGAAAGCAGCGGAACTGCCAGGTATTGACCTCTGTGCCCAGCAGTGTACATCTGAACTGCAGTTTTTAGAACTGAGGATGCAGAAGGAGGTGGGGGTGTTAATGAAATCACCTGGAAATCTCCCGTCTGCAGAACGTAGCCTAATGCTGGTAGCTTGAAGTCCTTCATTTGTCTTAGTTCCTTTCTTGCCTTCACCAAACATTCTTCTGAAGACTAAAGTGTTCTCCCCTTCCTTTTTCCCCCCCTCCTTTTAATTTCTTCAGGTGGTTTCTTGTAACGTGGTGGGAGATGCCGTTAAGTTTGTTGTCAGCGTCTCACGTTCTCCACCGGCTGCTGCAGAAAGTCACTCGTACAGCGTGAAACTGTCTCCGCTTCACTTGCAGGTAAAGCCTGTTGAGAGTTATTCTCTTTTTCCTGTTGTTACACCTCATCCCACAGCTCAGCTGAAAGATCTGGAGGACGGTGCCAGGTTTTCACCTCCTGTTTGCAAAACGCACGCACGCTCGCATTAACGCCAGTAAAACATTTCGTAATGTTCCAGTTCTATCTGGGGCAAGTTATAAAATCAGGAGTTGAGCCTCCACTTAAGGAAGGCTGGATAAATAAGTAAATCTTTTAATAGGCTGCTCAGGTGTGTAGAACAGAAATACCCTTTTTCATTGACGTACATTCTCAGGTCACTTTTGCTTTCTTAAACTGTCACTTGGACGTATGCTGACTCGGAGACTGGTATTTTTCCTTTGGTGAGCCTCAGTGTGGAGCTTGACTTCACATTTCTTCACCAGATACCAGAATGCTCTATAATAACTGCTTTCCTATCCACAGCTTCAGCTCTACGTGAAAGACAAAGGAGATGATATCAAAGTGGAGTGGCTCCTCGTTAATGCCGACGAAACCAACTTTGAAATCCAGCCGGCAGTGCAGGAGGTCAGTCAGGAAGTTTCATTTGTTGTAGTGGATCTTTGGATGCAAGGGTGCAGCTCAGATTTGGAGGGGGCTTAGACAAGCTCTGCCAAATCTTGCTGCTCCTTCTCCCGATGCTCTATCCCTCTGCTCAAAGAAGCAGAAAGCATTCCTCCAGTGCAAAACCCAATGCAGTGCTCTAGATCAGCAGTAGCTGGAGCTAAGATGTCAGATGACACTGGAACAACTGGAGCAAAAATGCCTGTTCCTTTCTGCTGACCGCGTTTAGCAGTGCAGTGGGGCAGTTGGCTATTGGCAATGGTTTCTGGAGCTGCTTCAGTGAAACTTGCCGTGGCTCATCCATCAAAACCCTGCATCTCTGAAATCGAAGAGCATCTCTCAAGATTATTGAAGCGTTAAAGATTAATCTGTGTTTGACAGACATGTGACCTGGCAAACATTTTTCAAGCAAATTAAAAGGTGTGAAAGATGTTTGTTACTAAAAGCCTTAAGAGCACTTCTAAAATAAAGGAAAAATTGTAACGATGCTACCATTGAAGCAATTACAAAATTCTCCCTTAATTAGTTTTGGAATCTGATAAGCCTGGTTCAGGTACAGCTCTGAAAAAATATAGACTTTTAAGGAAATGATAGATTATTTAGAAATATCTTGAGGCTTTCTGAATTGCACCTTGTCTTAACATATAAATTCTGATTCATTGTGTGTTGTGTTTTTTTTGTTGTTGTTGTTTGTTTGTTTGTTTTTATTCCCTGAAGGTTTCTTCATGATATGAAACTCTATTCTGCTTTGACCATTCACAATTTAGAAAAAAAAAAAAAAAACTGGCACCAACATAGTGACTTCTATGCCTTTCGTACAACACTGGGTGCACACTGGCTTCTGTTTTGTGACATTGGTTTTCTGACTTAAGGCGTTGCTAAAGACCAGGTTTACAGAATCACAGCATGGTTGGCGATTGAAGGGATGTCTGGAGGTCGCCTGGCCCAGCCTGTGCTCCAGCAGGGACACTCAGAGCAGGGTGCCCAGTCCTACACCCAGGCAGCTTCTGGAGATCTCCAAGCAGGAGACTCCACAGCCTCTGGGCACCTGTGCCAGGGCTCCGTCACCCACACAGCACAGCAGTGCTCCTGGTGTTCAGAGGGAACCTCCCGTGCTCCGGTTCTGAAAATACTCTGGCTCCATCTTGCCTCACATCCTGCTTCACCAGGGCAGAGCAGAGGGGGAGGGTCACTTCCCTTGCCCTGCTGGCCACGCTCTTCCTAATTCGCCCCAGGATGCCGTTGGCCCTCTTGGCCACAAGACACACTGCTGTCACCCTGTTGTCCACCAGCACCCCAGGGCCTTCCCCGCAGAGCTCCCCCAAAGCCCCCTGCCAGTTCTGGCTGTACTAAAGGCCTGTGCTGAGTGACCTAGGATCACAATAATTTATTACTGTGGTTTTTGTACACAAAAATGTTAAGCTCATAACAAAAGGCAGGCAGGTCGTTTGGAGTGTGTTTGGGTGCATTGATTAAGGTGTAATTTTACTGTACTTGTGGCAGTGTAAATGACCTGCATGTCTCAGGGCGGCATGCTGGTTGTCGGCTTGTTGAACAAGCATTAGCTGCCCACTGACACCTGCAGATGGCTGTGGCACCCCGCTGGACTTCAAAACCTGCTCTTTGAGAGGTGCCCAAGTAACAGTGCAGTTGCAGTGTTCTGTGCTTTGCCTGTGTTTTTAGAATGAGCCTGTTAAGTTCTGAGCACTCAAGGGCTTCTTTTTCACTTTGAATTTCCTGTTGGCGTCTGGGGAAGTGGGGAGCTAACAAACAGAGAGCAACCTACCCCTCGGAAATTCCTTCAGCTCTTAAACTTGAATGTCAGCTTTTGTGTCTTGTTGTTTTTTTCTTTGTTTGTTTTTGTTTCCTATTTCAGAAGAAATGTTTTGTGTACCAGTTAAGATCTTTGATTGCTGATGGTTATCTACGCAATGGCTCTGTCATCAGTCACACAGGTGGATGCAGTAACCTATCTGCTGATCAAAGCTGGATGAACTTGAGCCACCTTTGGCAACCTGGCAGATTCGCTGGGCGTGGGTTACATGCAGCACTTGCGTTACCCTGACCTCATGTGCTGGGGGGCTCAAGCCAGCCATGGCAGCTCTCTGTAAGCCCCTGGTCCATGTCAGTCCTGAGGGAAAATATGTTGTCTTGCACCTCTTTGGCTGGCAGTCAAGTCACTGTGACTTACCCTGTGGAGTGTGGTGGGGCAGGGCATCACTTTCTGAAGAAGGATGGCTAGAAAAGGCTGAAAGAAGGCTCTTTAACCAAATTGCTTTGCAAATAACTATGAAAACATCAGAAAATACCTACTGGTAGCAGTCCAATGACTGTTGGTGCTGTTGCTATCATTAAATAGCAAATACCAGGTTAGACTGGTGGCAAAGTGAGAGTTGGCTGGAGGCTGGAATTGTACAGCTTGGCAGTATTCTTCATCACATGGTGTGTAGGTAAGGGCCAGGGAGGGGAACCACCTCCAAACCCATAAAAACAACCAGCAATGTATCTGCTTATTTAAATACCTCAAAAAAGTAAATTGCTGAAACTAATTTATTTCCTTAATATTTTTAAAAGCAAAGATATTAACTGCAAGCTGCAGGACTGCACTGCTGCCTCTTTCTTTAGCAGTTGTTTTGGGGACTCACTGTGAACAGAGCAAACCTGCTGCAGAATTAGCTGATGCTGTTGCAGGTTTTCATCAGTAGCTGCATGTCATCAAAGGGTGGGTACGTAAAGAGGCAGCATTCCTGGGATTTTTGTGAAACACCCTGGCTGCTTCCGGAACACTTTGGGAATTGGGAAACTCCAGGTTGGTTTGACCTGCTGTGCAAGCTGCAAGCGTCCCCATAGCAGTGCAGAAGTAACTCCAGGTGCGTTTTCCTGCGCCTAAAAGAGGACCGAGGGTTGCAAGTGGCAGACTGTGCCGGGTACTGAGCTCCGGCGGAGGGAGGTGACGCAGGGTGTCCACTCTGCTGCGCTCGCAGGGCTCTAGCTTGAGGCCCGAGCTGTGGCACCCCTGTGGGTCTGGCTAAGCTGGTGGAAGCGCTGGAAGCTGCTGCTGCACAGCCTAAACGTTATCAGGATAATCTTCAGGAATTAGGCCTCCAGCTCCCCGCCTGATCTTCCTGCTGGTGCAGGCTGGGCGGGGTGTCCTTGTGTTCTGCAGCTGAGCCTGCGTTGTTGGCAATGCTTGCTCTGAACCGGCCACGGCACGCTTGCTGTTGGTGTGCTCCCATCCGACAGCAGCATGTGGAAGGGCACTTTTTTTTTTTTTTTTTTTTTTTTGCTCCTTTGTGTATTTATTGCATTGCCAGCTGTTCGGTATCTGCATCTGTAAATCAGTTCCCTTTATTTTAAAGCCTTGCTCTATACTAATGAATGAACTCTCTCAAATGTGGTACCAGGTATGAAGGGATGAATGAATGTGTTGTTCATATCAGGTCTTTGTCTCCTACATCAGTCTTTTCTTTAGAAAACAAACCTTATGGAGGTATCTCGTGGGCTGCCTTTGCAGCAGAGGTAGCATCAAACTGCCCTTTCTTGGCATCTTATGTTGAAGATTTGCGCCCTTGTAGATAACTGAGCAGAGGAAAGCTTCCCAGCAGCATGATGCTGCAAGCAGGCTTCTTGGGGAGCACAGGAGTGGAGGGGTGCTTCGCTCCCTTCAGCCACCTCACAGTTATCTGCGAGGTTGTTGAGTAGGCAAACACACGAGGCAGCCCCGCGGAGCAGCATGGCGGTCCTTCCATACCGTGCGCGAGACCTCCAGGAGGTGCTGCAGTAACTTTTCAGTGCAGCACAAGGTTAGCAGGTTCTCAGCTGTCGCAAGCTCCCATTGATCAGTGGAACAGTGCCTGTCTGCGTTTCTGGTGACCTGATCCTGTTCTTGGCACAGTGCAAAGCAGTACAGAAACGTTGAAACAGCATCTCAGGATACAAAGTGTGGGTGAAACCTCTGGTTTGGTGGCTGATAGTTCTGCCTGCTTAACTCAGAACAGCTTGTGGCTTTGTTAGTGTACATTTCTAGTTTTTCTTTAATACTGAATAGAGAAATTCAAGTAATTATTTGCACGACCTCCTGGTACTTTTTGTTGTTGGCAACAGAAACTGTCTCTGTCTCTGACAAAGGTAATTTTCAATAGCTTTGGTGGTTTAGATATGCCAGATTAATCTTTTTGCCTTAACTTGTATTCTTTTTGAGCAGCATGATTGTTTGTTTCCTTTCAGGGACAGGGAGCAGGGACATGTGCAATACCCGAAATGCTCAGAGATCTTTTGAAGAACCTCTTTAGCTCAGTTACTCCATCTGTAGTGTTGAGTACGAGGCCTACAGACATAAAGGAGGTTCAGGTAAGTCCTGTTCCTACCTAAGTCTTTTGAGAAGCCGCCTGCTCCGTAGCGTTTTCACTACCTGTTTATGACCCAGAAACAAATAAGCTGAACATCACTCAGTGACCAGAAACAGCTGGAACACTTACTTTGAAACAACACAGCCCTTGGCATTGAAGGCTTTGGGACTATAGCTCCCATGTAGCTATTTGTGGACGTTACTCCACATCACGTCTACTTCCCTGTATTAATGTGACAGAAGTGAGGCACTTGTGTATGCACCATCCCTCCTGCTCTGCTTGCTTTCCACAGAATGTACAGGGCACGAGCGTCCTCCCTCAGGGCACAAGTCCGCCTAAACCTCCAAGGGCTCACGAACTGAGACTGCTGGTGAAGAACATCATGGTAAACCTAGCCGATCGCTGTGCTGCAGGTAACGTAGCCCAGAGGGTGCTGACCGTTCTCAAGGAGGGTGTTTCCTTTTCTTTTGAGCTGAAATAATTTGGAAGTTCTAATTTACAAGCTTGGCTCAGAACAAGATGCAAGAAATTGCTGTACTCCCAGAAGCAGGCTTAGTCATGCTTGTACAAAGCTGTGAATGTTTTGGTTTATTTCACTGTTTAGACATCTTGACCTTCCTGTAAACAAATCCATCATGTTTGCAAACAAATGGAAGTGAGCATATTTGTAAAGTTGGTTGCTTATTTTCTAGAGTTTATGTTTTATTTCTAGAAGTTATCACTCTGGGTGAGGACAAGTTGGGGTAGGGGCTCAGAACCAACTCTTCATTGGCTGTTAGCAGTGGCATTGCTTTGGTTCAGTATTGCCTTATTTTTACAGCTGCTTTCCCTTGCTTTTGGGCAATTTTCTGATGTAAACTCTCCTCAAAGAGTTTTTTGTTGTTGGCAGTTTTTACCCCTAATAAAATATCCGTGTGGGTAGGGGAGGGCATACCTCTTTCAGAGGGAGAATGAAGCCAAAAGGAGATTGCTGCCTGGTGAAGTTGCCATTCTGGTTTGAGAAAGAAGCACCAGGCCTGTCTGACAGGTGTTCAGGCTTCAAGTGCAAACATGCTTGCATCACTGCTTGAGGCATGAGCAAGCATATTTTGGATTTTGTCAGAGGAAATGCATATTTGAGGCTCTGTGATTTATGGTCGCCGGCTCCATAACAATAACAATCCTTCTAATGGAAGCTTGTGGCTGCTGCATTGGGCAGGGCACCAGTTTGGGACAAATATTCTACCTGCTTTACTCCTTTCTTTTTTCAGTTAGATGTACTAAATTGCCATCCCAGACTGTTGCATAATGCTGCTTTGCTCCTCCTGGTTGGAAGTGTTTCCTCTAAAACTTTCTGCAGACTGTTTAAATTTATATATATATATATATGTGTGTGTGTGTATATTATTTTTGTAGGAGTTCTGGAACTCTTTGCAGTGAAATATCCTCTATAAATAGAGCTGTGCTGGAAACTGTAAATTGCAGCAGGAAAACCTTCAGAATTCATTGTCACTCCAGAATTTTGTAGTGCAGAGTAAGCTTGCCAAAACTGCTGCCTAAAGGTCATGGGATGATATGTCTTGATGAGCACAAGGTGCATTCAGCAGAGGGTTCATCTTATGGGAAGCCCCTCGGTCCCCTCCCTGAAGGCAACGGGAAGAGGGGGCAATCAGCGCACTCTTTCTCCTTTGGGAACCTAGATACTGAGATCCAGAAATCACCATGTGCTCTCCCAACAGGAGATGGGGGAAATGTTGCTGGTTCCCTAGCAACTCTTGGAGTGTGAACACTTTGGAACTGAGGATGAGAAATAAAGCCTCGTGGTGGGGTTTAGCTGGTCACTCTTAATCCAGTGGGAGTACTGCGCAGCTGGGTAGATGCTGGGTTCTGGACATAGCTTGCTGCCTTTTAGTTACTGTTCTCTTCCTTTTTCCTGGCCTTGTCTTGGATCAGTAGTTTACCACCCTGCTGCAGCACCTTAAGAGCATGCAGTCTTGCAGGTTCATGTGCACAGACGCATAGTAGGCTGGAGAGGGGCAGTTTGTCCGTCCTGACCCTTAAGCTCAAGCATGGGTTGCCTGCATGTTTTAGAGGAGCTTGTGGCTTTCCTGTGAGTTCAGCTGGCAAGTAACCAGCAGCAGAACTGGCCTTTGTTCACGGGCTGTGCCCGTTTTTGTCTCTAGTTGGTAATCAAAGATGGTCCTGGATTGGTGCTGTGTGCCCACAGTGCTTCAGCTGGGGCAGAAAGGATTTCTGCTGTTAAGGAGGAGATGGTTAGCTGTGAACACCAGAGGCAAACCTGTGGAATGCCCCATTTTGCTGCTGGTCCCTGGCTGGCTCCAATGCAACTGCAGGCGGGGCGCAGTGCTGCTGGCAGCACAAAGGGCTGTGGGGACATATGGCTGCTCGAGCAGCAAGCTGCCTGGGGTTCATTAACTCAGGCTCAGCGTGCTGGGAAAGCGGCTCAACTGCTTACTCCAGGGTTAGCGTGGATCCCAGTAAGCTGCCTGTCTGCAGCACTTTGTCTCCTCCTGTAACCTTGCCGGGCCCAAGCTGCTTCTCTGCCCAAGACAGGGCTCCTCCGCAGCCCAGATACGCCACCGGAGGACGACTGAAAGCTGCTGATAATAAATATAAGCCTGGATCCTTCTGGAGAGCTGCAGCCAGCTTTGTGCCTGTTGTTTGCACTGCACACAGACAGGACTGAGCTTTTTTCTGCTGTCCTTGCTGTGGTGGAACCCCAGGGCTGAAGTGATTTCCAGTGCTGTGGTAGCTGCAGAGAAGGAGTTGTTCTCAGAGTGACACGCTGTGCAAACTGTTTGCGCTCGGAGTGGTGATGTAACTGCTCCAGTATGCCAGTTAGTCACTCTGTCAGATTCCAAGATCAGGTATAACAACTCTGCACCAGGACTCAAAAACAACATGAACTTGCTGGAAACTGCAGCCCATAAAGCCATTGTTAATGAACGCTATCGGCAGAAAGAAAGGTTCTTCGATGGCCGGAGAGACCTCTGCGACTGTGGCCAGCAGGGCCTTGGAAAAGGTCTGTCTGGTTTTGCAGAGCAGCTCAAAACAACTTGCCTTCCCCCCTTCAGCTCTGCACCCTCACCACCACCTCCTTGTTACTCACTCTGCATCCCCACCTTTTTGTATGTCTTCGTCACTTCTCTGCCTCGTGCTGGAGCTCAGATCGGGTCGTCACGTTTCACGCTGTGTAGAAGGGCACGTAGGGCAGCGATGGCCTGGTCTTGACCAGCCCCGTTACTGCCAATGGCGTACAAACAAGTCGAGGGGAGAAGTTTATTCTGTGGGTGGGTGGGTGAGGAAGTGTTTCCAAGTGGTCCGTTCAGAAGAGCAATGTGTGAGGAAGGGGGTTCTTCACTTTCCCTGCGATGGAAAATAAATAACTTTTTTGTTTTGCTCTTACAGGCAGCACAAACCTTGTGTGTATAGTTCAGCTGAATGACCCTATGCAGAAGTTTTCCAGCTCTGTAGCCAAAAATGCTGCAAATCCCTTTTGGAAGGAAGAGTTTGTCTTGTGAGTAACTCACCTACTGAGAATGTTTCATAGTAAAGCATCCTTTTTTCTGCTGGGGCTACGTGAGGTTTCCAGGGAAGAACGATATTTTGAAATACGGCCTGTCAAGTGGACAGCTCAAAAATCTGGAGCTGGTGGAGACTTCAGGGTATAAAATTACCCTTTGCGTGGATATGAGATCAAATAGGTCTCTCGATGTTCCCTGGCAGATGTCTAACTCTAGTTAGCGATGGCAATAACAGGCGTAATAAATCACTCTGTACTTTAATTCAGTGCCAAAAAAAATGTTAGCGTGGTTTTGAAGTCACTTTACCTGAGAAGTGCATTAGAGGAAATCTGATGTCTCACCCTTCCTTCCCCAGAGTGGGAAATGTACATGTGCAAGCAAGTCGACCGTCTGAAAGAACGGTGACTATTATAAAAAGCAGAGTGCAAAGCTAAATTGTTTTATTCTGTGGAACCCAAATGGGAATTTTGGGCAGCCTGCATGGTAGCATGTGATTTATACAGCTCTGTGAATAAGGTCAAAAGCGAGCTATTCTGCAACTTCTCATTTCCACTTTCTAGTGGCAGAGCAGACCATACCTCGTAGGTTCTGTGTTGTATGAGGAGGGGAAGGGGGAGCCACTGATGGCGTGGGTAAAGGTGTGTTTCTCCAGCGGCGTTAGACACGCACACAGGGGCAGAAGCAGCTTCCCAGGGAAATGGGGTAGTGATGCTGCCGTGCAGCACACTGCAGGTGCTGCTTTTTTCCTCCTGCTGGCTGACTAATGGGAGAGGCACGTGGTACGCAGTGGAGTCTCTGTGGTTCTTGATGTAGCTTTCCTCTCCCCTCTCAGTTCCACTCATCTGGGTTGGAACAGACCTCCAAGATCATCAGGACAAAGTCCGGCTGTTTCTCTGTGATGTTTTCCTTCACTGTCCAGTTGCAGCCTGGCATCCACCGTACCCCTTCCTTCTCTTGTAAAGCAGGAGCTCAGCCTGCAGTGAACCGAGGGAGTGTTCAGACCTCAGTGCCTGTCAGTGCTGAGCTCTACCCTCCTTCAGGAGCAGCGTGTGCTCGGTGTGTTCCTCCCCAGCTCCGAGGGGCAGTGAGTGCGTGGCGCACGGATCTGTTCCTGCTGGGCTGTGCCCGTGTGCTCTGTGGGAGCATGCTCTGCAGAAGCAGGAGAGCTGAGGGGAAGAGCAGCAGGGGGTGCTCGGTGTCATCAGAAGCTGCACAGGACTTGGCGAACACCGGACCCCTCTGAATGTGTGTGGAGGTGGAGATGATGGCACGTCGCTGTAGTCAGCACAGAAACATGGATGCTGTAGAACAATACTGCTGGAGCAGTACGCCCTGTGTCTCATCCTGCTGGCAAGTGGACAACCAGCCAGGAAGCCCTCTTCCCTGAGACATGCACAGTTCAATGGCTTCTTTTGAAGTCTGATGCTAGCTGTGAGGACCCGCAGCTTCTGCGGGGCGCCACAAAGCAGGCTGCATTCCTGTGCGACAGTGTGCTGTGTTGCTGTCACGGCTTAAGGATTAACGCAGCGTGACTTCTTCTCCACAGTGAGAGAAATAATGCACTTCTGTGGCAACTTCCCTTTCTGGAGCATCTCAAAGTATTTCACCTCCTGGGCCTGTGAATAGCCTCAGCCACCTGTTGGTGGAGCAGCACCTGTGCTCAGTGTTGCAGAACAGACACGCACCCAGTGCTTTTGGACAGGAAGTTTACAAGAATAAGCCCCCTTTGAACTGAAAGTGCAGAAGGAGGGCAGGCAGGATGTGATTAAGTTGACTGGAATTTGGCCTTGACACTAGGGATAATGCTGGGTTTCCACGGTGTTGGCTGTTTTTCAGAAGTGCATGAGGTAAGCGTGGGGACTTGTAAAGTGGTCAGGGTTTGGCTGCACGCTTTCAAGTTCATTCTTCCCTGCCTTTTTTCAATTAAAGAACAAAACTACCCACCACCCTGAAGACCACCATGTCAGGCTTTGCTTTAGCTTTGTGGGAAGAGCAGCAACAGGTAGCCTCAAGGTGCTTGCTTTGTAGTTTTGGAGGTGCAGGAGGGAATGGTGGTGGCAGGGAAGAGGTTAAAACCTGCTGCACAGATGATGTACCAAAGCATCTGATGGTGGTAGAACATCTGCAGCCAAGGTCGCGCCATCCTGAAGTGGAAACGTGGAAAGATTAAATATCTGCATGCATGGCCTTAAGCTTTTTAGCAAAACACTGACTGAGAAGGGCATGCAATCAAGTTTTACTGGAAGATTCCTCAGCAGGCACCCAGTTCACTTCATTGGAGGAAAGGTTTTGTATCTCTTGTCTAGTACATCTTACAGAGTACCACAAATGCCAGCAATTCTGCCAACAGTACACGCTCGTTCTGTCACAGAGAAACTAGTTCTTCTTATTTTGCAGCATCCTATTTTGGAGAAGTCACACTGACTCTTCTCACTTGAGCCTGTGACTGTTTGCTTGCTTCTCTCCTGCTTTGATGGGATGCTGCAAAGCTCCGACCAGGCAGATGGTTAGACCTGTGCCAGCATCTTAACTTACACATTTCAGCAGTGTTCACTGTTGATCCTGCGAGAAATGGCTTCTTAGTGATGCCCTGTAGTGCTCTGACCAACATCAGCCTGAAGGGCAGTGTTTGTAAACTGCTAGGGAGAAGAAAAGCCTCTGAAATCTTAGGCATTTGAATTTCTGTAGCAATGCTGGAAGGAGCCAAGAAGCCATGGTTTTCTGCCTGAGGTTCCTTTAGTTGCTCTCACTGAGGTCAAAAAGAAGCCATGCTCTCTGGCAGGTCAGCCACGTGGGGCTGTGCTTGGTGTGGGGCTGGGGGCCAGAACGGGGCAGGGAAGTCCAGGTGGGAAGGAAGACCCACCTGCACGCAAAGAACTAACAGAGTTTCATTTACTTTACAGTGAACTAAGTGCCAAATCGAAAACATTGCAACTGCACATAGCAGAAGATGGAAAGTTGGATAGTAAGTATTAAAACCAAAGTTTTTTGCGTGATCCCCTCATGAGCATTGCTAGATGTTGACAGAAGTCCTCTCTTAGTTCTGCTGTGTAGCCATATAAGAA
Source organism: Alectura lathami (assembly GCA_013399715.1). Classification (NCBI taxonomy): domain Eukaryota; kingdom Metazoa; phylum Chordata; class Aves; order Galliformes; family Megapodiidae; genus Alectura; species Alectura lathami. Next base: position 140,387 of record VXAV01004466.1, read on the forward strand.
AGTATTTGATTTCTGAACCTGTGTTGAAGCTCAGATGTCTGATGCTGCCTCGTCCTGGCTGTGCCATCGGTAACGAACAGCTCTCGAGAGCCCTGGAGGGGAGAACAGCGGAAGGGAGACCAGCTGAAAACAGCCAGCCAGGCTTATACAAAACAGGCAGTTTGGGGAAAATGGGCAAGCTAAGTTTCTCTTCTAAAACTCAGTAAGCCTCTCCTCAAATTTAGGTCCTAGGGTTGATTGAAATCCATGGAAAACTGCGGATTTGTTGGGTGACTCTGGTTCACCTGGGTCAGCCCTGCCTGTGCTTGGTTACTTCCACCAGTAAGCCTGGACAGAGGAGAAATACGCTGTTAAAGAGCCTCTGTCCTCCTCAGAGTGAAGGTTGCAAAGAAGCCTTGAGTCAGCCTTTCCTGCTGGCCTGTCAGCAGCTGTTGGTAACCCTAATTTTTGGCCTTCTGTAACAGATCATGTGAGGACTTCTGGTTTCAAGTTACGCTTTCCCTACATTTGACTGAAGGGGAATCATGTTTTTTAATCCTAAATCCTTCCTCTTCAAGCCCCAAAGGCTGCCTAGCAATTACCAAGTATAAAGCACATTTAATTCTAATTACATTGGATTAAATGTAGAGCACGGGGAATTAAATATTTTTACTACTCGGTTCTGTTGTTGCAGTGTGCAGTTAGCCTTCAGTGGCAAAGAACAAGCCACCACTGTTTGGAGAAGGATTGCCTCCTAGTGTGGGGGTAATGGGTAGGGAGGTTTGAGGCCAGGGAGCATCCTGAACTGTTTGCATGAGCTTGCTCCAAATACTTCACTACCCAGGCTTGGTTGAAGCGATGCCACAACTTCATGAATTCTTCTCCTCTGTGCTGCGTTTTCTTTTGCTGGTACAGAGTTTTGCTTTAGCTAGAAATAGTAACTTTATTTCACCTCTTGGTTCCATTTGCCTTTTCCTTATTTTGACAGGCTTCAAGTGTAAAAAAAAAAAAAAAAAAAAAAAAAAAAAAAAAACAGGAAACAAAAGATTTGTGATTATCTGAAGGATTGGGAAATTTCCCAATTTCTCTGATGGGGTGCTGCTTTTCTATTAAAAAACAACAACAACAACAACAAACTAGAATCACATTAGTAAGGAGAGAGCTGGGCACTGTGAATATGGTGTAGATCTCTATTTGCCTCTGGATTTTGCAGAAAAGTAGGATTTCATCCCTGAAATCATGCAGTAATTTTGCTCCCATCTAATGCAGCTAACAAATAAGGAGAGGAATAAGAGAACGGCTCAGCTTGCACTGGAGATCAAATCAGGAAAGAATACTCTTAATGGTGCACCAGTTTACCAGGAACCCAGGGAGTGTTCCCTGAAAAGAAAGATGCAAGTAACGGATTGAGGAGATTGTTCAAGAATGTGACAGTAATATCTCAGCCGTTTTCTTTTCCTCTAAGCATTCTGCATGTTCAGGAGAAAATGGCCAGAAGTAGTGGCAAGCAGGTAGTGTTTTGTGTCTGCATTCTTTCCTGTTGCTCAGAATTAGGCCGGGCTGAGGAATAATTGTAAAATGGAGAGAAGGTGCAGAACGCTGCCATGTTTCTGCCCCACGGTGTAGAAACAGTCCTTGAAGTAGCTGCTGTTGTTCCTCTGCCTCCTTTCCTGTCTGCTCGCCCTTAAACACACTGACAGCTCAGGTGAGCACTGACTTTTTATTGTATTTCTTCTAGGCTCTGTGTCTGCAAAGGCAACTGTACCTCTAGACTTGTTCAGGAAGCAGCCTTCTGGCCAGCAAAGCTTTGCACTGAGCAGCAGCAGGGCCAGTGATGGCAGCCCAGAGCCGGGGCCTGGGCCGGGATCCATTACTGCAGAGGTATGGCACGCGGGTGTGGCGTGGTGGCTCTTTTACTTCTGGAGGTCCTCGTGAGCGCTCACCTGGTGCTTTGGAGCTCTGGACTGTCCTTCGCAGCGCGGTGCAACGTGTGGCCAAGTTTGAGCAGCGCGTTCGTGCTATGCGATAGCATGTCACACCATATTTATGTATATCAAAAGTATCAGCTGGCTCTAGAAAGTTAGTAAAAATTATAAAGGAGCACTAGCTAGAGATCTTAGTGTCCTTCCCACTTATGTGTGCCTCTGTGGTGAGATATTTCTCGTCTTCCTAGTTCTCTTTTATAGAACCCAATGAGTTAAAGACTTGGCAAGTTTCTTCTCCAGTGCCGAGCACTAAGATAGAGAAGGACCGAACCGTGATGCCCTGTGGGACTGTGGTCACTACTGTAACTGCTGTGAAAACCAAACCTCGGCTAGAAGGGAGATCATCTCCTCTGAGCACAGGTGAGGAAGCACAGTTCTTTCTGTGCTCACCCTTAGAATTGTCTGTGGGGAACAAGGGAAGGGAGCGGGGTGGAAGGAAAGGCATCGTCCAGACTTCTCCACCATCAGTGGTGGTGTTTGGTTTTTTTATTCTTCAGAATCAGGGCTTTCATTTTCATGAATCCCTGTTCCTCCAAGAGGAGCGGTTAGCGCTCCTTTCAGCGCACGCATTACAGCTCCACGATGCTAGAGTGATAACGCAGAACAGCTCCGTTTGGGCGGATGTTTTTCCATGTGACAAAAGTATCAGACTCTTTGAGTGCTTGCTGGTGACAGTCTCGTTGCTGTGCCTTCTAACCTCAGTGTGTATTATAACCTCTAATGAGGACTGGTGTCAGCCCGTGGCAAACGTTTTTCAGCATGCCTTTTGGGAGGAAAGCCTGATTCTTCTTGGGATAAGGATGGAGGTAAAACCTCTAAACAGTCTTTGTTTGATGTCCCACATGAGCTGCATCCTTTTAAGCTATCAAAGCAGATCTTTCCCTGAGGTATATACTGTCTGGAATATTGCAGAATATTGCAGAAGATGTTTAAAAATAGTGAATTCCTACATCTCACAGGTCTTTTGGGGTCACATTATCACAGAGTATGCATTGAGAATTTATGTTGCCTTTCTCAATCACTTAGGATTTGAACAGGCTTTTAAATCTGTGTACCAAATTTGCGTTATTTTCATAAGTGTCTTGAATAGTTAAAATAACAAAGAAACTTGGTTTTCAGATTCTCCTGTGAAAACTCCAGTTAAAGTCAAGGTGATTGAAAAGGATTTCTCTGTTCAAGCTATCCATTCTCATGGTGCTCCAGTCAGCAAAACTTTATCGTCTTCAGATACAGGTAATAGGGACTTTGAGAGCTTCTCATCAGAACACATCTCTCTAGACTGCACATGGGATTAATGTAATTCTGTTAAAATAACAGCAAACCCACATGGCTACTGCCTGTCAACAGTCACCGAGATATTTGTGTTAGCAAGGGCTGTGGTTAGGGATGTAGCAGTCTTGCAATAGAAGTCTGGTTTTAATTGGTGATTTAAATTACTGATTTTGAAAAAATAACAATGAGCTGTGGTTTGGAAAGGGGAGGTGACTGCGAAAGAGCCAGGTTGGCTTTGCTCTAACTTTCAAGAGAAGGACTCTTCCCTTATAAAAAGGTGTGGGGGACACTGCACAAAAGGAAAACCCTCCAAAACTTAACCCTGAGGCCACTGGGAAGTCCCCTGCTTGAAGAAAAGCACGGGGCTTGCCTGCTGTAAGGCAGACTGAAGCCGTAGGAAGGCTGAATTCTCCTGCGAGCCCTGCCGCTGGTATTTTGTTGTTGGTCTGTTTTTCTGCTAATGCAAGCAGATGATCTTGCTGCACCCGTTTGTCCACTTTCCAGCGTCACCTGGCATAGAGTTGAAGAGCCTGCAGAGCCTCAGGTAGCTTCCATAATACCTGTAATCACCAATTCGCTTTGGCTGAATTAAACTCAGTTCTGACTCTGCGGCATGTTGCCTTTCTGAGGTGCAGCTCTGAGTCTTCAGCATGTTTTCCAGCCCTTGTGAGAAGGGCTTCTGCACCATGCGTTCTTTAGCTCTGTAGGCAGCAGTGGTGAAGGGTGTGGTCTGGTGTAGCTGCAAACGGCACGTGATGTGGGGTTCAGTTCTCTTTGTGCAGACTTGAGTGCACATGGGACAATCTGGAGATGATCTAGAGTGCTCCTGGAACAGTCAGAAGGCTTGCTGGGAGAGAGATGTGTTGGCCAAAAGACAGAAATCCAGGGAAGAGCATGAACTGGTAACCATGAACAGCTGTAAATAGCACTGGAATCTTTCCCCATCTTCAGACCAATGACACCACGGAGCAGGGTGCTACTACTGAACCAGCTGGGGAAAATACAGAGTTTTCTCCCGTAACTGGTTTTGATATCAAAGATACAAAGCACTTCCTGGAAAACTTGTCTGAATAAAGCTCAGAGCACAGTGAAGCGGGACAATGTTTTCCCGTTCTGTGGGAGTGCAGGGGAATTCCTGTGAAATGTTAACAGGCTGTTGCAGGAAGAATTACTCATTAGAACAAAGCCTTGAGGCAAACGAAAGAAATGCGAAGAAGCATTAGGTAGCAGTTACTGCAAACATCGCGCCAAAATAGCACAAGCTCTGTGGAAAAGACCCCATGACCTTTCCATAGGTCTAAACAACGGCAACAGTATGAATTAGCAAGTGCCACTGATGCTGTCCTGGACGCCTGACTGCTCGTGGGGCCTTGCTGCGGCTCTGCAGGTGGATGAGCAGGGGTCTGCAGCGCGGGGGCGTGCACACCGGCTAAGCCACAGAGGTACCTGAGGTACTTGGTGCAGCAGCATTCAGGCCTCATCTTTTAGTTCCTTAATGTCACAACAACAAAAGACACCACTCAGTTCAATTAATGCTGTTCCTGATTGCATTCTTTTGTTATCAAATCTCTTGTTGAAGAGCCCACCTCCGACAATTAAATCTGTGATTTTTTTGTTGTTGTTTCATTAACTGTGATAGATTTGCTTTTCTGAGCTTGGTGACTTTGATTAGCGTGTATTTGCTGTGCCCAGAGTTACTGCAGCCATGTACTGAAGTAGTTGGCTGTTTGGCCTGGCATTCCAAGGACTTGTGAGTGTTCAGGACGTGGGTTTGCAAGTGCAGCTTTGGTACCTTTTCTCTGAAGTATGGGTGACATAGACCAGACTGAGAAGAATGGAAAGACGAGACCCTGTAGCTTGGTGGTGGACTGGAAAATGTTTTGTTATGCGTGGTGTTTATACCATTTTTGCTAACTTCTGTGAATTTTATGTTAAGAACAAGACCTGTCTCTCTTTGCTCTGATTTTTCTTATTTTTTGTTTTTACCTCGCTCTGAAATAATGCTTTCCTTTCAGAACTGCTGGTGTTGAATGGCACTGATCCTGTTGCAGAAGCAGCCATTCGACAGTTAAGTGAGTCTGCCAAGCAGAAGCTGAAGTCTCCTAGAAAGAAGAGCACCATTATCATATCAGGGGTGTCCAAGGTAGAGCAGAAAACAACGCATTTAATTCTGCACACTGTAAAGTCTTTGCTCTGCTGAGTATGCTGCCTTCTGTTGTCTCCCGCTCAGCAGTCCCTGCAGGATCTAGGTCTGCTTGTTTCAGTGGCTGTTTCCGGTTGAGCCACATTAGGGTGGGTTTACTGGGGAGCGGGTTGTGTTTTCATTCATAGATTTTCAGCCTGACTAACAATGCGTGGTGTCCTTGGACAGGAGTAGGGTGATTAGGAATTTGGGAAAACTAATTTAAGTGAGGGCAAAAGGTGAGCCTTTCTCTGTGTTTTGCTGAGGGATGGAACACACACATAAAAAGCATGAAGAATTCTTCTACGTGTCAAAGTTGTTTAAACAAAACCCTCTGGAAAAACCTCCTAGTATTCTGGGCTCAGTTCCAGAGGGAGGGGAAGGAGAAGACTGCTCCTCACATGGCAGGCAGCATTCTTCCAGGCTTCCACCGTCCACAACCTCTCAGCCTCCCATCGGCTGTGTGCTCCCTGCGTGCTCCCTGCCTGCAGCCCCTTCCTTGCAGCTGCTCTGTGGACGTTTGCTGCCTTGTCCCGCCATTCTGCGCGCGTTCCTCAAAGAGCTCTGAGGGCGAGCCGAGCCGCTGGGCACGGATCCCCTTGCCAGTGCTGTGCTCTGCTGAGGGAGGGGAATGAGGACCAGCTGCCAGCTGTACCTGCTTGGGAAGTGGGGGCAGTGGGACAGTGCAGATCTGTCTTTGGCTGACAGAGCTGTCAAGAAGTCCTTCTGCAAGATGAAATACTTCAATTCCTGTTTTCTTAAAAAGATCAAGAAGAATGTTGTCTGTGCAAGCTGGTACATCGTTACAGCAGCACGCAGAATCATGGAATCATTAAGGTTGGAAAAGACCTCTAAGATCACCTCGTCCAACCGTCAACCCAACACCACTATGCCTGCTAAATCATGTCCCTGAGTGCTGCATCGACACGTTTCTTGTCCCATTACCTGCAGTGGGCCGGTGATAGGCGGGAGAAGTGTACCTCAGTATATTTTTTCCAGTCGCTTGGCTTTAACGAGACAATGATTAGGTGGTGATGGTCAGTTATGGATATGCTCCTCTCCTTTAGTGGAGCTGAGGGAGCCTCACGGTGGCTTTCAGATAGCCCTGAGCAGTGCAGGTAAAAGTGTAAATAAGAGAAAAGAACAGAGTATTTGCAGGGAGGCTTTTTTATTTCCCAACAGAGTGGCTTGTGTCAGCGTTGTCTCTTACGTTTTCTCTGGGCAGACCTCTTTATCTCAGGACAGTGAAGCCGCACTGATGATGGACTATGCTGCAGCCATGGACAGCTCCTGCAGAGAAGCAGCTCCAGCACCCTCTGGGGAGGAAGCTACTGCGAAAGTCACCTCTGGTGAAAAACTGTCATTAGGTGCTTCAGAAACAGCACCTGATACCGACCCCCAGCCAAGGGCCCATACAGCTGGGGATCTGGAGAACGGCAGCCAGCAGTGGGACTCCAACACACTCTTAGACCAGAGCTGTGAAGAAATGTCTGGGAGCTCATTAAGCGTTTCAGAAACTGGGAGCTTGAAAAAGTCTAAAGGTACGTGATCCTTGCCTCCCCCTCAGGGGGTGGCTGCTTTCTGTACGTAACTGGCAGTGTCATGCAACAGCATGCAGTAGTTTATCCTCTTGTACTGACCATCCTGCTGTGGTGTTGGTGGAAGCAGCCATGAAGAGCGCAGCCCTTGCTCTGAGACACGGCAGGCCCTCTTACACTCTTCTCCCTCAGGAAGCAGAAGGACTGACCCTCAGCAGTTAAAAGGCAGATCACTAAGGCCAACTCAGTATCTGCGAGGGTACTTCAATAAGCAAAGAAAGGGTCAGATCATTTTGCTTATGTAGTTACACACCTGGGTAGGTGCAGCTTGAAAATGTCTTAGGAGTCTTTGTGTTTCCTTTATAAATCCACTGAGGCTGTTGTGCTGGTTTGTGGCTGGGTGGTGGACACAGGGGGCTGTTAAAAAGCCTGAAAGCAGAGCCACCGCAGCGGGCTCCCTCCTGCACCTCGAACAGGCGGCACGCCAGTATCACGGGATGCGTGCTGAGGTTGCAAAACTTGCTGTGTCTCTCACCCATACCCATCCCTCTTTACTTTAATATTTTCTATGCTTTCCTTACCCAGTTTTCTGTACTTACCCAGAGACGGTGTCAAATGGCTTACCACAGCACCTGGGTGTAGCGCTAGGCGATTGTAGCGAACCCCACACCGGGTATACGCTACGCCTCTTTGCCAAGGCTCTCCCGTAGGACGCTGATGTCGTCTGGTTTTCTCACAGCTCTGTTGTTCCACCTGATAGCTCAGGATGGCACAGCAGCAATCAGCTTGGCACGGGTGGTCAGGCATTAGGAACTTTGGGGCGTGCTTGGGGCGGGTTTAGGTGGCTAAGCATGGAGTGATCTGTCTTGTTTGGGGCCTGGAGAAGCTTAGGAAGCTGTATGAGATTTTGCAAAACTCTTTAATGTTTTACTCTAAAACAAGCAAGTATGTGAATGTTGTTTGCTTTTGCTTTTCCCTGTGCGGTGTGTTGCAAAGAGAGCAGGCTTCTGGGGACTGTGTTTGCACGGTGTAGGATAGGACTGCTAAAAAGGACAAATTGTCTCTGAAATTGGAGACAGTTGTTTCAGCTTGAAGAATATTTTTTAAAACTGTCTACAATCCCTTTCCACACAGATCTCTTTGTGGAAGTCTTGAATCTCTGCTTTGTCACAGCTGAGTAGCTTTTATGGAATGAGATAGGAAAACACTTCTGCCTCCTTTCCCTCAGTTACCTCTAAATGCTTCCNTAAATGCCTTCCTTTTCAACAACAAAAACAGCAACAACAACAAACACCTTTCTGCTGTAAAAGGCCTCGTGTATGATATTACTGTCTTAAAGCTAGCGTTGTCTTTCACTATAGTTTCTACTCTTGCATATTTTTGTTTTTTACCTTTCTGACTTCCTGTTTCTTACCCATTCCCTTTTATAAACTTAAGAGGACCGCTATGCCAACCAGAATTAATTACCTACACAGTAAGTTGTTTTTGTCTTGTCTTTTAAAGAAAATGTAGCTTTACAATGGTACGCTCATTGTAAAAATCGGAGCAAAATGTAGTTTGGCACCTGTTTTCTTTCCCCATCCATTTCTTTCCCCCCTCCAAAACGGCCTTCCTGTGCTCAGATGCCTCAGCAGACGAGCCCGCCCTAACACAGCTTTTTGCTGGTGGATGTGCTGTCCGGGTAGGTTGTGCAGGAAGGCTTGGAGGAGTGCTGTCTGCTCCCCATGTCTCTCCATCTCACCCGTTCCTGTTGTATCTGGTTATCAGTCGAACATCTGCTCATGCAAACCCATGTGTGACCCATACCTGGATATGCATACACAGAATGCTTATTTTAAAAACTGCTGCTTACAGTTTTCCAGACTGATTTTCCAGTTCTGATTTGAACTCCTAGAGCTACGAGTACCTCAGCAGGCATCACAATCACCTCGATTAAAAACTGTTTTGGAGTTGGGAAGGAATGGAAAGAAGTGATCTCTGTTCATATCCTGGTAGATGTGGAAGGAAATCTTCCTTCAATAAAAAAATGAGATTCAGGAGTGATCCTAGCCCCACCAGCCTGTGCAGAACACTCTCAGCTGGTGCTCAGGAGCCTGTGAAGGCCAGCCAGTACAGCGCTCTTGAGACGCTCTGCTTATCCCCTGGTGTTAGGGGCGGAGTTTGGCACATGGATCCTGCTGATCTCGAGAAGTAAGCATGCAAACAGCACGAGCATCGCCAGCCTTGTGATGTGCCCTGTGCCCTGCCTTCTTCACAGGGGTGCATGCCTCCACAGCAGCTGGAGCCACTGTCAGGCAGCACGTACCCAACTGGCTGGAGACCAATGGGGGGCAGTGGGGATGTGGCAAGCTTCCAGGTTCCAGTGACCTCGGTGCCTCTCAAAACACCAGGAGCTTTCACCTCAGGGCTGCCGCTTTTGCTGAGACCGTGCTGGTCTCGGGGAAGCGCTGCCTGCATTTTTTTCAGCTGCAGCGAGTTGTCCCAGGCCACCAGCACACGTTTTGTAGCATTCTTAGTTCAGTTCTGTTCCCTAGGATGGGAAACCAGTCTGAATGGATAGTCCCAAATAGCTGTTTACGGATAAACTCCTCTGTCCTGCTCCTCCCCTTGGCACCGTGTCATCTGCAGCTGCCAAGGCTGCTGGGCAGAACAGCTGAGGGCCAAAACAAAAGCCGCACAGCAGCAGGGCCTCAGCAATCCCCCTGGCCTCTGCATATTAACAACTGCCAGCCTCAGGGGGTGAAACACTGTTTCTTTTATGCTGTTGACAACAGCTTGAAGCGGTACTGCCTTGCCAAAACCATGGGCAGAGGGTGTTGGGAGAGCAGGCGGGATTCAAGTCGGCTGTGATCCCATGGTGCCTGCTGAGCCACGTCTCAGCCGCAGCAACACGAAATGCGCTAGAATATCTTCCCAGCTGCTGAGTGCTCAGCCCTTACAATGAAAAGGTAATAACGCCAGGCACGTGTTTGTAACCGTTCCGGTCTGAGCAGAGCAGCATCTGGCTGCGTGGAGCGGGGCTGCCATGGATGGCCTGTTCTGCAGCTGCTGCTGTGCAAAACAGCACGCAGCCCGTGTCCAGTCCTTAGGTGACAATGATGTCATCCTAGCTGCTGCACGCTGCCACACCCACGAACTGGTCTGCCTGTTGATTCCATTCGCAATGGGAGGAAAAGCAGAGCCAAGACCGTGCGGTGACACGGTCTGATGGCTGAGCTGAGAAAGAGTAAGGAAACCTGGTGGCAGCATGGGCGCAGGCTGCGGAAGCTTCGCCAGGAAGGTGACTGTCCTCACGTACTGACTGCCAGAAGGCTCCTGTGCTGGCTTGCTACCTGGGTCCTCCTTCGTTCAAACTGGCTTGTGCCGCTGCGACAACGGCGCTGCCCAGTTTGGCACCATCCTGTTGGTGATTTAACGCTGGGCCGGCGTGAGTCCCTGGTGAGGTGATGCTAAGCAGCCAAGGCAGTGGCAGCTAGGTTTGACATGGGACCAACAGGAGGAGTACAACAAAGTAAAGGAACCTGGGCTAATTTGCCACAGAAGGGATTTGGGCAAATTTCTGAACGCACTGGAAGCAGATGTCATATTATTTTTGATCTGCTCGAGGTGAATTGTTATTCCTAGCGGTGTTTTAAAGCAGCAGATGATCGCTCCTCTAGGCGCTGCTGCCTAGGTCGTGTAGAAGACAGGCAGTCTGCGTGAGCCTGCCGCTCTCGGGCACCTGCAGCATCCTTCGCTTCCAATGGAAATGCCACCTTCACTTGGCGCGTACTGGGCTAAGCTTTCTCTTCAGCTCCTTTGACTGCTGGAACAACAGAGTAACATTTCTTCCTCTGTCTCATTCTTCTTCTGAATACTTTGTACTTGCATTGCACTGGAAAGATGGAATACGCCTGTCTGACGTTTGAGAACCCAGCGTACAACCCAGGCTAACCGCTGAGCATGTGTACGTTTGAGCACTACTGTAGCTTTCCACAGGGCATTTGAAACAAAGCGGAAGAAAGGCGACTCCCACAAGATGTGTGGGTTGACTTCAGAAGGTGAAATCAGAGCACTAATACTTGAGTGCTCACAGAGACGCTGCACGGTGGCTTTCCTTCCTTTTCAACTGCATCATTTCAGAGAGAACTGAAGGAAAAAATATTTTTTCTTTAGTGCTCCTCTGGCAATACGCGTGAGCTCTTCTCTCCTGAGCTTTTCTGCTAACTGTAAGAGCGTGTGTATATGCATAGAGCTAGAACCACCACAGTCCATCACGAATTGAGGTGATTCAGTTTGCATGATACTTGCATGGAATGAGGAGAAGCAGAAAAATGCCAAATTCACGGAGCCTGATTTTCTCAGTGGTGTTTGCCTGGGAGAGAGCTGGGTCAGTGGTGGGGCACGGTGGATTCAGTGGCGCAGAGTGTGAGTGTGTGTGACTGCTCACGTCTGCCAGTCTCCAAAATCACTCATTCCAGCACGGGACTCGTGCTGTTACACTCCCTTGGCTACAGGCCATCAATGTCGTGGCTTTCAGTGCACCACTCTTAGCTTTCTGACCTTGTTTGAGTTGTTGTGACAAGGGTGATGCTTACACTGGAAACGGTGAGACCAAGGCTTTTTTCAGCCGTGGTGCGCTTACAGCTGAAGCTGCACCCTGCGAGGAAAGCAGCCCATCCTGTCTAAAGTGCCTGTGCCTCTGCTCTTTGCTTCTGCAGGTGGGATTCTGAAAAAGAGCGCGAAGCTCTTTTTCCGTCGGCGCCATCAGCAGAAGGATCCGGGAATGAGTCAGTCGCACAACGACCTCGTCTACCTGCAGCAGCCGCTGTCGGAGGACACGCGCAAGAAGGGAGGCACGCTGTCGCGTATTCTCAGCAGGAGGCTGCTTGCCAAGAACAAAAGCAAGAGCAAGCTGAACGGTGCCTCGGCAGAGCCGTTCGTGTAACAGTGCACGCTCTCTGGTGGGATACTTGCACATCAGTTACCAGTTGTTTACAGAGCAGTACTAGAGAACACAACTACAGCTGGCGGCTTGCATCATCAAATGATGTTCCTAATGCAGTGCTCCAGGAATAAGCAGGGGGCTTGTCTTTTCTGTTTATTTCTCCAGAACAATTTTCTCTCTGATTATCAAGTTGCTCCTCCGAATCCAAGCAGCACTGCTTGCGTCGTGACAGCTTTTGGAGGATTGTGTGGGGTTCCCGAAGGAGGTGAGGGAGGACAGGGAGCGGTGCAGGCGGGGAGCACCTGGTTTACATAAAGCAGGGAGCCGGGAACCGACAAATCCTACCTGCTCCGTGGCTGAACCCCTGCCAAAAGAGAAGATACCACTGTGCGTCCTTGCAGAGGAGCAGGAGCAGCGCAAGCCTCAGCTTGTGTTTCTGGTCAGGCTGAAAGGGAAAAGAGACCCGGATCCAGTCTGTGTTGTGATTTGGAAATGGGCAAGGTTTCAGAAGCAGAAGGAAGCGCTGGGTGAGATAGCCTGCTGTGAGAGCTGTAGCCTGCTGTAGTAACTGCGCAGTCGGTGCAGGGGGAGAGAGGCCTTTTGTATTAGCCATAAATCAATAAATTATGCAAACACATATACTAGCATATTGTTTAACGTTCTGTGCATAAGTTATACTCTAGAAAACAGAACTTTTTTAAAACTCTACTTGAGCCTACTTGCAAACAAACCATTGAGAACTTCTCTGTAGCTTTTCTTCCCTGTGTGAGAAGCTGTGCTGCTAATGCAAAAACCTGTCTTAGGGGCTCTAATTCCTTCTCCTGAGTACTTGTTAGACAAGTATATAAACCATCATATCGAACGCAAAGCTAGGAGCAATAAGTGTTGAACAGAGCATATTTAACCCTGTATAAGCTTTCCACTAGCCAGCTTGTTTTACTTGCCAAATACTTACTGAGATCCTAGAAAACGCAGTTGTGAAGAGAGCTTTTTAAAAATGATCACAGTTCCCTCAGCCTTTCACTTTCTAAATCCAGCAGCATTGTCATGTGCTGAGTGGATGCTTGGGCTTTCTGACTTCTTTTCCTCATTAAATATTGCAGCTGGCTCCTTTTAAATGAGAAGGAAAAGCTGGGGAAAGTAAAGGCACAGTTCTTGTTTTCGCTGTGGAAAAGAGCGGAAGGCGGCATTGCACACGTACCACCCGTCGTGCATACTTGTAGTTTTCCATCCTGTACATTCCTACAGAGGACAAAGGACCAAGCCTGTTCTCTTTAGCCAAGAAAAACATCCATTCCAGCAGAGCTGTTGACACAGTCGGGTGATGGATCTGTGCCTGCTTTGCCAACAGTGATTCCCCTCCCACCCCGCCCCTTAGAAGACACCCAAGGCTTTGGCAGAATGTCGGGCTTTCAGCTGGAACCATTCTTCAAAAACAGAGAGTCACTGAGGGACACAAACGCACTTCAAAACTCCTGATGGACTCTCGATTCCTTGGTAAATACTTTCACAGAGAAAAATTAGATGCTTTGGGCTTGTTTGTTTGTGTCTCACCAACAAATTAGCAAAGAAATGAAGTGTCAAAATCTTGTGAGTCTACAGCTTAAAAATACCATTTCTGCGTAACCTGGTAAGGTCACTGTAGGACGGCAGTCCAGACTATCAAAGAGCTGTGTGTTAAAGCATGCTGCTTATTATGAAGACACTTGAAGGCATTTTAATACTTTGTGTTTTGAGAGTTTGTTACAAATGAGTGTCCTAGAGCTGTAACATGCTTAAAAATCCCAGTTTAGTAAGTTGAGTTTGTCCTGCTCGAATGTGCTGGAACACTGTTGGTTGTTGTTAATTTAACACAAAGTAGAAGCTAGGATTCTTCATACAGCGGCTCATGACCTGGGCGTTCAGAAACCTGAAGTTATATTCCCTCAACATGCACTTTTTCCCTTGACCTTTCTAGGAGATCTTTGCATGACAGGGCAGGGTGGGGCTGAAATCCCCCTTATGTTTTCAACGCTCAGTCTTGTTTGCCGAAGGAGGAACCATCAAAAGCAAGACTGAGCTCCGTGGGTAGCACCCCCGTACACCAAGAGGCTGTAGGACTGGGAGCGTGGAGGGCGCACGTAACACTACTTGGAGTCTGTTCAAGTTACTGAACTGGGATTTTGATTTACAGAAGCTTTATCACTTACTGTAGAATGTGGTGGAAATAACACTGAGCCACATGCAGAATGCAGGAGAAGGGTTTGCTGGCGTCTTACCCTGAAGAACAGGCACACCGTGAAGCATTGTTTTGTGGGGTTTTTTGGTTGATCTTTTCTTAAGGTCGTGGTAATTGCCTAAATGCATGTCTTGATGGTGGGAACTGCAATATGTATGTATGTTATACACTGCGAACTGTGTGAAGTTTGGGCTCACATGTACTGAGAGAGAATGAATTGTTAAGACGAGGAAAGCAAGGCATTTGGGGTTAAAGTGGGAATCTTGTTTTTTAACTGCCTTCACTCCTCAGGAAAATAAACATCCTTTGGTTTGATGTGTGACCTCCACATCTGGCTGGTGTGTTCCTCACCCCTTCCTACGCCTCTACAAACAGTTTACGGTGCGCTGGAAAAACACGCCCAACCACCAGACCCAAGGGACAGCCAAGCTCCTCAGCGGTGGCAACCCCAAGGGCCCGTGATACCGAACGCCACTTCCCCTTCCCAGACGATGGCGTTGCCTTTTAGGACCGGGAGATCTGAGCAGGTTTTTCGTGCGTCTTCACGGCTGCGTCAGCGCGAGCTGGGTCCTGACAGCCAGCGGGAGCGGAGCTGCGGTTCCGTCCAGGGAGAGCTGGGTTTGTGGGCTGGCAGCAGTGACGCTGCACCGTGCAGGAAGGCGAAGGGCTGCCACGGTGACAAAAGGTTCATTTTTTATTCACTGAAAAAGCAAAGTACCTTTGGCAAATTTGTTCAACTTGACGGAGAGGTGATAAACAGTGCAGGGCTTTATTCTTATGCTTCCTGCTAGTTTGTTTTTCCCTTGCTCTTTCTTTGGGAGAGGCTGGCGCTCCAGGCCACAGACCTGTAGTTAGTGCCTGGCTCCTGGGAGCCCTTGGCTTCCCGTGCTGCTTTTTCCAAAACCTTGTTTCCTGGCAATGACACCCATTCTGAGGGTCAGCGAAGCTGTACAGCAGTTTCTGGCACTGCGTCTCCTCAGTAGTCCTAGGCGGTTTTCAAACAAAAGCTCTCTGCTGCTTGTTTCTTGTAACGTTTTGCTGTTCCTGTACATTAGATTTTCTTAGGAAGAAGTGGTGACAACCACACAGAACACCGTTGAGCGTGTGTGGGGCGCCTGTTGCAACATCTCTTCAGCTCTGGCAGTTCCAGCAGTTACAGGGAGCAAGAGCTCTGCGCAAGGCAGGAGTCGCCGGTCCGTTTTAGCCGATTGCAGCACTTTAATTGCAGAGCTGCAGCCTGAGCTGAGCGCTTACCCCGGCACGGAATTAAGCGTGCCAGCTCCAGGCTGATTCCTGCTGTGAGCAGGAACAGCCGACCTCTCCCTCTGACCTCCGCGGGACAGAAGGGGATTTACTGCTGTGTTTAAAGTTAGCATATGCTTCAGCGTGTCACTGAGCCACAGCCTTGGTGACAAACAGTTCCAGATTAACTACGTGGAACTGGCTGGCAAGGGCCGATACTGTAACTTTGTATTTCCCCATGCTCTGATATTCCACTTGGGGTAACACTTTTTTTTTTTTCCTAGCATACGTCTGCGATCATCACTTCTGTGGTGGTGTTTTTTGTTATTTTTTTGTGCGTGCATATGCAAAATTAAGTTGGTACAGTAAAGAAGCCTACGATGTACAGATCTGTAACATCACTAAAAGCAAAAGGGTTTTTTAGAGTATCTACTGCCACCCATACAATAAATGCCGCTTGTCCCCGCGC
Organism: Alectura lathami; assembly: GCA_013399715.1. Classification (NCBI taxonomy): domain Eukaryota; kingdom Metazoa; phylum Chordata; class Aves; order Galliformes; family Megapodiidae; genus Alectura; species Alectura lathami. The sequence continues at coordinate 156,199 of VXAV01004466.1, forward strand.
TCTGTGCTGTCCTACATCCCTCGTCAGCCAAACTCTGCAGGCCGTTTCCTGCTCTCCTTCACCACCTTGGCCATTGCTTCGCACAGACCGTGCCCCCGTCCCTGCAGGGGCAGACCCCCGCCTGCTCGGTGCTGATGTCAGGGTGGCTTCTGGCGCCCCAGGCACCGCCAGCCGCATCAGGGAGCCCTTTCTTGGGCCGTGAGGAATCGCCTGAAGGGAGGCCAGGGTGGGAACCTATTGGAAGAGGGAATGGGGGATCTTATGCAGTCACTCATTTCTTCTCCCAGTTCAACTGCAGCATCCTGAAGCCATTAAAATAGCCACAGCCGTGTGTTTTCCTCCCTCCCCAAAGCGAGTGCTGTACCTTCTTCTGCAAGGGAATTGTACGTTGCTTGCTGGGCGCTACTGCCCACACTTACACACCTGTTTAGTTCATGTTCGTGAAGTGCTTAGCCGAAATTCCCTAACAGCCTCCCACCAAACTCTCTTCATTTTCTTCCCTTCTCTAATCGTGGGTGTTTTTTTTTTGTTCGTTTGAAATCATTTTAGGGCTGCAGGGCCCAGACTGCCATGCGTTGCACATCCAGACTGCCCCACCTTCAGCCCCCCGCTAGGCCCTGGGCGCTCTGCGGCAGGAGGCACTTCTGCCCCGAGGGCGAGGGGGGCAACGCCTGCCCGTGACAGACGGGCCCAGGCCCCTGCGCCAGGGGACGCGTTCGTGGGGCAGCGCTGCGGCCAGGACCGGGGCTGCGTAAGCCCCTCGGGCCGACGCTCCCCGAGCTCTCGCGGCAGAGGCAGCCTGCAGAAGGCGCAGGCCT
>VXAV01004466.1:157943-173757 GCA_013399715.1 Alectura lathami
GCCGGGCTTCGAGGCTGTGGGGCTGCAGGGGGCCGCGGCACCTCTCGGGCCGGCGGCCCCGGTTCTGCGCGGTGGCTCGGTGGGAGCGAGCGGTTGCGCCGGTCGGTGGGTGGTGGGAGCGAGAGCGGGGACGTCCCGAGGGTGCCAGGCGCTCCGCTTGCACACGTGCGTTTGCAATAGCGTCCACCTGCGCGCTGGGGTTCCCTGTTAGAGTAGCAGGAGTCCCCTGTAAGAGCTGCGGTGGAGAATTTCAGCGAGAAGAAAGGGGAGCTTTTGTTTCGCTGCACCAGTTACTGAATTGGAATAGCGTGCTGCGACACTGAGTCCTGGGCCTCTGGATTGCCGGTGGCTCGGGTGGTTACGTGTCACCGCTGTTACACACCAAGCAGGCACCTGGCAGTGCAGCCCCTCGGGATCTTCCTTTGGCTTCCATGCGGTTTCAAGCACAAATTCACTCAGTTATACGAGCAGAGAATTCTGTTTTCCTGCTCTTTTTCTGCAGTCAGAATTAGGCGTTGTACCTGTGATCTAATTTCCCCAGTACAGCTTTTCACCTGATTATTCGCTGCTCGGTGGCTGCTGTTGGTTTACGTAAAAACTCTGCAGCCCCCAGAAGCTTTGATTATCTCTGCAAGACAAGAACATAATTGTGTGCAGTGACTTAATGGAATATTTTCCTGATACGAATACTTGAAAAAACAAAAAATCAGACGTGGCCCCAAACAACAGCAGAAGAAAGCAGAAAGCCCCAGCGCTCAGTCTGTGCTTCCTTATGGTTTCCATAGAACAGCAAGGGGAAGACGACGACCTCTCGGGAATCTGCGACAGGGTGCGAAGAGAAATGCAGGGCAGTCCTCTCCTTGCAGGGGTGAGGGTGGGTGTATTTGGTACAGGTTATCTGTTGCTGTGTTTTTCAGAGCACAGAAGGTGCCTGTGTGAGCACAGGAAGGATGGACAGTCAGTGCGCAGTTTTGCTGCATGGAAAGTGCCAGTACTTGCTCCAAAAATGAAAATTAAGCTGTTGCAGATCATGACTGAAATACAGCATCTTGCCAGCTAAGTGAGGTGTATTTGAGGGGCATTTGCCATTTCTCTCCATCACCTTGACCAGTATCTGTGCTACCATGATTTCTCCTCCCCGTTATTGCTGTTCTCATCCCGTGGCTGCTAGAGCAAGATCGACCTGGCTGCTTGGGTAATGCTGCAGGTCGTCAGTCTGCTGGCTGGGAGCGTGACACAGATGAGAACGGCGGGGTGAATGCCTTTGAAGAGCAGCTTGCACAGCAGGGTTGCTGATCTTGCTGCGCTGCCGTGTCCCCTGTGTATCTGAACCGCTGACCGAGGAGAGCGTTTGTTAATTCAGCCGTGTGTGGGAGGAGAGTCCTGACAGGGCACAAACCATCTGAAAATAACTGGACACGCACCTCTTGAAACAGCACACAGCATCCGCAGAGCAGAAGTCAGAAAGCAAAATAAACCGTTTTTGCCATCCGCCTATGATTCACCTTCTGTTTGCTCTGGGTTTCCATTTCACTGCGTACGCTCCTTCCAGGAAAAGAGGTTTGGGGAAATGCCCTGGACTGCTGCTTCTGCCCAGCGTCAGCCTTCTGTATAAACATCTAAATGTTCTCTTACAAGTGCTTGACCCCCAAAAGCCACAGCCAGGGAAGGCCTGGCTTGTGCCACAAAGGCAGTGCTGGCCCCTTACCAACGAGCAGCCATCACGAGGGGCTGTGCTGCGGGTGGGAGTGACGTGGGCCTTGGGAGGGCTGTGTGTGGAGCAGGGCCGTGCAGCAGGGCCCTGCCCCAAGCCCTCCTCGGGCTGCTGCCCACAGAACTGAGTAGGAGATCCCTGCACCACGGCACCCGGGTGTCCCCTTGTGTTGCTGCCAGCTTCCTACCCAGCACAGCGCTAGCTGCACTGTTAGAGAAGGGAGAGCTGCCTGCTAGGTCCTTCCTGCATTGCCATCTTAGCCGTGCTTAACCACAGGCTACTTCCCAGCCCTAATTTAGATTGTCTAGACGCGGAGGAGCAACAAATAGTGCTTATGCAAACTTTTAATACATACTCCCCAAACTGCTTCGTGAAGGTGAATGGAGGTTGTTCGTAGTTTACAGGTGAAGGCAGGCGGGTGAGTTACCGTTTCATGGCCAGTCAGTGACAGAGGTGGGGTTTGATTTCACAGGTTTCCTGATGCTTGTTACCGCAGCATGCCTTTGCCTTTGGAACAGATCTGTGACCCTATCTGCAGCGTTTGGGTTCTCAAGATTATGATGATACTAAATAAGTAACCCAGCCCTTCGCAGAGGCTTTTAGTTCTACTGCGCAATACAGCGTTGCACAGGGTTGGCCAGAGGAGGGATGGGGAGCTGCATGAGATGGCATTGCCTCCAGAGACGTGCCTGTGAAGCTGCAACACCTGTGGTAACACAGCAGTAACCGGGGGGTTTGTAGCAACTGCTGTTTATTTAGCTTTCCATTTCTACCCCTGCAGCGGCCAGCAGCGTGTTTGGCTGTGCTCTGGGGCGGTCAGCATCGTCACTCCACAGAGAGATGTTTCAGTAATGCGGTGGAAGTAAAACTCATGCCGAACTAACTTCACCTTCTGTGTTTTGGCAGGTTTTAAAAATGGCTGAAGATGGCAGTGACGAGATTATGTTTGTTTGTAAGTATTAGAAAGAAGATGGTTTGCTTCTCATTATGTGACCTGTCTGTGCAGAACGTTTGAATTAAAGACCTAAACAGACTCGTTTTTTATGTAGGAAAGGGTTCATGTAAAGGAAGCTTAAACAGCTTGTGGAGAAGTAGAGAAAAGGTTGCTAATTTTAAGCATACCCGTTTTCCTGTTTTCCTTGGCAAACGCATGAAGAGCGCTGTGGATGTGACTTAGCAGAACAGCTCCTTCACGGCTGAAATAAGTGTGGCTGGAGGCCCAGAGGTTGCCAGGGGCTGGTCTAAGCCCTGTCCTTATACTGCCAGCCTCAGCAACCGGGGCCTCGAGCCTGAGGCAGAGCTTTGCACCCCCTCAGGAGGAGGGCGCAGGCTTGTTCTTTCAGGAGGAGAGTGAGATGCGCGGCCTGACCTGACAGGTCTGTCTCATGCCATTCAGTGTTTTCTTGCGCCCCCATGGCTGCGCTGGCTCTTCACACACTTGGACAAAGGTTAAGAGATGTAGTGTTGGCTCACCTCCTTGTGTGAGCAGAGGGGACCTAGATATTATGGATCCTATCTGGGAAGAGCAGGGTGGAGCCTATGTCCTTGGTTGAAGGCATCCATAGTCTTTCACTCTTGATGGCCCCACAGCTGCACATCAACTGTATGGCAACTGTATGGGAAAGAAAATTTTCCCTCTAGCACAGATCTGCTAGGGTGCCTTCACAAACACCGTTGATTCGGTAGGCGTTTGTAGGGAGTTGCAGATACCAGTGGTGAATTTACCTTGTCTTCCCTTTCATTAAAGAAAAAATACAATCCTGGTGGATACAAAAAAGATTGGGGATGTGGTATCATTCCCTAGTTGCAGACAGAAGGTGTCACACAGCCTTTTTTCCTTTTCCAGTGAATTTTTTGAGCTTTCTTGTGCTCTTGGTCAGGTTTTACCATGGAATATGGGGACTGCTTAGGTTCTAAAAAAGTGCTTTGTTTCCTCTGGCAGCAAAGCCAGCCTGAGAAGCTGTCATCCCAGCTGTTCCTTCCAGTCCCTCCTGGTGGTGACAACCCTTTGTGGGTGATAATCTGGTTCTTTTCAGCAGTCTGCTTTACACATTCCTCTGTGGCTCCTCCACCCTCTTTGCAGCTGGAAATTTGTATTTAACCCAGACCGTATCAGTATATTAAACGCAGCGTGAGCTGCAAGGAATTGGATTTGGCGCGTCATATGGGTGGGGTGGCGGGGTGGTAAACACAGCACAGGGGAGGGGGAGGCAGCTTGGCTGCAGGCTTTAGATTTGCTGTTGGTGGTAGTGGGTGACACCTGCCCACTCGTCCTTCCCTCTGATCCAGCTGTGCGGCGCTGTACAGCGAGCTGGGCTGGGATTCGTTCCGCTGGCAAATGAACTGATGGGAAAAAATGGTTGTTGGAGCCCTGGTTCACCAGGAGGCCCTATAAACAGCTGTGCAGGATGCGTGGTTGGGCTCGGACGCTGCGTGAGCTGTTCTTGGTGCCAGAAGGGAAGAAAACCAACAACACCGATACCAATGTGGAGCTGCGTCTTATAGTTTGGGATCCATTTTCCACGTCTTAGAAGAAATCCTGTTGTTAGCTCACTGAGACAAACTGGGGGGGGGAGGTTTCCAGTTAAGAAAGCAGAGCCTGGAACAAAATTGCTTTATTTCTTGTTCTCATCCCAAACAGGATGGGACTGCAGCCTTACGAGGGTTATCTAACTTGCCCTCATGAATGTGGAGCTCTAAGAGGATAACCCATGTGTGATGATCCCTGACGCTGTGTCAGCAGCTGACCAGGCAGGGCAGGCTGACAGCTGTTTTCCACAGTGAAGCCATGTGTATGCATTTGAAATCCTGCTAAGCTGGCTTATTTTAAAAAGTTTCAAATTATCCTCGTCTGAAAATTACTTCCTAGGAGCCGTTCAGCTCTGGGCAGTTTACCTTTAAACTAATAGTTAATTTAGGTGAGCTGAAAGTGAGTTAAGGAGTAGCTTAAACGCATCGCTTGGCTGACTTGTCTGGGAGGGCACCAGCAGCTGTCTCCAAGCTCTGCTCCTGCTCTGCCTTCGTGCCCTGTGCGAGTTCTGCTGCTGGCACCCGGGGGCTGGGTTTGTCTCTCTTCTTTCTAAGAAGACCGCGCTGCCCAAGCTGGTTCCAGAAGCCTGGGTTCTGATGAAGGCAGTAATGCGATTTGCTCAAGCAGCCAAACACTGAGGCGCTATCCGGGGAATAATCCCACCCTTAAGCAGAGCATTCACTGTACGTGTCAGGTAGTTATTTTCCTCAGAGAGAAAATCTAAGCAACTGTCTTCGGATAGTGCTGATCATAGCCCGCGTTACCTCACCTGCACAGGTGCCGGCTATCACATCCGTGTCCACTTACACGAGTTCTTTTAAGCAATGTAAATAAACAGCCGCCTCTGTGTGTATTTTGCTTCGTGCTAGATTTTGTGTTTGGCTCCTGAGAGGAAGAGGCAGCTGTACTACGACAACATTCTCCATGAACCTCTCAGTTCCCTGTCTGCTTCCTTGCAGGGTGCGAGGACTGTGGGCAGTACCACGATTCAGAGTGTCCTGAGCTGGGCCCAGTGGTGACAGTCAAGGACTCCTTTGTGTTGAGCAGGGCCAGGTAAGCAGCGTTTGTGTTAGTGCTGACTGACCAGCCTTGTGTTCTGTAAGTCGTATTTGCTTTTTAACACTGACAGCTGAGAAGTGGAGTCCCAGTCTATGGAAAGGACACTGTCTTTATTAAATAGAAAAATCGAGGCACGCGTTTAAGTGCTCTTCTGCACTGAAGCCAAAAAATAACTTGCTGCTCATTAGGACTTGGCTTCTTTGCTTACGTTTCTGGCAAGAAGTCAGATAGTGCCGGATGGGGTGATGACCTCTGTCTTGGTCGAGTACCTGCAGCTTGTTCCCCCCCTCAGCTGTAGCATACTGGCTTCAGGCAAGCGTGTACAGATGCATAGAAACTGGCCAGCGCAGGAAGCTTCCAACCCATGCCAAGCAAACTGAATGCCAAGTTAAACTGTTATTTCTTATCTTTTATGGTGGGGCTCGTTTTTGTTGCCTTGAGATTTAATACTCTTGTTTATTTGTACGGTGGAGGATTGCAGTGATGTCCAGATGTTCCAGCTGTGAACACTTGTAGATACGGTGTGTGCACTGGTTTTCAGCTGTTTTTAACATGAAGGTGCACAGATGTTCCCTAGTGGAAGTGCTGGCTGCTGGATAGTGGAGCTGAAAGCAGAGTTTAAGAATGACCACGTTATAGAAAAATGTATTTTCTTGAAGAGTTTACAGCTGAAAATAAGTAGAATAACAAGAAAATTAATTGAAACAAGGTGTAATTTATTTTACGTCTGGGGAACAGTAGCTGAGAGAGTGATTTATCTGAGGTTAAGGGCGAGTGTAACCACAAACTGGATATGAATCTCTTAAAACCCAGTCTAGTTGCATAACCACATGGTGTTTGTTTTCCTCTGTCCTGCTGCAGAGATAAAATGGATGCTATATGGTTAGAAAAAAACATCTTAAGAAATGTCCTGAACTTCACCAACTCTACCATTGCATAATTCTGTTATTAAAACTGAAAGCTTTTTTTTTTTTTTTTTAATTCATTTGCTTATCACTAAGATTGTAATCAGGCAGCGTTTCTTTTCATCTAGGCAGGAAGGCAGAAGAGCCAGTGTCAACCTTTATAGAATAGTCAGTAGCCTGCTTGATTACATTCAGGGTTTCATCCGGCAGCACAGAGCTGAAAAACCAGGGTGGTACTTGGTGTGTGACCATGAGATCCCAGCTTGGATACAGTAACATGGTCAGGGAGAAAAAGCCTTGCTAAAGGGAAGTTAGGTCCACTGGTCTTTTTCTCCTGGATGGCAAATGGTTTGTCAGGCATGAATTGCACTTGATCAATCCACAGTGACTGTTTCCAATCATCTGCTCCTCATGTGCCCATCAATACCTCCCAAAAGGTCTTGCTCCCTGATTTTCCCAGGGACAGAAGTGAGGGTGACCAACCTGTAGTTCATTTCAACCTTTTTTTTGCAGATGAGTGCAACATTTGTCTTTCTCTAATCATCAGGGACCTCCCCTGATGCTCATGAGCTTTCAAAGATGATACAGAAGTAGCTTCACTGTGACACTGTGACCCCTTGCAGCCTCTTGGGTCCCTGGACCTACAGGGGGCGAGTGCTCTTCAGTAATTGCTGACTTGGCCCTCCTCCAGCATGGGTAGTTTCTCTCTTCTGTTTATAAATCCTCAAAGAGATCAGGGTGTTTTCTGTCACTGGAGAGCAGAGGAGCAGCTGCTGACATCTTTCTTCCATGAATTCCTTCAATTTTGTCACATATATGACTCAATTCTTTCTCCTTAGATCATCTCTGCCTTCTAATTTGGAGATAAGACAACTGGAAGATGGCACTGAAGGAGTATTTGCTTTGACTCAGCTGGTGAAACGAACCCAGTTTGGCCCATTTGAATCCAAGAGAGTTGCCAAGCTTGAAAAAGAGTCAGTTTTTCCCCTCAAGGTAGGATACGGCACATGAAAAGCAATCAAAGGGAGTTTTGCCCGTGATGATTTAATGCAATCTACCACTATGGAAGAAAGTGTGAGGGGTGTTATATGGGACATCTTTTAGGCATGCCATATAACAGTCTGCTACGCAGGCATTCTCTGGGCAAGATGCAGAAGAACTGATCCTGATCCAGAGGCTCGTTCTGCATGTGTGAGGTTAACGTTCTTATAGGAGACAGGAGCTAGGACATGATCAGCCAAGTTGCTCGTCCATCACTTACATGTCGTGATACAGGAAGTGTCATGCATATGGCAGATCACTTTGGGTTTTTTCATGAGTCTCTTCACTTTGGTTCTGTTTGCTTAATCGGTGGCACATGCGTTAGTCTTAAGGAGCACGTAGAATAAATTATTTATTTGTTTGTTTATTTATTTATTTTGTCTTGTATTTGCTTTATTTTCCTCCTGACAAGTTTTGATGGGAAAAATGCAGTGGTAAAAATTTAACTCAGTCTTACCGTTGTGGTAACACATATCTCAGAAGCAGAGACTGAAGAACGTTCCACAGGGGCCGGTGGGCGTTTCACAGTATGCTCTTTGGGTTTCCCTCTGTGCCCCTATATCCAGTCATTCAAATTTTGTGAGAACCTGGTGGCTGTAGCAAGATGTCTTGGAACGGAAGTTCACTGTGTTCCAGCCTGCCCCTGGTAGTCTGTCTCAGACTTACTCTCCTGAGGATGTGGCTGATGGATGATATGTGTCTGATGCAAGCGTTGAGGCTCATTCAGTGTACGTTGCTGATGTACGTTGGATGAAAGCCATTGCAAAAGCAGGAAACAAAAATTCCTTTTAACTTTTCATTGTTTAGTATGGTTTTATTACATGTATAACTGGCTTGGCAGGTGTTCCAGAAGGATGGGCCCCTGGTATACTTTGACACCTCAAATGAAGATGATTGCAACTGGATGATGATGGTGCGACCAGCCACTGAGCATGAGCATCAAAACTTAACTGCCTTCCAGCATGACAATGATATTTACTTCACCACCTCCCGGGACATCCCTCCAGGAACTGAGCTGCGAGTGTGGTATGCAGCTTTTTACGCCAAAAAAATGGAAAAGCCAGTGCTGAAGCAGGTCTCTAGTATTGCCAATGGTATGTGTGGGGGCCTTTTTTCCTTCGTAAGGGCCCAGCCCTGACAGGGACTGATAGTTGTAACTGACAGTGCTGTTTACCAAACAGGCTCTGACCCTTTAGAGTCAGGCCCACCTGCACACATGGTTACCTCACAAGAAGAAAGCATAGATTCTTCACCACGCTGTACCTGAGTTTTTGAAAACAGCTGGGTGACCTAGTTGATGCTTCAGCCTCTTCAGGCTGAACAAAGGACAAGTAGTTCTTAACTAAGGAGCTGGTGGTTGCATGCAAAACACTTTGCGATACAAGAGCAAAGGAGCTCAGGTGTCCATGCATGTCTAACTGTATATGCAGACTTGCTAAAGAAGCCGTATTTTTCAGTTGTAGTGAAAACGTTTTGGGTTTGCTCAGAACTGTTGTACAGATCGGAAAAGCTTTTACCTGATGCAGCCTTGCGTGGAGTCTGCTAGAATGACACCAGCTCAGAAGTAAGACGCCATTCTGCCTGAGTGCTTGTGCGTTGGCAAAGGAAGGCAGCAGATTTGTTACAGTCTGAATCAGAATTGCCAGAAGTCTTTTATCCCTCTGCCCCTCTATTTTCTTCTGCTTCTGCATTTCTGCAGCTAAAAGGTGTCGTCCTTTAGCACTGCAAGGGCAATTTTTCTGTTGTTGGGTTGGGAGAACTCCCCATTTGGTGTCAGCGCTACACTGAGCATAATTTGGGGTGACAAACAGCTTGGGGAGAAGCCAAAGGTAATAACATGTTTTATGGCTGATCTTGGTGGTAAGGAGAGTCTTGAATACTGAATCAGTCCTGTTAACATGTTTCTGAATTCTAAAATGTTTCCAATTGGTATTAATTGAGAAGCTTCATCTTTTTCCTCTGTAGTGTAACCAGTTTGTGTATTTTCATGTCCAAAAGGGTATTTAAAAATATTGTTTAAGTATGTCCTGCTTTCTGTCTTCAGCACTTCCACAATATCCTCCAGAATATGAAAGACACATTGTATGAAATTCAGGCACAAGAAAGTTCTGGTCAGGGTTTTACAAGATAATGTTTTTTGCAGGCCTGTTACAAGGCAAAACTTTATGATTCTGATTGCTGTCGTCAGCACAGAGCAAGAGAATCAAAGGATCTGGAAAGTAAGGAAAAGGAACTGTTTTTCCTCTCCACAGATACGTGCTTGGTAGTGATGGAATGTGATAAGGAGGGGAACAAAATCGCTTCAAAGCCTTCGTCTGCCGTCTTCCCCCATAAAAAAACAAAGAAATCCAGCATACCAGTAGCTGATCCAACAGGTACGCAAAATTGTGGTATTTCTTAGAGAGGTAGAGGGCAGATTTAGACCTAGAGAGCTGCTGGGTGTACCACTTCCCTACAGATATATAGGGGCTATATAACGTTCAGCAAGTACTAGTTTAAAGAGCATTTGAAAGTCTAGGCTTTTCTCTGCATTTTCACAGGTACACATGTGCAGGTTAAAAAGTGACAAAGGGAACGCAAAGCCTTTTAGGCAGATGACTTTTTTGATGTGTGTGATGGTGACAATGATGAGTGGGAGGTGTCCCTGCCCATGGCAGGGGGTTGGATCTAGGCGATCTTTAAGGTCCCTTCCAACCCAAACCGTTCTGTGATTCAGTGATTTTCGTGAAAACCACAGCTGCTTCTGACTTTGGAGATGGGCTGGGGTGAGTTGCAAAGAAAATCTTCAGACTTTCGGTGCAAAGTGCAATAGTTCAAATGGTCAGGTGCTAGAAGAGAACATGAGAATGTGAGTGTAGGAACAGAACAGTGCTGTTTGGAAATGACAGGAACGCTGGCCATCCCCAAATTACAATAATACCGCAAGTCGAGAAGAGCTCAGACTGTGTTTGTATACAGGAATTCAAAGTCAGTACGATTTATGAGCAATGCAGATACTATTGGCAATGAGCATGTGGGTCAGGAAATAACCAGCGGTGTCACAGAAGCTCAGTCCCTGAGGCTGGTTATGAAGCAGTCCCCATGTAATCTCTGATGCGAGGAACAATGGAGTTAAGAGCCCAGTAACAAAAATTATCTTGGCTAAAAGTAAGCTCGGAATGCATAGGGTGAAGTTCAGGATCAATAGAAAACATTCTGGGTGTGTTCTTTGAAAAGGCTGGTTTGCTCAAATACAAGTATTCAGGAGAGGAGGAGGAGGGTCCTGCAGATGCGTACAGCGCACTTCCTCAGCAGACACCTCTTCATTTTACTTGGATACTGTCACAGCTTAAATATGAAGCTGGCTGGACAGTTGTTCTTCAATCTAGCATAGCGATCTTTCCAGGAAAAAAATTCTGAAGAATTCAAGCAGCCCTTTCTGCATCCTTCACCCTGGTCTGAAAGTCCAACTTTAACAGACACAAAATGCTCCTTGTTAATTCTTTGGGAACAGTGAAGTGTTCCCCCTGTTGCAGTGTTTTGCTGTTTACAAAACAAAATGCCCCTTGTTTGGTTCTTATTACTGACCCCAAGTCCTGCAAAGCTGTTGCAGACTGACAGCTCTTCGCTTCACCCTGGAAGCCTGACGAAGTGGGAGCCTTCATGGAACACGACATGGTTTGCTCTTTCTGGCAAACCAGTGTGCAGCTAGGCTCTCTAGGTCTGAGGCAGCTAAGGAGCACAGAACCAGGGACAGTCTTCCAGGACAGACTTCAGTTTTGCAGGTTGTGGTTTTTGCATTTTACCAGCTAGGATCCAATAACTTACATGTTGCTGAACAGTTTGACTTTTTTTAGTTACGCCGAATTCGGGGATAGAGGCTAGCTCTTGAGATAATAAGTTCTTTTCATAGCCAGTGAAGAAGGAATTTCTGGTTTAGAATTATTGGGTCATTTCTTATAGATTTAATGCAGTGTGGGTGAGATCCAGCATGTGCAGTGCAGAACACTGAACATGCTTGCAGCAGGGAACACTCTTTGCCTCACAGAGCTTCTTGTTTGGGTTTAAGAGTCAAGAGTGAGAAGGAGGAACTACGCTTATCATCCCATTACAGATGGGGTCCTTAGGCAGAGAGAGGTTAGCTGGCCTGCTTGCTGTCATACAGGAAATCTGTGGCAGAAACTGAGGTAGAGTTTGAATCTCCTGTGCTGGCATTCACCTCATCTAATTAGAGTGTCGTCCTCCTTCTCTGGGGGATTCTTGTACAGTGTAGAGTATCCAGCTTTGTGTGTACCAAAAGGTCTGTGAACCAGTCCACAATTATGAGGTACTCCTGACAAATTTAGACAGATTATCCAAGGACTGGAAGACAATGGGCTATGAACAAAGTAACCCTTTTCCTTTGTTTTTAATTCCAGATCCATTTTGCCCCTAATTTCTTACTGCCAGCTGATGTCCTAATTAAAATAGTAATGTGGTAGTCTAGTAGAATGCCCAATTAATGAAACTGCATTCTCTTGTGAATTACACACATACAGGCATCTGACCACACTGGTGGAGTGTAGCTGGGAGGTCAAAAATTGAACAGCTGCCTCTGTGAGCCTCTTATTGCGTAAATCAGACTTTCTGGTATGGTTTGTGGGAGTCACTGCAGGGTGAACAAGACAACAGGGATTTACTGCTTTCCCATTTTCAAAGCTTTAGAGTGTTTCTTCTTGTGATTTAGTGAGCGCTCCAGAAGGCAGCGGAGCTGCAGAAGCAGAGTCCAGCCAGTGGACGTGTAAAGTGTGTTCATCTGCTTTCCAAGAGCCTCAGCTGCTGACAGGTAAAGAGTGTTAGAAATCAGTGAGAGCGCTGAGAAGTGTTAGGAGAGCTCTGTTCTTCCAGAGCAGGAGGCTGTGAAGCCACGTCCTCCTCCATGATGCAGTGAGATAAAGGTTTTATGTCTGTGTTCCTTTGAGGAAGGGGGGCAGGGGGAGGTAAAACGATGTTATTGATAGGGCAGCAGGCAATCTCTGGGCAAACAACTGCGGTATTGAATCTAGAAGAAAGAAAATCATTAGCAAATTATGTGCATCTTACGAATAGCAAGGACAGGGAACTGCTGGAACAGTGCGTAAGATCAGTGATGCCAGGTTATACTTCGCGAGACTGTCCGCCTGGTATTTATGGTGTAGTAAAGGTCATGAAATATGTTGTTTGTTTTTTTTTTTTTTCTGCATTTCATTTGCAGCTATTTTATTCAGTTTTCTAAAAAAACTTGAAATACTTGAAAGCTTTGACCTTTTGTTGAAAAGAATACTTGGATTGCTAAATAACTTGGTTATTTGGAAAAGCATGCCTGTTACCGGGGCACAACCTGTTTCCAGTTATATCCAACAGACCTCTTAAAAATTGCAGTGCGGTTAGTAGTTGTTTGAATGTTTAACAGACTGTGCTCTTACTTGGGATGGTATTGTGGTAATAAAAAAAATATTTTGAAATAACTTGAGGTGAGTCGCTGTTGGGTGAGGCTGACCTGATCAATAGGCTTCAGCTGGATCTGTCCCTTGGAGTATTTCATGGCAGTTTCTTTATCCTCTTGTTCTTCCCATCCATTCAGAGCACTTGCTGAGTCACCTGGAACAAGCCAAGGGCGCCCCTCAAACCAGCCAAAGTGAGGCTGTTGCAGAGAAAGCAGCAGAGGCTCCCCCTGCGGATCCGCCAGCGGTTTGTGACGCAGCCGGTGCCAGCACAGACTCACGGAGGAAGGCCAGGCGGGGAAGAAAGCCCAAAACAGCAAAAGCAGAACCACCCCTTGTTGGTGGTGAAGAGAAAGAACCTGCAGGTAAAACAAAACTTAAGAAAATGCTAAGCACGTATTCCCCTCGTATGTCTTCATTTCTGAAGGGGCTGTGTTCCTGAAGGGGCTTTTTGCAGGGCCTTACTTTCCTCCAAGGGAAGTGCCGGTAGGAAATTTCACAATGTGTAGTCAGCTGGCCCCTTAGTAGTAGGTTGGAGAGGACAGAAATTACACTCCCATAAGAGATGTTGGCTACATCTTATCTGTGCTTTAGTAGCCCCTTTCCCTATCTTACAAGTAATGCTTCCTCATTAGCAATCCGTTATTTGACATGGGCCCCGGCACCACGTGTCATTACAAAAGCGAATTCCTGCATTTAAGCTTTTCTTTCTAGCTGCCACATTAACGTTGTATTTTTATGATGGCTTTGCAGCGGAACCCGTAGCTGACACCGCAGCTGAGGTCCCACCAGATGAGGCAGCCCTGCCTTCAGCTGCAGAAGAGAGGATTATGGAATTGGTTTTAGGGAAGATGCCCAGCACCACAAATAGCATCAGTTCAGTCACAAAGTAAGTGTTCGGGGATGCAGAATTTCCTCTCAGGCTTGATCAAGATTAAGCAGCATGTAATAGTTCTGCTCAACTACTGGGCCCACAGATGCTCTTTTTCGTTAGAGTAAAACAGTGTGCTGCTGCTGTTGCTGCTAGAAGAGCCACAGAGATGGCTCATGCGCTGTGGGGTGATGCATGGTTGGTGAGGTATTGGTGCCAGAAGGTTGGAACGTAAACCATGAGAATTTCATTTTCTGTCGTGTTACTGGTTTAATTCTGTGTGATCCCAAGGCCTCTTGCAGCTGCACAGTGAAATATTGCTCCTGTTGAATGTTGGTGATAGAACAGGCAAAAAGATTTTTGCTCCAAAAAAAGCTAACCATTATTATTCAGTCTGGTTCATATCTTAACTCATAAATGACATCGTGACATTATTTGAGTGTGTGATGCTTCAGACTTGGAGCAGGAGCAAGGGAAAACTTCAGCGTACCAGAACCAATATCATGGATTATTTAAATCCTTTTATGTCTTTCTGGGGCTTAGTAAAATTGGGGTTTTGTATGATTTTTTTTTTTTTTTTTCATAATAAAGTGCTTGATGTTTCAAAATCAGCTAGTAATGCTACATACTGAAGTCCTTAGCAGATACAGAGTCATCAAAAATGCATGCCAAGTGGTGGGGGTGCTGGGAAATAGAATGGTGCTGCTGCTTGGCGTCCTGCTACCTTCTGACCATACATGATTTCTGCATGAAAACTGCCAAGATTTCTAAGCTGAAACAGTGCTAATGGTAATTTTTAGGGGATAAGCAAAGCAGATCCTTCATGCTCCTCTGAGAGGCCTGAAAAACAATCTGTGGGGCTGGTGGCTGCCGCCTTTTTTTTTTTTTTTTTTCCTGGGGTTGTTAATTTGGAGCAAGCTGCTTTCTGCTGCTTCGAGCAGGTAGCCTGCGGTCACCTTGGCGATGAGGAAGCTCCAGCGCTCCCTCTCCTGCCAGAAGCTGAGCATAACACCCTCCTCGCTTTCGCCAGCTGAGGGGACTTCCTTGCAATCTGTGGGATACCTTTCAGTCCCTGCCTTTCTTTCTCTGATCCAGTAGGTTTCCTCATCACCAAAACACCATGTCCCTCAAAAGAAGTTTAATTCTCTCCAGTAGACATGGTATACGGCGGAAGCTGATAAAGCAACTCGGGGAGCACAAACGGGTCTATCAGTGCAGTATCTGCAGTAAGATCTTCCAGAACAGCAGCAACCTCAGCAGGCACATCCGCTCTCATGGTGGGTTTGCTTTTGCCTCACTTGATGTTGTTTCTGTCTCTCATGGGTTCCACCTTAGAGGAAAACATTGTAAACTATTCTTAGATACCGGTATGCGTGATTTTCATAGAGATCCCTTTCTCTTTTTTTTTTTTTTTTAAACTCCCTTTAAGTTACACAGACCAAAGCATGAGAAGATAGTAGCTGGGAGTTGAAATTAAAATTTGAATTCAGGTACATATTTTAAGCAGGGGGAAGGATGTGATAGCTTTTGCAAAATTGTTCTTCCCTTTACAGATATACGGTTCCCCCATCTTCACAGTCTCATGTTCAGCATTGCTGTGTAAATGTCAGCTAAGTGCCTTTTGTTCTGTGATCTGCAGTTCCAGGAGTCCATGAGCTGCTTCTAAGGATTCTGTGAAAAACAGCAATTCAAAAAAAGGGTGGGGGGGAGGCAAACAAAACTGTTATCTCTAGGTAAACCTCACTGGGATGGAAAAGGTCAAAATCCACTATCTGGATCTCCTGAACTACTAACGCTTCTCATCACTAGCTTGTTTGTTTGCAGTTGCTTGTGCTTTGATTTCCCCTGTCCTGCCTAGAGTTGATCATTATCAGCCTCTGACTACTTTTTTTTTTTTTTTTTTTTTTTTTAATTTTGATTGATCTCCTCAGGTGACAAGCTATTTAAATGTGAGGAATGTGCAAAGCTGTTCAGCCGGAAGGAGAGCTTGAAGCAGCATGTTTCATACAAGCACAGCAGAAACGAAGTGAGTGGAAATGACCACTGGGCCTTTTCTGAGGTCAGGTGAAAACATGCAGCGAGCTGCCAGGTGCTCGCTGGGGAGCTGGGGTCAGTTATGTCTGAGCAGATGCCTGTGTGAATTTCTGGTAAACTAGGTAAGGCTTCTAGGGGGAGGTACCGTCTAGTGTCAGAACAGCTGGTTAGTTTGGAAAGTGGACAAAATGGTCAGTTGGTCTACTTTTTTTTTTTTTT
>VXAV01004466.1:173772-218078 GCA_013399715.1 Alectura lathami
ACAACTACTTTTTTTTTTTTTTTTTTTTTTAATAGAGTTCAGATGTGGGAATGTGGCATGATAATACAGCATTAGAATTTTGCAGCAATGTGTATTTAAACTTCCTCTTGAAGGAAGAAAAACTGGTGAAGATGGAAAGCAGAAAAAGTAATTGAGATTTCTCTGTCAGACATGACTTGGCTTTTCCGCCTCTTACATACTTTTTGCAATCCTCAGGTGGACAGTGAATACAGATACAAGTGCACAACATGTGAAAAGGCTTTTCGGATAGAGAGCGCACTGGAATTCCATAACTGCAGGACAGGTGAGAATGGCTCAACTGTTCAGCTTCCTCTCACCTTCACTCGGTGTTGTGGGTGTGCCTACAAGTCCATCTCAGTGTAGTAACCACACAGGGGAGGTTGGCACTTGGACTTCTTCATCGTGACAAGCAACCTGCCACTCNGTTGTGATAATAAAAGGCTAACCAGTAATCTGGAGAGCAGTGCATCCAGTTATGTGTTGCCTTTTTTAGTTTCTCCTGATGTCTTCACTGATGTTCCACTCGTATGTTCACAGATATCCGGTCACCATCTCTGTTAACTCATGAGCTTGAAACTGGGTTTCGCCTCATTTCTCTGAGATTCCAGAGGAACTGGAAAAGGGGCAGTACCATCAATAGTTTGTAGTTTTCAGGGTTTACAGTTTTTTCAGCTTTTTCATGTTTTCCTTATGCCTACAGTAGTCTCTCCAGATGTTCTTTCTTGGTAGCACTAGAACCTGTCCTTTTCCTCCACAGCCGTCTCTTGTAATTGCTCCTGTTAGATGTTCTTATTATTATAACACTTAGAAAATGACAGCCTGATTACTTTTATGGACCCGTGATAACTCTCAGTTCAGAATCACCCGGGTAATTGCCCCTTCCAGCACCGTTCAGTGTAGATTTTCTGATTTCCTTTCAGAGGGTACAGCTTGTGTAAAAACTCAGCCTTCTGAAGAATGGAGTTAGAGCTGAATGACCTCAGTATTCTGTTCATGCAAAGAGAGGGTTTTCTCTCTCTCTGAGTTGACTGCTACCAAAATGAGCAGCAGTTTTTTCTCTACTGTTTAACAAATCAAGCTGTTATTGCCTTTGTGATTGCTATAGCGTTGGAAAATTCCACCTACAGGACCACGCTTTCATGTTCTGAGGAAAGTCTCAGCTACTGAATACAGAGCGGATTTCCCGTATTTCATTCATATTGGTGAGGTTTGTACTTTCTTCTGGAGTACTCTGCACTGGCTGGTGCTAGGAACCAGTGCTGGCAGTGTTCTGGTGTTTAGATACAGCGGTTCGTGCAATGCTGTGTTGCCGTATGTGCAGTGTTTTTACCATCATTAAAGACTTGAATCAACGGTAGCAGGATCCACTTTAAACATCATTTTAATGCGTGCTAGGTCACAATGGAAATAGCCCAGGTGAGGAAGTTGTGATTCTGCAGTCAGTGTCAACTGACACACAGTTTTATTGCTTTTGAAGAAATATGCTCCAGTGCATTCCAGTGATAACTTGTGTGATCTTTATAATACTTTTAGTGGGAAGACGAATTTTAAAGCAAAAGAGAAAGACATACCTCTGGATTTTCTTCCTCAGTCCATATACTGGATTGAAACTCAGGTCTAACAGCAGAGCTGCCTACGTCACAAACACACACAACCTGCTTTCCTTCTTAAAGAGCCGCGTGGTTTCTCTCACTTACAGATGACAAGACATTCCAGTGTGAGATGTGTTTCAGATTCTTTTCTACAAACAGTAATCTTTCCAAACACAAGAAAAAGCATGGGGATAAGAAATTTGCATGTGAAATCTGCAATAAGATGTTCTACAGGAAGGATGTCATGCTAGACCATCAACGACGCCACTTGGAAGGTAAGTATGCTACGTGTGACCCTCGGTGTTATGGTGGGTGTGTCATTTTTAGTCAAGTTCCTGACGTAAAGCAGCAGGTTTCAGCAACATGTGATATTTATGAAAAATAATAGTAATGAACCCTGGAGGGGCGTTCCCTAGTTCTGTGAAACCTTTCTAGGAGCGGCACCCCATTATTTTCCTCACACTATTGGATCCAGTGCTGCCAACAGTCATGTGGAAGTTGCTTGGCTCATTATGCAGTAGCTGAAACTAGCTGATTTGATCAGTCTCTTCTTGGATTTCTTTGAATTTTTTATTATTATTATTATTATTTTTTTAATATATGGTTACTTGAAAATTTGAAAGCAGAGAATTAAATTGCAGTGTAAGCCTGAAAGTGACTACTGTGTAAATATAAATCTATTTTATAGGCTGCTGCCTGACCACTATACTATAAGTGGAATGCTATGTGATGTTAATCCTTCAAAACCTAGAAAATACGTGGAAATAAGATTATAAAATTTGACTGTTCAAAATTTCAAACATGTAAGGATGTTATAGGTACTCAAAAGGTCTGGAAAAACTTGGGTGATGGTAGACTACCAAAGTACACATTAGAATGCCGCTAGGGATATAGATGATAAATCCAAATGTGATTAAAATAGAATTTAAAAAAGTGGTCAAATTATCTAATTTGGTGCTTTGGGCATAGCCAGCCACCACAGGCCTCTCGCGATTGTGCCCTCTGTGCCATGAACTAGAGGACAGCTGGAGGACAGGGGTTGGAGTGGCAATGGCAGGAAGTTTCATGTTCAGTTGTCACAGAACAGCAGCAGCCCTCTCTCCCTTGAAAGTAGCAGAGAAAGAGCTCTGAAATCCTCCTTGAACATAAGAAGAGCTGCTGGGCGGTTCCCTCTGTCCTTAGAGACTGACAAAGGAGGGTTTCTAGGCCAGATACCTGATCAAAATGCTGCCAGGTCTGCCTGTTTTCTGGTGTTGACAGTAAATGTTTTCAGACACGTTGCAGTTGGTGTAATATCCAACAGGCCACACTACTCCACTTTGCCAGACTGCTTCTATATTCTTAAGACACAGTTTTAACTAAGAATTTATCCTTTTGCTAGCAGTTAACTTCTACATTGAGGCTCTTCCCAGTGTTTCACTCTTCTTTACAGTATTCACCTGAGAGGGCATGCAGATTGGAGTGGAAAACCATGGTTTATTTTTTTTGTTTTGTTTTTTTGATGGGGACTGTTCTGTTAAGGGGTGAGGCGTGTGAAAAGAGAAGACTTTGAACACAGCACGGAAAACATGGTTCGCTACAAGAAGGAGCCCTCGGGATGCCCCGTGTGTGGGAAGGTAGGCGGCCTGACCAGCGCGCGCCACGCGAAGCTCCGTGTTGTACCTCCGGGAGCACGCCACGGGTATGGTGCGCCTCGGCCCCGTGCCTCCAACCGAGTTACCGTGGCATAATGAGTTACCACCCGTGTGTTAAACCACAGTAACTGCCTGCCTGAACAGATATGTTGTCTGCCGGAAGGCTGAAGTCAGTGACACGCATGGAGGTACATGGTAAATCAGGTTACCTCGCGACGCAGGGAGGCACGTGGTCAGCTACCAGTGAGTCCTGGGGCGCAGCCAAGATGCTGCTCTTCCAGCTGCTGTGGCTCCATCATACGTCCAGCTCCTCTGTGGCCAGGGATGGTGGGAGCTGTTGTGGCAAAGACAAGAACAAAACAGAAGTTCAGACTAGGCTTTTTTCAGGAGATGCAACAAAATGCCTAACATGGCTGCTGTGTCTGTCAGCGAAATCTCATGGCTTACGCTGTTTAGAGTGATTTTTTTCCCCTAGAATTGACTGCGTGTATTGGAAATCATTTGCTCTTAGAATTCAAAGTGAACTCATTGTGTGGTTACGCCACTGCTGTGTTTTGGAGCTCAGTGCTCGTGATCTGAAGTTGGTATTGTCACTGGTACAAAGGCTGTGGATTCCAGTAGGGCTTTTATAAGTGTGTAATGATTCATGGTGGAAAAGATGTGCTTAAGCAACTCTGAAGCTGGCGTGTGAGCATTTGTTTTTGATGCTTTCAGTAAGTTAAATATCAATGAAGTGACTTTGTGTGTGCATCTTTGTATAGACAGATGCGACATTCTTGGTTCAAAAGACACTGTCTAAATAAATTTACCCTATGTAATCCTGCTGCAGCTTTTTGGAAGTCCACCTCTGATTAGCAGACAATTTCAGTCACTTCTTTGGAGCTGTGTATGTGGGTTTTCCTGTGTCATCAGTTTCTGAGGTCATCTGCTGGTTGGATCGCAGGAGTTCCTACGTATTTCTGGTCAGAATGAATAAAATGGGACAGGAAATATGTTCTGAGCTATCTGTTGGATAACTTATAAAGAGCTGTAGCCCTGGACACGATACAAAAACCCATCCTTCTTTCTCTTTTAGGTGTTTTCATGTAGGAGCAATATGAACAAACACCTTTTAACACATGGAGACAAGAAATACACCTGTGAAATCTGTGGACGTAAATTTTTCCGGGTGGATGTGTTGAGAGATCACATTCATGTCCATTTTAAGGTACTGTGTTAACAGTTTAGCAGGAAAGGCATGCAGTTTAGAAAACATGAATAGCCCTATCAATAAATACATGGAGACTGTTACAGCCCTGTGTTCGTACTGGCAGCACAGCGGTGATTGTGTGCCCTGTGCAGCGGTGTTTCTACAGCAGCCTAGCAAGTCTTGTGTTCTCATTTACCTGCAGCTCTGTGTTCCCACAGCTGGATTGCTACAGAGGGCGTGGACTGTCGGATTTAGGGTTATTTCAGGTACCACTGCAGAACACTCTTCTGAATGTAAACGTTCAGTCAGTCTTCTCTGCCTTTGGGTGAATCACGGAGGCAGCTCAGTTTAAAGCAGGAAGAATAACTACCTGTATAACACAAAGGCTGCCAACAGATGTGTTGTTCCAGCTGTGGTTTGGCTGAGCTGAGGGCTTACTGTCATCCCCTCTCACTGCACCAAAAAAAAAAAACAAACACATACCAACCAGAAAAGTAATTGTTGTTCTGTGCCAGTGATTGTGATCCTCTTGTATGTGCCAGCATAACTGGCTGTGTGCTCCATTCCTAACCTGGTTTTGTCAAAATGATCCAAATAGTAAAATCCCACCACGATTAACAGTGATTAACATTAAACAGACGCTGATTATTTTTATATCACTAGGTTGACACCAAATTGAAAGGAACTGTGTCACTCAGTGATGTTTGTAAAGATGCTTATGTGGATGTAATACTGAACCAGCTGAGTCTCTGTTTACATTAAAGTTCCCTTTATACACAAAATTTGAGTGTTATCTCTTCAGATAAACGGTTGGTCCTTGTTAAATTGTGGCCAGAGGGACTTTGTTTATCTGAATTGAGTGAAGTGGGATGATATTTTAAATAATGTTAATAAATAATGTTCCAGCAGTTGATAATGCGAGGCAGTCAGTGTGCAAAAATGCTGTTGAGGTGTTACCTATTGAAATAGATCTTTAATCTATTGAAACAGAATATTCTTTCCTACCCTACACAGGATATAGCACTAATGGACGATCATCAGAGGGAAGAGTTCATTGGGAAAATTGGAATCTCATCAGAGGAGAATGACGACAACTCTGATGAAAGCGCAGATTCTGAGCCTCACAAGTATAGCTGCAAAAGGTGCCAGGTAGCTTTAAATACTTTCAAATTAATTGGATGGGGGGAAGGAGCGGAGATGTCTGTGAATTACTCAGAACTTTAAGTAACATCAAAGATTAGCAAAGAGAGGGTCCAAAGGTCTGCTCTCTTCTGCAGTGCTTGTTTCCTCTAATTTACAAAGTGATGTTATTCCCTAAGATATTAGGCGGTGTTCTGTAAGGTGAATGCTAAACACTTAAAAAGAGAATGTGCTAAGGCACATAGAAGACAGGGAGGTGATGCATGACAATCAGCATGGCTTCGCCAAGGGCAAGTCCTGCCTGACCAACCTAGTGGCCTTCTACCATGGTGTAACTGCATCGGTGGACAAGGGAAGAGCCACTGATGTCACCTGTCTGGACTTCAGGAAGGCCTTTGACACATAACATCCCCCATAACATCCTTCTCTCTAAACTGGAAAGATATGGATCTGATGGATGGACTCTTCGATGGATGAGGAACTGGTTGAAATATTTCACCCAGAGTGGTGGTAAATGGCTCAATATCTGGATGGAGATCAGTGATGAGTGGTGTCCCTCAGGGGTCCGTTCTGGGACCAATGCTCTTTAATATCTTCATCAATCGGCAGTGGGATCGAGTGCACCCTCAGCAAGTTTGCCGATGACACCAAGCTGTGTGGTGTGGTCGATACGCGTGAGGGACAGGATGCCATCCAGAGAGACCTAGACAGGCTGGAGCAGTGGGCCCAGGAGAACCTCATTAGCTTCTGCAAAGCGAAAGGCAAGGTCTTGCACCTGGGTCGCAGCAACCCCTGCTATCAATACAAGCTGGGGGATGCAAAGATTTTCAGCAGGGCTCTGCTCAGGGACTTGCGGGTATTGGTGGATGACAAGCTGGACATGAGCCAGCAGTGTGCCCTCACAGCCCAGAACACCAACCGCATCCTGGGCTGCATCCAAAGAAGCGTGGCCAGCAGGGCAAGGGAGGTGATCCTGCTCCTCTGCTCTGCGCTGGTGAGACCCCACCTGGAGTGCTGCGTCCAGATGGGGAGTCCTCAGTGCAGGAGGGATGTGGAGCTGTTGGAGTGCGTCCAGAGGAGGGCCACAAAAATGATCCAAGGGGTGGAACACCTCCCCTGTGAGGACAGGCTGGGAGAGCTGGGGCTGTTCAGCCTGGAGGAGAGAAGGCTCTGGGGAGACCTGATAGCGGCCTTTCAGTAACTGAAGGGGGGCTACAGGAAAGAACAGGACAGACTCCTCAGCAGGGCCTGGTGTGATAGGACGAGGGAAACAGTTTCAAACATAGAGAGGAGATTTAGACTAGATATAAGGAAAAAGTTCTTTACAATAAGGGTGGTGAAGCACTGGCACAGGTTGCCCAGAGAGGTGGTGGATGCCCCGTCCCTGGAGACCTTCAAGGTCAGGCTGGGCAGGGCTCTGAGCAACCTGATCCAGCTGTAGGTGTCCCTGTGCACTGCAGGGGAGCTGGACTGGACGGCCTT
This sequence comes from Alectura lathami, assembly GCA_013399715.1. NCBI lineage: Eukaryota > Metazoa > Chordata > Aves > Galliformes > Megapodiidae > Alectura > Alectura lathami. The sequence goes on from VXAV01004466.1 coordinate 180,831, forward strand.
CAAAGAGCCCTTCCAACTCGGATGATTCGATGATTCTATGAAAAATACAGGTAGACACATTTCCCTGTGTGCAAGGCAGCAAGCAAGCAGAACTGGAGGAAGAAACAAGAAAGGAACATCCAGTTCTTATGCTACCTTTTAATTATGTGCAAATTAAAATCATTACAGAATTTCTGAATGATACCACCCACAATTTGATTCATTTTGAAAAGGTCAGATGTCCTCTGGTGGGTATCCAGCTTGGAGGATTAACACTTCTGTTGATGTTCAGCGTGAATGCTTAATCTTGGCCTACTCTGTTACTAACAGGATGGTGCCACTGGCACATACTTCACTCACTTGTCAGCATGGCTCTTGCCATTTTGTGAAGAAGTCATGAGGAAGAATGGGATCCTTAGGGCCAATCTGGGTTCTGTACTTTAATGGGGAGCACAGTGTGCTGGGGTGGGTGTGTTGCACAAAGTGATCTGTGAGAACAGCAAAAGTGGCCAAACTGGCAGTGGGACAGGGCACTCATGGCAGTAAACTGCTGACTTGTCCTGTGGAATTCGGAGTTTGTTTCACAGGCTACACTTTATATGGTGAAAGTGCTTAGCCTATCTTCTTTGCATTTGGAAGACATGGAGATATTAGTACTTCGGCTTTCTGTTCTTGTCTGCAAACTGGTTTTCAGCTTACATCAGTAAGTATAAGATGAGGTATCACGGCAGTTAATCATATGCTTGCTCTCCATGTGGTGATTTTACTGTCTGACAGTTAATGGGTACATAAATGGTATAAAAATGTATGCTTCTAAATGAAGGAAATTTTGCTTTTTCAAATTAGTTGGCTTTGGAAGCTGTTTTTTTAGCACTTTTGCAGGTGTTTGTGAAGTAAACAACTGTGGAAGGCAGTGGAAAATGAGTGGTAGCTATGGTGAGATGGGGAGGCTCTTTTTGGCTGAAAACTCGCACATGCTTAAAGGAGAACAAATAAGTCTTAGCGAAATATTGAGAATCTCTCCCTTTGGTTTTTCCTTTTCCCAAAGGACACCTGTGCAGTGCTGTCAGTTGTACCCTGACCAGGTCCAAAATCAGAGCAAAAGCACCTGTCCTTACGGCACTTTGCCCTGATACACAGGAGCATGTAAGAACATGCAAGGTGTTTCTTAGCCTGGGCAGAGCACTTGTCTGTCCTAGCTGTGATGCTTCCAGGAGCTGGAACCACTGCCCTCAAATGCCAAGAAATACAAACTCTCTGCAGCTGGTGCCAAGCTTGCTGTGCAGAATAGAGAATGCTATGCCCCTAGAGCCCAGAAGGCATTTCTCTCTGTGGCATCCTTGCTTAAGTTGAACAACTGGTGGAGATCAGATATAGCTCTCTTCAGATCTTTCAGATCTGTTCCTCAACGCATGAATAAGTGGAGGTCTTCGAGCTGTGCAGTGTAAGAAGCACTTCTTCTCTGTCCAAAAATAAGTGAACTGTTCTCCCTGTGCACTGCTGCCCTCTGTCAGCAAGGAGACAGAGATCCCATCGTAAGCTCGTGTTCCAAGTGAGTTAACTGGTGTCCTGTAGCAGAGTGCTTGTAAAGGCCATACGGCTTTCACAGGTACTTCATCTGGTGATGCGCAGAGTCGTTCTGACCTCTGACTCTCGATCCCAGTGACATGTTACTAAGTCATTGCTGCTCACGAGGAACCTTTCCCCTTTCATTCACTATTGCTTCCCTCCACAGTTAACTTTTGGCCGGGGGAAGGAGTACCTGAAGCACATCATGGACGTGCACAAGGAGAAGGGCTATGGCTGCAGCATTTGCAATCGACGTTTTGCCCTGAAGGCAACTTACCACGCACACATGGTCATTCATCGGGAGAACCTGCCTGATCCAAACGTGCAGAAGTAAGGGGGCCTGCTGGGCTGCTCAGAGGGGCTATCTTTTTGACGTCATGGTGGCTCTGTCATCTGATGCTTTTAGGGAACTGGGCTGTACCAAAATACCAAAAACTAATGAGCTGTTAAAGTGTTGGTTCAAAGGTTGAAATGTGCTGTGTAACATTGCCGATTCATTTAGCGTGATTAGTCAACAGCCTCCCAGTGTGGGCTTTGTAAAGTAGAAATCTGTGTTTTTAGTAAGAACTAGAAAAAATAACCACCACCACAACTGTAATTTGATGGCTTAGCAATACCAAGCTGCTCCAAGCTTGCCCTTATGTTTCAAGGAACCTTTCTAGTGATTAGTACTAACAAATGAAATCAAGTTACTGATAGAAATGCCTCACAGCCATCTCTGTCTCAAGAAAAGCTTGACAGATTCTGTCTTTTTCATTGCAGATACATCCATCCATGTGAAATCTGTGGAAGGATTTTTAACAGTATAGGGAATCTGGAAAGACATAAGCTCATACATACAGGTAAAAATGTTGTGTTTCTTTATCGTTACCAATATTAAAGAGAAATTTCTGTTGCCAGTTCCTGCCTCATTTTTTTCAGGAAGAAATAAGTTACGGCTTTTTACTGTAAGTTACAGTGAGATAAATGATGCATTTATGGTCTTAAGGTAGACCAGTTTTCTTAACCACATAGTGTCAGTGAAGATACTTGGTCAAAGCACATAGTGCAGATCCTTAGTCACTACAGTGCAGGATTCATCTGCGAAAAATCCTAATTCTGTATTTCGTTCTTCCTCAAATTCTTATCCATGTCACCTCATCATGACACAGGCTGAAAGCTGCTACTGCAAAATCATTTTTAACAGCTCATTATTATTTCATGCTATACAGTATTTTCCCACTTCAGGCTCTGCCTTTTTTTCAGATCTCACACAAAAAGCCTGCTTTTCTCTCTCTAATGTCTCAGTTGGGGCTACAATATGCATGAAAGATATGGCTGCCAACACAGGTGGACTGTTGCCTTCTAATTCACCAGTTTAGTCCGTTTTTAGGGGATGCACATTTTTCATTAACATTTTTTTTTTGTTTTTGTTGTCTTTTAAATTTATTTTTAAGGTGTAAAAAGTCATGCTTGTGAGCAATGTGGCAAATCATTTGCTAGGAAAGACATGTTAAAAGAACACATGCGGGTCCATGATAATATCCGAGAATACTTGTGTGCAGAATGTGGCAAAGGTATGTCTAATGCCTTGTTTTCCATTAATTGTGATACTGAACGGCAGGTGAACATCTGAATTAAAGTTATTCCCATTCTTAGAATATTGGGAAGGGCCTCGGAATGTAAATTCTTTGAGTGTTAGCAGTGATTAATCAGGAGTCTTGTGGATATGTAGAACACCTGTACTTTTATGGTGCAGTTCCATTCACTGCGAGACACTCTGATTTTAATAAAATTTGCCTCTTTCTGTTCCATGGAGGAGTGCTTGCCTGACGGAATACTGCATTTGCAGCACCAGAGTGAATAAAAGCGCTGGTATATTTTTCATTCTAGGTTTTTTTCAGATGTAAAACTAGAGTGATTTCTCTCTCTATGAGCCTTAAGAATCAAAGTTGCTTTGACTTCTTGAATTATTTGTGTTAGAACTTGAACAATAACTTAAGGGGCATTTCAGTGGAAGGCATGGAGTCTGACATCTCTAATGAGGTTTTGTCTTTGCTCCTCCCTGCTGTTTTGCTTCATCCTCAGTGGTTCTTCAGATGTTTTCCAGAGCTTTTGCCTGGAACTAAAGTAATAGTGATAGTGTGCAGTGCTACCTGAAAAAGTAAAAATATCCAGTTGCGGATACGCAGCAGAGGTGATCTCAGAGCTGCTGCCGAACAGTGTGTTCAGCCTGAACTCCCCTCTGAGGTGGGAGAAATGAGGAAAACCGTTGTACTGTGCTTTCAGCTGTGTCTTTCTGTCTCATAGGAATGAAGACAAAACATGCACTTCGTCACCACATGAAGCTTCATAAAGGGATTAAAGAATATGAATGCAAGGAATGCCACCGAAAATTTGCACAAAAAGTCAACATGCTGAAGCATTACAAAAGACACACAGGTGAGGTCTCCGGATGTGCAAACGCTGCGCTGAATCAGCCAAATGCTTCCTGGGAGAACTCTTACCTAGAGCAGTGAGAGAGTATGAGGAGCACTATTAGAAGAAACATGCACGTTATGTTTTTGAAAAGTGAGATTTTGACCTCCTGTCAGCGAGGACCACTTGTATCTTAACCATATAAGATACATTGGTTGGTTGGTTTCATGTTTTCCTTTTCTAAAGGTTGGATTGGTCTGGGATAGGCCTAGAGTGTTGCTCCTGTTTAAAATTAGTCTTTAGCTTCTTGTATCCCAAAGCAAAATGTTATTTTCTGTCTGATATGGCGGCATGGCTTAGATAAAAACAGCTGGTTAAGCTGGGCTGCTTCTCCTTGTTTGGCTGTGGGGTGGGGTTGTTTGGTAGTACAAGATTCAGAATTGTCCCAGATGCCTTAGGTCATTATCATTTTTATGCTAAATACACTCTTACAGGAATCAAAGATTTCATGTGTGAGCTCTGTGGGAAGACTTTCAGTGAGAGAAACACAATGGAGACTCATAAGCTGATTCATACAGGTAAAGCCTCCAAAAAACCGTAACCGAATGCTATAGCTTAATTTTTCCCTCGTTCCTCTTGCTGAGATGCTGGCAATACCATCCTCATCTCTGGGGACTACTGCTAACAGCTTTTCCTCCCATCTGCCACCAGTAGGAAAACAGTGGACATGTTCAGTCTGTGATAAGAAGTACGTCACTGATTACATGCTCCAGAAGCACATACAGCTCACTCACGATAAGGTAGAAGCCCAGAGCTGCCAGCTGTGCGGGACAAAGGTTTCTACCAGAGCATCCATGAGCCGGCATATGAGGCGTAAACACCCGGAGGTGAGTTGGTTTGGCAGGTAGATCATGGGCTGTTTTGTTTTTTTGACTTTTTTCCTTTTGGAAACTTTATGGGCTTCAGTGATTTAAAACATATTTCCCCCTCCTTTTTATTTATTTTTTTTTTCCTATTCTTTTGAGGCCAATTTTAATTAAGGGTAAATTAATCTCAGCTTAGGCAGTGTCTGTTAAGCATGCAGTGACCTGAATCAGCCCTTATGTTATGTTTCAGTAGTAGACATGTCCGATTGTCACTCCCTTCAAATGGAGTTCTTCTGATTATTTAAATCCTTTTTTTGCCTTAGCTTAAATGAGTATTTTTTCATGTTTTGTCTTCATCTGTTAGTGAGCATAATTGATTCTTTTTTCCTCATTGTGTTCTCTGTATTCAGAAGTGATCTGAAAGAAGTGGTGAATAGGGGTGATGGCCGCATCTGCTGATGATACAGAATGAGTCTTAGTGCGAAAGATGAATGCTGACTGTGGAGAATGTGGATTAGAGGGATGTTTTGTCTGACTCTAGTGGAGCCTTTTCTGTGTTCTGAATTTCTGAGTAGATAATGTATGTTTATTTCTCAACATTTCTTGTTTAGGCTGAGTAAGGCTTGTCCTTTTCCTTTGAGGCTTTATTTTACAACCAATTTATCATCAGTATTGCTTTGCCTTAAATTGTGCCGGCTTTTTATCATGACGACAGAGAAGGAAGTCAACAAAAAGCATTTGTGTATTGGTTTTTGGACTAAAAATGCAGCCAGATATCTGCAATCCAGAGGGCAATTTGCTTCTGTTTTTTTGTAAGCTGTGATGTATTGATTCTGCTGGAGATAATGGAGTAGGACACAGTTAACAGGTTTATTGTTAATAGTAATAAAAATAGTAACTTTTGTTTGTATAAAGTAATTTTTGGCCAATTACATTTGACAAAACACTACATTTCTATAAAATTCTTCACTTCTCAGTCGGTTGTGTTCTGTTTGGAATACGAAAAGAAACGCCTTCTAGCATTGTCTTCAAACGTTGCTGGTTTTCGGTGAAAAGATTACATGGCATAAGATAAAGGCTATTAAAAAAAGCTGTGATTAAGTGCATTGTATTCCACGACATGTATAAAATGTTAGATCACAACGTTTTGGCTTTGGGACGAGGTAAGGCAATGCTGTGTTGTTTGGCTGTGGTCTGCTCTGCTGCAGTTCACCAGGCTCACTCTTGTCCCCAGATTCTTTCGGTGCGGATTGATGATTTAGAGCAGCTGCCAGAGACTACGACCATTGATGCCTCCTCTATTGGGATTGTTCAGGTAAATTCACCATTGCTGAATTCTGGGGGCGACAAGGCGACAAGCCTGCTGGAGGGTGAAATGGGGATGTTGCTTTTTTGGCGGAGATCATAGCTAGGCATGGGCTGGTATGCAGGGAATATGTTTTTCTAGAGAATTCTTCACTTGAGAATCAACAGTAAACCAACTTCAGGTGATACCATCTTACTTGGAACTTCATCGAGTCCTTTTGCTTAGTGTTTTGTTTGGAAATGTGTTGCTCCAGCCGGAATTAGCCTTGGAACAGGGAGAATTGCCAGAAGGGAAACAGCATGTGAAAGCACCTAAACGTGGCCAGAAACGAAAGCAGAAGTCAGGTGAGGAGGAGGAAGCTCAAGTGCCTGAGGACCCTGCCTTCAATGAATACACAGAGAAGGAAGCTGAATTTACAGGCAACGTTGGAGATGAGACTAATTCAGCTGTACAGAGCATTCAGCAGGTAAACTCCAGTAGAAGGATGATGGCATTGCGTAGAGGGGATGATACTTTGATTCGTTTCAGTCATGTGGAGATAACAAGGAAGAAACAAGGAGCTGGGCTCAGCTCCTCATGTCTGCTTTTATTTCCTTTGGTGTTGCTGTTTCCTTGTTTGCTGAATGCCACTAACTGACTGAAGCTGTGACTACAAGGGTGACAGATAATTTGACAGGTGGTTCTGAACGTTACTTACGTCCCCTTCCCATTATCTTCCTTTCCCCTATAGGTGGAAGTTGTTACATTCAAGCTTTCTATACTCCCCATTTGCATTTCTCGATACTATGCTAGATACTTGTTAGTCAGCTGAACAGCATCAGGTTGATGTTGCCTTTCTGTTTTTCCTCAGGTGGTGGTGACCCTTGGCGACCCCAACGTCACAGCCCCCTCCAGCTCTGTTGGGCTGACAAATATCACTGTTACCCCCATTACAACGGCAGCTGGCACCCAGTTCACAAACCTCCAGCCGGTGGCTGTGGGCCACCTGACTGCACCCGAACGCCAGCTGCAGCTGGACAACTCCATTCTCACCGTCACATTCGACACCGTCAGCGGTTCCGCCATGCTGCACAACCGCCAGAATGACATTCAGATCCAGCCGCAGCCAGAGGCGGCCAACCCTCAGTCTGTGGCCCATTTTATAAACCTAACCACCCTGGTGAACTCCATCGCGCCTCTGGGGAACCCGATCACAGAACAGCATCCTCTGACCTGGAGGTCGGTGCCTCAAACTGACGTCCTGCAGCCCCAGGCGCAACCAACGCAACAGCAGTCGGGACAGCAGCCGGTTCAAGCAGAGCAACAGCAACAGATGTACAGCTACTAATTTATACTTTGAAAAGTTGAAATGGACAGTACTTAGAGACAAAAACACACAGATGTTTGGGAAATCTGTAATAGGATTGTTTGCTGGATACCAAACAGAGATGAGAAAATGTTTATACAATGAAATGTAAGCTAAAATTGGCATAGCACCCTGCAACGCCCGTGAGAATCTTGAGATTCTCGCATTGTCTCCAAACCTTGCACTGTCTTTAAAAAACAAAAATCACCATAAATTTAGCACCCCCTTGCACTGTGTATTTTGTGCAGTCAGACTGAGAGTGTCCTAATACATCAGAACCAAAGCAGAGAAATCCTAAGTAATATGGCACTGGAAATCTAGAAAACCCTTTCAGCCATAACGCGACACTTCTTTCCAGTCTGGAAATTTCTATGAAGACCTTGCTGCCAGTGAGCTGGAATGCACTTGTGGTCAGCTGGTAGGGACAGAAATGTAAACACAAACGGGCAAACCAACACTTGATTTCTTTCTTCTTTAGGTCTTGTATCTAACAACACTGGTGAAGCAGGTGGAGGCTGGGACTTGGGGGTGGAGCTGAGTGTGGTGTGGAAGAAAATATACCAATTTCACAGAGTATTTCCGTTTTAGTGATGGGAGAAACCCTGTACCCGTGACACAGTGTTAGTGCTACTTGAATCACATAGCTGGTCTAATGCTAAAGCAACTCCTGTGGTCTTCTAGTCAAGTCTGAATCAAAGCAGTTAGGAACTGAAACAGGAATGTGATACAGTTTTATGGAATTTTTCAAAACTGCTCTTTCAATCTTGCTTTTAGCTACTAGGCCCAAAGAGCATCTGGTCCCCCTTGATCAAGTTCAGAAGATGGATTTTTTTTCAATTAGTCTTCTTTCATTGTGTAATAAATATTTGAGAAAGTATTCTTTATACATATATATATATATATGCATATATATATATAGCCTTTGTACTTTACTGTGGGTTCCTGGCGAATACTTGTGTGAAGAACACTGTTATCAATATAACTCATTATTTTTTTCATCCTCATATTGCCCTTTCTCACAGAAATACTGTATGGGCATGAGTCCCTTCTGTTTCCAGAATTCACAGCCACGCACCACTGTGTGAAATGCAAGACAAAAGAATGTCTGAAGCATAACTGGCCACGTGGAGGCAGCATGCCCTAGTGTGGAGTGGACGAGGTTTGCATGAATGTTGGGGATGGAACCAGTGGGTTGGGCAGCCTGAGACAGTGGGTGGCAGCCAGCCCACAGCAGGGGGCTGGAACTGGATGGGCTTTAGGGTCCCATCCAACCCAAGCCAGTCTGTGATTCTGTGAAATACATCACTGCTGATACTGCACTTTCATTCCATTCTCCATATATTGATGTGCACTCTGGACTTCTGCATATCAAGAAGACATTGTCTCTCCCACAGAGGAAAAGCAGCTGGTATCAAAAAGGAATAAACTAAAATCCAGTAACGACAACAAAGTTGCTGCCTGGAATCCTGAAAGGCAAAATTGTCCCTCCAGCTACAGCCGAAGAACAAGTTCCTTTGGGGCTGCAAACTGAGCCACAGAACCTTACTAAAGATTTTTACTGAGGATAGAGCATCTGCTGTGTTTAACAGTGAAGGTAGATTGATGGTTGTAAAAATCCTGTCTGTGCCTATCATATTTATGAAAATGTTGTATGTATTAGCAACAATGAGTAGGAGTGAGTTTGTCTTTGAAAGTCTGTATTAACGTGGACTACCTGACCCCTAAAGGATGCCTTATAATCTCTGCAACAAGTCCCTCCAAAGTTTAAATGACTGGAAATATGAAGTTAACCTCCCATGGCTTTCCTGGTGCCATAGCAATGTCCAGAGGCTCACCGTGCTGGCCTCTGTGTAAAGCCTAATTGCAACAGAAATTGCAACAGAGTATGCTGCAATTAGGAAAGGAGGTAAGAAGGGGGTTCCTAGTGGCAGATTGTGTGTCAGTGGAGAAGAACTACATTTCTGCAAATGTAAGCAGGTCTATGAACGTCTTTATGAGAGAGGTCTGTATTTGATGGGGCAAGGATGCGTATCAGCAAGAGAGAGCATCTTTTACCTGTGTGGAAAAGAAAGAATTCTCCATTCCCTAGCCCCTTAGGACTTCCCCAGATCCTTTTTAAACAACATTCTGTGATCATATGTTTCTTTTAGCCTCCCACTATCCCAAGAATTAGAGCTTGATGCCCCTCTATCACGTGGGTTATTCCACTGCTGGCTTAGGGCAGATGAACCTCTCCTCAGCTGCCCTCCCCAGAAGTGCTTCCCCTTTGTGCCAAACCCACTGGTCAAGAGGAAGCTAAGTTTTATTTATAAAACATGTTGTTTATGTACTTGATACTTTTTTTTTTTTTTTTTTTCTTTTGCTATGTTTGTTGTCTAATTGGGAAAGGCATCTTATATTTTGGCAGGTTAGCTAAAAAAAAATCAAAAGGAAAGCAAATGATGCTGGATCTAAGTTACTGTGCTAAACAAAAGATGGCTGCGGTCTAAGAAATTAGGTATACAACCATGGGGAGCTGCAGTACTGCACAGAGTTTCTGGAAGATCAGGTTTTTGCTTAGACATATATATATATATATGTTGATTAAATTTTTAAGTGGGGTTTTTACCTCAGCTGCAGAGTGAGTACCCCTCCACATTAACACCACTGACGGTAGCATCAGGATGCGCTGAATCCATCAGAGCCACTGCCACACATGATTCCCTGAGTATTGGTAAGAGCGGCATATGCAGGTGGCCACCTGTTACAGAGAGCTCTCTGACTTCACAAAACCCCCTTGTCCCAGTGTGCGATCCTCTGGTTTTCTGTAGTCTCATAGAGACTATATTACGCCTTCTGCTCTTCCTGGACCGTGTAATCTAACCTAGGCAAGCCAGTGTCTTGCTCTTCTGAAAATGGCTGATCCTAACTAGTTAAAAAAGGAATGATCTGATTGCACAATGAATGCTTGCATGTTGGTGGTCACATGGAAAAGAAGTGTCTCTCTTTGGTGTTTCAGTATCCCCCAAATCTTAAATGTTACTCTGCTTCAGGAGGAAAAAGTGAAGCTCGCTTTGAGTAGGCCAGGCAACAGAAAGTTCTCCAGAAGAACCTCCCAGAACACTCCTTTTAAAAATGATCTTGACTTTCCCTGCAACCCTTGCTGTGATACCTCATCATCACTCTGTGACTTCATTATTACTCCTATTATTAACATCCCTATGAGAGCAAAACTATCTTGGGTGTGCTGCAACATGAAAAACTTCCAATAATTTTTTTTTGGAGAAATTGGAAATCGATTCCTTTTCAGATAGAACTTACCCTGCAAAACTAGTGAATGCCACCTGCTCTTCCAGCTAAGCTTCTTGCAGATGAATACCAAAGTTATACCGATGCTGTTTCAACCTGCACAACAAATAGAAATACGTAAGGGACGTGCAATCTCAATTTCATGTGCCAATTTGTTCCTAGCCTTTCCATCTGTAGGATATGAAGGTTACTTTTTTCAGCCATGTGTAGGCGATTCTGCATAACAACTGTTCAGTAACAAACTGGAATCATGCTGAGCCAAAGGAGTGGTGTGTGGTGTTGTGTATTGTCGTTGTTTACTGCTAAGACTTATTTAACTGAACGCTGTCTGTGGCACACGGGCTCTGAAGTAAAGGAGCAACAAGGTACAGAACCCTTTCTCCACTAGTGTTTTTATTCTTTTCTGGTCCTCAGTTGATATATCAATCTTCTTCCTTCAAATCACATAGACATGCTTCAAAAGCAGTCAGATCAGCAGTCATCTCAGTGAACTTTGTGCATCCCAAAATATACAGGAAGGTGGGATAGCATCGTAAACAATTTTTTTTCTATAGTTTGTTACTGCACAACAACAGAAAACGGGGGAGATTGCATCTTTCTCAGCCATGGTCTACGATGAGTTCTCTCAGGAAAACCAACTGCTTTAAGTGCCATTACACTCTCTAAAATTAAAATTTTCTTTTGAGATGTGTCAGTAGAAAAGTAGTTTTGCAGAAATTTACCACTCAGCTTCTTATCTGCCTAAACAACTAAGTTTCTGAATCTTTTTGTTGTTCCAGAAGTTCTTAGAAATTAACAGCTGGAGAACAGCTGAATTTATTTCTAGTAATTTGCCAGGGCGAGTTACTAGTGTTCTGCACACAAAAAGATGCCTGAATTTCACATCTGGGAACCTAGGAACAGAAAAGATATCATACATCCAAATGGTAGGCATGTAAAAACTGTAGGTGTTACAAAAAAATAGACAGGGAAAATAACTTTGTTAGCATTGCTTTGTGAATTCTTTCTCGGTATTTCCTTGGCACTGTGTCATCCGTTGACAGTACTACTTCTGGCCTTACATTTATTGTCGGTGTGGGCATACCTCTTGGGGAATCCCTAACCCCTTCGTACTTCTGGCACACCTGTTTATGGCAGCTGTGAGTGTGTTGGCCTGACGTGATGCAAAGGGAGAAGGAAGCATACTGGAGGGGGACACTGCTGGTCCACACCATGAGTCACAGCAAAGCTCTGCTCTAAGTCATTGTGCAGCCAAGTGACTTGCATCTGTGCCAAGATTTGTATTCACATAGGGGCTTTTGCCCTGTAGCAAACTCAAAGTGTCATGTTGGCAACAGGATGACAAAAAACGGCATTTCCATAGCATTTGTCATCAACTCAGTGATCTTCTTCAGCGCTGAGATGTTTCAGTTGTATCCACACTGCATATGGCAAGAAGCTGTTACATTTTCTTGATTAAAAATGTAGGAACACTTTAGCAAGCACAGTTACTTCACCATAACCATGGCTGGAAAATACGTTTCTTGCTCTGAAATGCTTTGAGAAAGCTGTTCCGGGTTTCTTTTCCCTCCTGGGTCCTGAAATGCTACTCTGCGTGGGCACTGCCACTGGCTACAAAATGAAGAGTTCAGTTCAAACTGCAGTTAGCATACAGAGCCCCTGCAGCAGGGCCAAACGGCAGCCGATGCTTTGGATCTCTTCCCCAGAGGGTCCAAGCTCACTGTTGCTAAACTTACCTTCCTAACAGCTAAGCTGAAAGGGTGACAGGGGATGTGGGGCAACTCCAAGAGACTTCAGCCTTGTTCCTCAAGACAGGATTTCATCAACGTTTATAGCAGAATGCTGTTGCCTTTCTGCCTCATCCATTAGCTGTTTTGACCAATTAGCATGGCTGGGCAGTTACAATGGCTTTAGAACAGCTGGGGTCAAAAGCAATTCAACATACTGAGCTTAGGTGTTTGTTCCACCCAATGCAAAGGTTTTCAATTGTAACATCATTTTGCTGTCTGAACGTTTTCCTGTATTTTTCTCTTTACATCTGGATTTTGATTCTAGGAAGTTTTGAAGGTGTTTGGTAACTGTAGCAAAATCTAAATGGCTAAAAAAAAAAAAAAAAAAAAAAAAAAGTGCAGTAATGGCAGGATGAGGAGTAAAAATTAGCAGGCCTAACGATGCTAATTGTCTACAGGCTTCTGCCCTTCTCCAACCTATGTGAGTCTGAGGTTCCTGCCACGACACCAGCACAAGGAAGGAGCCAGCACACACTGTGGCAGGTTTGCCAGAAGTGCTGCTGTATGGATCGATGAGCTGGTGGTGCAATGAGGCCGGACAGCAGCTGAGTTCTGCTAGCCTTCCCCTCAAGACCTGCACTCATTTTAGTATCTCTTCCCAACACAGCTGGGAGTTTTCACAGAACTCAAAGGAGCGTGATGTCTCAGAGCCTTGTACCTGTGAAATTCAAGAGACAGATTCAAAACTGGGAAGAAAGATGGGCCTGAGAACTGAGGGGCAATGAAATACATTGGATATGCAACTTAAAAAGAAAAATAAAAATGCAGAGAGGACACACAGTTAGCTAGCTGTACAGAACTGTGTGGTAAGCTGTGGTAGATGCAGTAATATCAGTGATTATTGTGTTCAGATGGTTTTCTTGTAGTAGAACCTATACTGTTACTTGTAGAGGGGAAAGCATTAGCGTGTGCTTAGTTTACCATAAATTAAATTCAAAGGTAAAACACAGTGTGTTATATGCAGCAACTTGCAGAAACCAAAGTGCAAGATGCACAAATGATAAGAGAATGTAGCAGGTCCACATTTCATTGCTTCTGGAAAGAGGGGAAGCACGCTTGTGGGCAGCATTTTCTCATGCGTGAATGTCCTTTCTCACGCACAGCACAGCCCTGCTCTGTTGCGTGCATGCTGTCTCCGTGAAAGTCTGACATAGGAGCATCACTGTGGGGATGACACAAGAATAAAGAGGGCTGCTTGGCAATCAAAGAGCAAAACAACAACAAAAAATCAAATGAGCAGATGAAAGGAAAGGGTGGGGGAGTTCTTACCTTGCTCCTGGCTGTGCCAAGGAGAGGGGGATAAAAAAGAACGTGCAGGCTGCGCTGTGGGTAGGTTTAAAAGAAAAAAAAAAAAAAAAAAGAAGTAACCGTGGGGGCTCTTCTTCCCTTCTCTCCACGCCCAGGCTTGTGAGACCCCAGTGTGAGCTTTCAAAGGAATAAACAAACACCTTTGCCTGCCTGCCATACAAATGGCACCTGTATCCAATGGCATAGCAGTCATGCAGAATTCAAGGTTTGTTTTCAGATTAAATATGGGTCAAATTGGGGGTATTTGGAGACAGGCTGGGGTTCTTTGGGGGGCTGTCTTGAAAAGAATAATTGAAAGAATAATTGCCCTCCTGTGAAGCCTGTGCTGGTGCAAACAGAAGATTTTTGCTGAAAGAACAGCGGAATCCGTGACAAAGCACCATTTATAAAGACAGAAAAGATCTCAGATTGCATAATCAAAGAGAAAAATGAGAAACTTTGTCTTGGAGGCAAATGCATCTACTTCTCATTCACTCTCCTCCCTCTTCCACTACTTTTCCCATGAAATACATGCAAATCCCAACACGCACAAAGTTTTCCTCCAGGCATGATATACTTGTGTGGTTATACAGGTAAGAAGTGGGTTGAATAGACATAGATATGAGGCAGTACTTGCTGAAAAGTCTTGGAAAAGGGTGGTGCTGTAAGATCATTCAGTCAACCTCAAGAGTATTTCTAGTGAAGGGATAGTCGTTGTAATCATACATCATACACATTGCCTTCTTAATTAACTTTGCCTTCTTGCGGTGTAGCCAATGTTTGAGTCTATGTACTGAAAAAAAAAAAAAAAAAAGGCTAGAAATTCCCTTTGTGAGCATCTTATCAAAATGAAGAGTGGTTTAGAGAGTAATTAAAGTAGAAAAAGAACTTGCTGTAATCAATTAATGTGTGCAAGAAATCACAAAACCAGGTTGCACGGGACGCCCATAAAACCGCCTCGGCCCACTGGCTGTGTGTGGTCTCCTGCACTCGGCTACACGGCGGCTCCCAGCCCTCAGCTGTGCATATTACCGGCTCCTACACACCTTTAAAGGCACCTGTGGAGGTGTGGGGGATATTGAGAACGGCGGCTTCAAGAAGAAAGCAGGAAGCCTAAGCTAGCAGCACTGTAAATGGAAGAACCAGAGGAGCGAAACGGGGGGTGAGGCTATTCGCAACGGCAGCCGCGGGACGGCGTGCTGTGACCGCCTGCACCCCGCCGCGGCCGTCACCTGCATCCCCGCTCCTGTGGAGCTCTGCCTGCCGCCCGCAGCCCTGCCCACGAGCTCGGGCCGTGAGGCTAAGGCGAACCGGCGGCTTCGCTCGGGGAAGCGCCCCGCACCGCACCGGCTGTGAGGAGAACCCGCCCCCCCCCTGCCGCCACAGCGGGGGCTGCCGCGCGCCGCCGGCCGTTGGGGCCGTTGGTCCGGCGCGGGGAGAGCCCCGGCCCGGGCGGCGCTCGCCCTCCTCCTGCCCGGCCTTACGGGGGCAACTGAGCGGGGCTCGGAGCCGGCCCGGGGAGGGGCTGCCTGGCTGAGGCGGGGGACTGGGGGGCGGCTGAGGAGAGGCAAAGAGCGGGTCGCTGAGGTGAAGGGCGGAGACGGCAGGGGCTCAAGCTCGCTCCCAGGGCTTTACCTCGAGTTGCTTTCCTCCGTTGGTTAGGATGTTGTGGGCACCGACCCTGGTCAGTTATCGGTCGGAGTTTTTTGTTCCGGTGATATTAATACAGTACGTGGAGTTACACTGATAATGTACGTGAGGATGAATTAACATGTAGCACACAGCACTCTTCTTGCCCTACAGTTTGTCTATAAGAATGCCATCACCCTGCCTCAGGTCAGTGAGGCGGGGAATTAGGGAAATAAAAATTAGTTGTAGCAGTTGTAGCACCAGGTAAAACACAGTCAGGCTTTTATACTGATGCCTCGGGCTATTGGACTCCATCCGTCTTCCAGATCTGCGTGTGCTGATAAGGGAAAAACAGGGCCTCCTCCCAGGTGCTTGTTGCCGCCCGCCTCCCAACCTGTGCTGCTGACTGAGGTCCATCAGCTCGTCTGCTCAGAGGCCGTTTCAAGTTTTGAAAGGGCTCCAGGTCACCGGGAATAACGCAAGCTAGGGAGCAGTCCCCAAGTAGCTGAACAGACAGATGTTTGAAGCCGGTAACTAGGGAGGGCTGGGGGGCAGAAAACAGACGAAAATGGGCCACTGTTGTATCTGTTCAGAGCCATGCAAAGACAGTGGAACAGTTTTCCTTGTTTTATATTCCTGGTACTTCCTTTATACTGATACAAACATGAATCATAGAATCATTGAATATCCCAAGCTGGAAGGGATTCTCAAGGATCATCGAGTCCAGCCCCTGGCCCCACACAGCACCACCCAAACCCTGTGTATGAGAGCGATGTCCAAACGCTCCTTAAGCTCCAGCATCTTGGGGCTGTGCCCACTGCCCTGGGGAGCCTGTTCCATGTCTGACCACTCCTTCGTGAAGAACCTTTCCCTGCTATCCAACACGCATCCAGTTGATCAGTAAACTAGTTTAGCTGCCATCCACCCCAAGAATTAACTTTCAATTGAATCGATTTTCTCGTCGCTTTACTGGCTGGCCATACAAATCCCACCGCTAGACCTTGAGAAGAACAAGAAGGGGCACATGGAACGTGCCCTGTTCAGTGGGAGCCCATGTTTACGTCAGGTTAAAGTGACTGTGGAATTGCACTCTTGGTAATGGTTTCTCTGGCTTTCTACATGGCAAGATGTTTTACAGCACTACTGTGGAGTTAAATTACAGTAGCAGAGGTTTGGGATGGTGATCGTAGTGCTCTTACTGTGTGGTTGTAATGAAAATGTTACTGCTTGTGGCCTTTGCAAGGTGCAAATGCTTGCCAAATATGACCATAGATCCTGAAAGTATCCAGTAATTAAAAAAAAAAAAAAAAAAAAAAAAAAAGTCATTTAGGAGCTCATGATCTTAGCTGCTGTTTTTACAAGGGAAATTTACAGAAATGTAATATAACAACTAAAAGTTCTCTGTAACTTTTAGGTGATGGCTCCCAGAAGCAAGTTCAGGAACTCTGAATTCATATTGCCATGTGAATGGGAAGAATGCTCCTTTGTGGGAAAAGGCATGGAGGAATTTTACGGTCACCTTGCGGAACACCTGGAGGAGTATCTACAGCACCCCCTGGAGGCAACAGGTCACTTGTGTCCCATCCATCACACTGACAGCATTGCAGTTTTGGAGATTGCTTTCTAACCTAGGAACTAATACCGATGTCAGTTTCCTGCACTGCAGAGCTTCTTAGCTTTTCTTGGGCCCAGCTGCACAAAGCCCTTAGGCGAGGGCTTACACCTGCTTATTACTGTATATTTGGTTGTCTTGGATTTTTGTTGCCACTGATAGCTGTTACTGGAATGGAAAGAGGCTGATATCGTGAGAACTTCTGCCGAGGGTTTTTCTATGGTTAGGTTCTCAGCAGGCACAATTGCCAAAAACAGATTCTAGAAAATTATTTTTGAACAGCAGAGTGCTTCCCCTTTAGGTAACTGGCCTGGTGCTGAAGAGCTCTAAGCTTAAAGCAGCAGTGGTACAAACTATCAAAGAGCAAATTTCACTGGCTGAATGGTGTTTGCCTTATTTGGTTACAGACACCAGTGTTTTAAGACTGCTGTTGTATTTTTGCGTCTTTTTAATGATACTAAGTGTACTTAAGGAAAATGAAAAAGCCTGATTCTGCAGAAAATTACAGGCCGTCCCTGTGGATGGAATAGCAGTAATATACCAGACTTTTTAATGTAGCTATTTTGGCTGCTATGTATCCTGCTCTTTATTCTTAACACTGTAATCAAGTGTAATTACAGGTGTAGACATTTTAATTAAAGGTGAATGAGTTTTAATTAAAGGTGAAAAAAATAGAATTGAACCAACATTAGCGATGTCTGTGTGACTGAACCAGAAGAGTATCTTAGTAAATACCTCAGGAAAATACTAATTTTTACAACATTTCCTATTGAATCTATGAAGCGCCTTTCTACAAAACATTGTGCTTTAAGGCACGGGGCACTTGAGTATTGCTACAACTCTGAGGCAGTGGAAAATCTGTTCGCCACTGCGATCCGCAGGATTTACCTCCTGTGCTATCAGTAGGTAGCAATTATCAGCTTCTCTGCTAAGCTAGTTTACAGATCATGAGGCTGTTACAAATGCAGGTGCTGTTGGTACTGTCGCTGGCGCAGACAGGCGCAGGTTTCACGTGGCGCTTTGTACATGTCCCTTCTCTCTTGTGTTTAGAGTGGTACCGCTGCTGGTGGAGAAACTGTCAATTTGGGGCAAAAGACCCCAGTGAGCTGACAATGCACGCCAACGTCCACAGCTACCACACCAAACTGAAATGCATCGGCTCCCAGCTACGGGCACTGCGCCGCGATTTGCCGGCCTGTCTGCAGGGCAGCTGGAGCCGGCAGCAGCCACCAAGGCCCTTGGAGGAGCTGGTTTGCCATTGGGAGAATGGTGGTGTAAGTGGAACAAGCTGAGATGCTGCTCATTTCTATTGTTATTTTTTCCTTCATAACTTAGCGTTCTTTGGACTTGATTCACTGTTTTTTGTTTTGTTTTGTTTCATTTTTTTTTTTTGTGCAAAGTTGCCTCTTACAAAGTTTCCCGCTATCCTCATAATTTCTATATGGGAATTATTATGGTAGCACTCACAAAAATGTAAGCAATACATTTGCATACCATCTACAAGTTCAAATTTTCTTTCTCTCTGTGGTGACTAAAATGATCATTTTGACAAAGATGCAACTTTCCTTGTGTTTTAAGAGCGTACACGCAGCATTGTTACATAGCCAGCTGCATAATAAATTAGTGAAGCTGGTGGCTTGTAGAGAGGTCCAGAGCACTTATTGTTTAGGGAAAGAGACAGAATATCTGGTGTTTGCTTGGTCAATTGGAAATGTTTTTTGGTCTTTGTTTTTCCTGGGACAGAAATCAGATATTTGCAGTAGGCTATTCATGCAAGTTCCATGTTCAAATTTGGCCACAGTTGGTTCCAACTAAAACTGAGTCGTGTCTTGACCACTTTTTGGTGTCCTGTATTAAACAAAAGTATTATTCATTCAGTTTCAACTGTGCTATTTTTGTATCAAGTGAACCAAGGCGATTAGCAGCTGCTACCTTTTTTTTTTTTTTTTAACTTTTTTGAGGATGTTAACATACATAGTACTGCCTACATAATTTTCTTTCTGTTTTTTATAAGTGTTCACTCAGAACACTCCTGGAAGTCAGAAAAAACTGCAAAACAAAATAAATTGTGTGAACCTCATATGGGCAAATCTGATGCAGGCTTTGTTGCTTCGATCTGCATATCAAGCCACAAGCTCTGCTGTGTCGTGGTTTCTAGCATAGCCAAATCTGCTATCGTGGGTTAAACCACAACATACTGTTTTTGAAAGGCTTTTCATCTTTTTACCTTATGTCTCCCTAGGCCTTCCATTGTAGCATGGCTTGTCGTCCTTAGATCCTATCGCTCTATTTCCTGTGACTTTTTCATATCAAAGTTGTAGTAAAATTAATTTACAGCTTAAACTACTTATTTTGAGGAGACAAACACTAGCGAGGGTGAAAATATGTGCATGCAGGGGAATGTCAGACAGGGGATGCTGTCTGTAGGTACCGTACCCCTTGGTTACACCACGCTGTTGAATTCAAGTGTAATGTTTGAATAAACAGACTGCAACGACAAGGGAAGTTATTTTTGTTTCCTGCAGGTGATTATAGCCATGCTTTGTTTTGCTAATCTTCTCCTTACTAAGTCTGAAGTTATTTCTAGTTTCCTCTTAGCGTTTCAGCCTACAGATTGTTTATGCCACAGCATATATAAAGGGTGAGTGTCTATGCATCTCCATGCTATTATTGGACTGAATGTCCAGAAATATCCTTTTGGCTCTTCTTGCTTTGCATTTTGAATATCTACGTCCAAATAATGCTTTGATTTCTTTCATTATTTTTCCTTTACGTAAGGAATGACTTCAACAATCTGTCAGTGAAGTTTACAGAGAGAGATAATTCTGTTGTTGAGGCAATCTGTGAGAAATCTTATAAGTAGCCTTTTATTCACTATTGGACTAACCACGGAAATACCCCTGTATTAATGCTTTTTAATACATAACCAATCAGCCTTTATTTTCATAGTGCAATGACTGTTCTGTTTATTAAAAAAAAAAAAAAAATAAATAAAAAAAGAAGGAAAACTCCAAAGCCCTAAGAAGCTTGATTTTGCTGCACATATCAGTAAGCACAGTCTTTTGAAAAACACACCTAAAAAGGAAAAATCTTCACATTAATTGATTTTTTTGCTCTATTTTTCATTTCTGATAGTGGGCACTTCTGGCCGTTGGAATCCTTTAGTCCATAGCATTTTGCTAAACCTTTTTACATGTTTTTTCAAGTTCCAACTGTGTTGTGCATTTTATTAATTAAAAGAATGTTTCCCAACTTAGTCGGCCTGCTGGACGAGACCCAGGAGGTGGGGTAGGGCACACTGAGGAGGAGAACTGTGAGGGCAGGGAAAACTGCTTGCATTTCCCACCCTCCTGCAAATATGTTCCCACAGTTATGAATATAATTCTCTTTGAAAATCACCTGTACAGCTTCCCCTGGCCCTTGTGGTGCCTCCTACTGTGTCAGATTCTGTTTCTCCAAAGGTAAAGCTGCTAGCTTAGGCAACAGCCCCCAAAACTTCTCTCCTATTTACACATAAAGAAATATTCAAGGAAGTTTGGGTGAAAGACTTAGAGATGATGCCAAAAAATTAAAAGCAGATTAAACACTATATGGTTACCCTACAGAGGAGTGAAGAAGCCTTTGATCACTGTCTAGCTCCATACCTTTAGCTGATTCACCTTAATATGCCTGCATGTTCAAGGACCTTGGGTCTCTCAGGTCAAGTTTCAAGCCCTTCAGAACTACTGTGTAACACGCGACTTAAAAATGCAGCAGTTTGCCTGCATCAGCTGCCCATGTGAATGCTTTCTTCTGCACGAAGAATGCCTGTTAACAGCTTAGTTTAATCCACTCCCCTAAAGTTAAGATGATTAAAAACGTAACACTAAACACCAAATAAAGAGGTTTTGTAACTTATGTATTTAGCTTCAAAAAGTAAAACTGCTTAGATTTGAATCAACTGTATGTCATTTGCAGTGCAGCATCAGCCTAAGGAGTTTCATTTGTTTCCTACTTCCTCTCCCCAGTGTTCAAAGCCAGATCAACTCTTTGTCCCAGTTCAGTGTGTACAAACTTGGGCTAGTGCAGCAGAGCTTAAGGGGTTAAATTATTTGGAAATTGGAGAGTTGCTTTAAATTGCCCCTGATGACTGTATGCAGCTGCAGGACACCCTGTGTGACTTGGAGAAGGTGCAGTATGCAGCGTACTTTCACAGGTGTGGATTTTCCTGGAGTGAGGCAGAGGCTACTGAATTCGGTTTAGGCCCCCTTGCCACGTAGCCACTGGCTGGCGGAGTGCTGTGTCTCTAACACCCAACGCTGCCTAGTCGTTGTGTGGCCTTCCTCTTCCTGTTGCCCTCACAGCCTTCTAGTGAGCAGGAGCAGGCAGAAGTGAAGGAGGGGGAGAAGGTGAAGATGTGCCACAGGGAGAAATGTCTTAACATCATTTGGGGGGAATATGTTCCGCATACCCTCAGTTAGTCTAGACAGACTCCAGCTACTTGATGGCAGGTCCAAATTCAGGGCCTGGTTTTTGTGGGATACATGTGTGTCACGGATGTCATTTTCTTTGTGTTGGGGCGAGTGAATTAAATGTTACTGCAATATTTACTGATGTCTGCTTGGTTTCTAAAGGCACTTAGTTTTTATGCTCCTGTCGGTTGATTTCCTGCCAAAACTGTCTTGTCTCCTCCATGATTCTTTTTTGGTTTTAGGTTACTTTCAATAACCCAGAGTGGTTCTATCGACATGTTGCTCATCATGCTTATGCTGCTGAGGAAGAAACTGTCATAGATCAGAAGAAAGCTCTTTATTGTCACTGGAAAGGTAGTTCATTTAAAAAAAAAAAAAAATGCATTTTGAAAAACAGCTTCTCTTCAGCATTTCTTATAAAATTAACTTAGTAGCAAATATTGCACAGGAACTTGTGAGATCTTCAGATATTTTTTCATCTATCTTAAATAGTTGCAGAAACACTTTTATTGTGTAGGATCCATGATGTAAGTGTTCATCAGCCTTGGGACTGAATGCACACAACTGCCAGTTACTCGAAGCTGAGAAGGGCCGCTACTGGGCAGGGTTGTGTTTCTTCATAATTCGGTGTGTGAGCGTTGGTTGTGTACCATTCAGACAGACTTCTCCGTCATATCCCACCAGTCAGGACCATGAATATTTCCCTCCCAATAATCCTGGATGGTGAGCTTCCTCTGTGCTTTCCACCACCTCTTTCCTTCAAACCAAGAGAAGCACACCTGTTGCCATGCTAGTTTTTCTCAGCTCTCTGTTGAGAGAGCACTTTTATTGTGTTGCCAGCTACCTCTCGTGTTACAGTTACTGTCGTGGCTTCCAAGCTGATGTGCTGCCCTGGGCTCTGGTGCAGAAGCCACATTCCACTGACAGTCTTTCATAGCAGCTGCCATTATTGTTTGAGTAAGGGCTAAAGTATGGACTGTGATTTGAGGCACATGCCATTCAGCTTCAGACCTACAGAGTGGATGAGTTTGTTTCCTTTCCATCTTGAGATGAGCCGACAGATGCACCTTTTTTTTTTAGGCTGGGGAACTCACTCCAGTAGCCTGACAGTGTAGAATCTCTAGTCCTTTGGTGCTTATTTTTTTCCTCTATCTGTGACACCGGGCATTATGATTCTGCACACTGCTGGATGGCCACTGATGATTCTGTTTCATCACTGTAGGTAAGGTGGTAGGGTGTGGTAGGGTGTTCCGTCACATCTCTCTGAAGTTTTCTGCTGAAAGTATTTCTTGAGCTCCACTTACACCAACACATGAACCTACCAGGCCCTTATGTGTCCCAAGTCAACAGCCAGAGCTTTCTAGTTGTGCCACTAAGACTTGCGTTTCTGTGTCCAGGCTGTGCCTGAACTGAAGAGATCCGAAGGCACACCTATTTATATGTCAAGATTGTTTGGTGGAGAGCTGATTGCTTGTGGTTAACCACTATGGAAGGGTGTACGTAAAGACAGAAAATGTGAAGATTTAAAAAAAAAAAAAAAAAAAAAAAAAAAGGTCAGTAAGCACAGTTCTTTAACATGTATTCACTGCTCCATCTTACCCTCCTGTTTCTCAAGAGACAGGAGACAGTGAAGATTGCTGGGGTTTGGTGATGGACAGACAACAAAAATGGTAAAGAATTTGATTTCTGTTCTACTGTATGAACATACGGGTGGCATCAAAAACTCTGACACATGAGGGTGAAAAGTACAGGAGCATGCCCTCTGCAAATTCAGAACAAAAATCTTCGTAAGAAGGACCTGCGGACATGTTTTGAAGAATTCTGATTCCTGACAAGTAATCTGACTTTGGCATGGATATTTGTGGGGTTAAATGTCACTTGATGTTTCTAACAGTCTGTTTTTTTTTTTTTTTTTTTTTTTTTTATAAAATGTTTTTTTTTTTTTTTTTTTTCTAGAAAAGGCTTTACTTTGGGTTTCTAAAAATGTAACAGTAAGGCATAAGTAGATTTTAAGGCATAATAGATTTTGGTGTTTTCTCGTAACAGAGTATGGTGCTCATGTGCTGCTATTTTTTGTTTGTGTTAGACTGCTTAGGAGTGTTTAAACGGAAGCACAAGCTATGGGATCATTTAAGAACCCACACGCAGGAAAAAGTTGTAGCATGTCCTACTTGTGGAGGAATGTTCTCCAATACCACTAAGTTTTTTGATCATGTAAAGAGACAAGTTTCAGAAGATAGTAAGTGCTTTTTATTTTGTGTCTATTTTCAAGAGCTCTTCATGTAAGGTGTTTCAGAACAAGTGTGCAGATGTAATTTCATAAGTGATTATGCTTTTCATACAACTCAGTTGCATGGAAGCAGTGTTTACTCCAGTAAGGCAGCTGTTTTCATAAAGTGTGGAAGTTCTTTGCAGGTCTGATGAATTAGGGCAATGAAAGTGAACAACAGAACACCCCTAGATCTGTGTTTCAGCGGAGAAGCAATTCTGCAGGCAGCTGCGGCACTGTGCTGCCGCACTTCCCTTGGTGCTCACGGCACAGCACGGCATTCTCTGACACAGGGAAGCTGCCTGTGCCTGGGAAAGGCTGCTGATTACTGAAGAGAGAACCTCCACCAGAGCCAGGCCTGGATTACAAAATCTTTGCAAGTAATCTCAAGGACTATTTAACTACTGTCAGGTCAAAAGTCAGTTTTTTCTTTTCAGCTTTCCACTTTGAGTATTTTCTTCAACGGAACACTCGCTACCTCAGAGAGCTGTCTAGTAATTGCCGTGCTTTCCTGTATGCTAAAGAGGAAGTGAGAGGTGGCTGTTTCTTCTGTTTTGAAGTACTTGGAATGTGTTTAGAAATTGTGGGTGCTTTGGTGATGGATAGTAATTGACAGAGGAATTGACTCAGATTTCAAGCTGTTTTGAACAGATTGCTGTCTGTTTGAGGATGAAATTTGGTTACTGATAAACAATCCTTTTAATTAAGCCTAAACTGGGCTTCCTTCTGAAAAGCATTAACAATGAAAAAGAACGCTGCAACTGTCTCGATGTGGCATTAGTTTATTCACAAACTGGCAGCTATAGGTTATTAATTAATGTTTTTCATAAGTTATTTGTATTGCCACTAAACAATTTCTATTTAAATTCAGAACAGACATTTGTTTGCCAGAAGTGCCACAAATATTTTGCCGATGAAAGGCTGCTACGAGATCACATGAGGGGACACGGTAAGTCAGAGCTTTTTAAAATAAATCATGCTTTTCTCAAGGTCACCTTACACAGAAGAGCTTTTGATGAACGACAGTAACTGGGCTGTTGTTACATCAAGTGAGAAAATGAATAGACAGAACTAGGGCAAGTGGGTGACAAACACTGGACAGTAAGAATTCCATCGCCAGTCCCTCTGAAGCATGGGAACTCCCTTCTTTGTGCCTTCTGATCAAAAAGTTCAAGGGGCTTTTCAATGTGGGCCTTTCAGTTTTGCAGTAGCTCCCTGTGCAGATGCTTCTTCGTTTGCACCTCTGCCTACTTGCTTTTGTGACTGAGGGAATGGTTGAAGCCAAAGCAGTGTTTTAGCTTGGGCTGCAACTCTGCTCACCTTGCAGTCCATAATCAGCTTCACTCAAAGGGAACAGTCCTTCACTGACCTAACCACAATCTCCCTGAGGTCCCCACATTATTCCCACAGGTTGTGCTACAACAGCTATGACTTGCTGGGAAAGAATCCTCCAGCATCTAAGCACAAGGGAACCTGTGATATTGCTCTTGGACATACAGGAAATGCAGAGGCCGAAGGGCGGCTGGGTCTTTGCTCTGGGAACAGGAGTATTTGAACCATGTAGCCAGACCTGGGTACCAGCTATTTAGGTTGTATAAGCATACAAATACCTTTGTGCAGACTTGCTCTGTCACAGTAGATTCTAATTCCTAGTTGCATTCCTAAAGAAAACACGATTTTTCACTGCCTGCAAAGGAACACATTGATGTTTAACAGCTGTGTCTCTGATCTGGTGCTTACCGTGAGCTACCAAGACTAACCGTGTTCATCATTCAATGCTTTTAGACTTGACATGCATCTGATTAAAATATCTTAATGGTTATATTTTATGTCAGAAAGTAGAGAATAAGTTTTGCTTTGTTTATTAGACTAGTTTTATTCCTTCGCATCAAGGTGATTTTGGATATAAATTGGAAATAAACATGCTTTTGTTATTTTCTATTAGCTAATGAAGCAGATTAAATACGCTGAGTTCTTAAAAAAAATAAAGCATAACATTAAAATAGACTTGATATAAAAAATAAAGCATGTGGTTAACAGAGCTGTTTGCTTCTGGTCCCTCTGGCTGCATCTGAACCTTTGTGAACTGTGCCAGGGGCCTGCCTGGCCTTGTCCCCTGATAGCTCAGCTCAGACTGCGTTCTGCTTGCACAGCCAGGGACCTAGCAACAAGGATGATGTGATCCTGTATCATGTCCCCGTAAGCCACGGTGAACCAACTGCAACGTGAACTTGGCTGAGGAAGCTGTGAAGCAATCCTGGGTCCAGCTGTTTAGGCACAACCTAAATCCCTTCAGTCATTGGAGCTGGTTACTCTCCCAGTTCGTGATTCAGCTTTCTTTACAAATTCTGGCAGCATACATGTGCGAGTGCAGAGTGCCAGTGCAGACATGACATTTTCAGATTCTTACACCAGCGTATTTCATAATAGTTTTCTGGTGTAGATAAATACTGAAGTTTTCTTTCAAAGAGTTTGTCTACCATACTTTAAGACAAACTATGAGGAAAAATGTCTATGCAAGGAGCAATTCCAGAGTAGTTAGAACACCTTATATTTACTTTCTTTTCCACATAAGCACTTGAGTTGAATGTTTTTCACTGGCCACCTGTTAAGCACTGATCTGATGATAAAATAAGGCATTGTTTCAAGGTCTTGTAACACATTTTGTCTAAATCCCAAAGTTCTTTACTGAAACTCTTCCTACTGCGTTCATCAGATGACAATTCACATGTAGCAAAGCAAGCGTTTGTTCAGCTTAAGATGTTACCGTCCTGGCTGCCAGAGGTTCTCCCCCGTTCCAGAGTCAGCAGAGCCAACCCGCGCCTCAGCCACTGCAGTTCAAAGTCTGGCAGCTCAGCAACCACCCACCATTATTGTGCCTTAAGCAAAAATATCCAAGTGTGAAATGGGGAGGCGGAGGGCAGACACATATTCCTTCTGCCGCCTTTTCAAGAGTGGTAATGCCTGAAACATAAAAGCAGATTTGCCAGTGCTTGTCTGTCAGAAGGCCTCCAGACAAGATGCACCTTTTTAGGAATTCTCCCAAGGTACTAAAGGCAAGACAATAACCATCCTTTTGTTAGAGCCTAGGGAGTGAAATGCAATCCTCTACATCTTTTTCCCTTACCTTTTTGGAAAGTAACTTGCAATATTATATGTACATATAAAAGATTATAAGATTGACTGTTATTTGACTACCCTCTCTGTTGTACCTTTGTTCCATTTTTACCTCATTTCTTTCTCTGTATATGTGATCCCTAGACTATTACAGTCTGTTATTTTTAATATGAGCTTTTAATTCTTTTTATTTTTGTCATATGGACTGAATGTCCTGGCGAAGTTGTGTTACAGAGCTGAACGTGTCCTTCTTTCTGCAGTTAACCGTGTTACGTGTCCGCTTTGCACTCTAGCATGCACAACTGTCTCCTCACTGAACGCACACACCAGATTTCAACACTGTGATGAGCGTCCTTTCCGTTGTCACCTCTGTGAAAACAGGCAAGAAAATCTAAGGCTTGTAGCTATATGGACAGAACTAGGAGCTAGTGTTTTCCATAGGAAAACTAGAAAGACAAGGAAACCAAGACAAAGACAAGAAAACTTTTGAAGCACTAACCCAGTCAGCTGTTCGATGAAGAAATCTGATAGATTTATCTGCTGTTCATTTGCCTTCATCTGCTGAAATGTGGTAGTTCACGAACTTCTGGTAAAGTAGGACTGATGTGTTACAGGTGACTTTCCCTGGCAAGACTGTGCACTATAAAGTGCTCACCAGGACATGCTGAGACGTGTAGCAGTAGTGGCCATTTGTTTGGAGAGTCACAGCCTTCTCTTTGGAGTGATTTTTCTGCTACGGCTTCATTGCGCTTTCACTATGCCTTTGCTGTCTTGCTCTCTGATTTTTTTTTTTNGCAGAGAAATTAAAAACAAACAAAAAAGCAGCACTGTGATGTGATAGACCAAGGTGCATGTGCAAGCATTGGCAAATTACCTGTAACTTTTGCCAGAGAAAATGAGAGGTCAAGTCTTTGTATGCTAAGAGCGGGATAAAGTGAACAAACATTTAAGTACTTTTGTGTTCACACTGTGGGTAGACGGAAGGAAATAACCTGAATTTCTAGGCCAGCAATAATGGAATGACTGATTGATAATGGAGAAGAATTTTCCCTGTGTGAACAGAAAGAGAGGATGATGCCTTGCAACATGGTCGTGGAAAAATCACCTAGATTCAGGCAAGGTATGGATGTGTGGGAAGAAAGAGGGAATGGAAAACGAAATACAAAGCACATCAAAGAGATGTCTGTATTATCCCCTTCTCACAGGTGGAAAAACTGAGGTAGAGCAGAGAAATGATTTACAGATATTCTGCTTTCACTTGCCATTGTCAGAGCCAAAAATTACTACCTCCCAGTCCTAGGCATTAACCGCAGCACTGCTCCTCTGTACTATTCTATCTGCTATTTGTTTTACCATGTTTTCAGTTTTAAGAATGCGTATGATCTGCATAAACATGTTGAAACACACAATGACTCAGATGCCTACAGCTGTGGTGCTGAAGGATGTGGTTTTACTTCACGGACTTTACGAACCTTGAGACAGCATTACAAGAGAGCACATGCGGTGAGTACATTAAAGAGCAGAATAAAATATATTGCTAGACTTGACCCTAAAGTTTGAAATTTACATGTGTTCTGTTTCATCTGAATGAATGAAATACTTCATTTTTCCATCAACTCTTGTATTTGTTTGCACATATTTCTAGGACTCCTGCAAGTATTATGCACATATCTGATTCATCCTTACCTACATGTATTTTTAAAAGAACATGCTAATCCTAATCTGAAACACAGAATATTTCAGGGATTAAAATCCAGTGTCACCTTTCTCTTCATGTTGGTCCTCTACCCTTAGAGCTAATATGTAACCTGAAAACAGAGAAACTATAAAGTGTGTAAAGGTTATATCACTTTTAATCAGGTGAGTCTGGTCACAATGTTAAAGTACAGTGTTGGCGGCAATTGTTGGTGCACACTTCTTGCCTGCTTCTGCTTTCTGATTTATGATCACTGCTGTGTTGCAAACAGAACATATTTTAGCGGAGGCTGTATTGTCACACTGCTGTTGAAGATATCTGCAGCGCTGAGGGCCATGCAGACAGTTTACATGATTTCTGGGGTTCCTTAATCAGATCAGTCGGCCTAAAACCCACAAACTTTTAAACTTTTTAAACTTTTTAACTTTAAACTTTAAAAAACTTCTTAGAAAGCTAACTTCAAAAAGGTTTTTTAGCTAGATAGCGTGGTTTTCCCCCTTTCAGCAAATGATTAATTTTCCTCATGTATATGTGCAAGTCTTCAATGACTCTTGCATTGTTTCTTTCCAAGAGTAATGATATTCTGAAATATAAATGCCATATCTGTCAGAAATGCTTCTCCTGGAGTTACACATTGACCCTACATCTCCGAAAAGCACATCAGCTCAGCAGTCATTCTCGCTTCAGGTACATTACCAATCCAGTCTTTTTCAGATCATAAAGTCTTTTTTTTCTCTTTAGGTTTTGTATAAGAGATCGAGATATTTAATTAAATGCTGCCTTAAGCTAGGTCCAGCTTTAGACATTCTGTGAAACACTCAAACAATTTACTTCTTAGATTTTGCTATCACGATGGAAAACCTACTGTAAAGACGGGTAAAATTTTTTTGCTTTTATAATCATTACCACTGGGAAATCCTTGCAGATCGTTGGAAGAACCCTTTTTGACCTTTGAAGTTGTACCTGCCAAGAAAAAAAGCTGTGTATAAATATACTAACAGCTTCTGGAGGACAAACAAGATGTGCTCTCCATTTTGGGATGAGAAAATTCAGCAATTAAAATGTAATTATGAATAGGTTTCTCTTATTTTATCTCAGTGATGCATATTTGATGAGAACTACTTTACTGGAACTCTGCTGCAGTTCTCTTCACAGAGTATTTTTGGATCGACTGCACCATAGTAAATAGCAATCTGGTTCATTTTTAATTGCTGACATCTTCCATTTTGCCAATCTAATTAAATGTTATTCTTTTCTGCTGTAGATACTGTGTCTGTAACTGATATTTTCAGTATTTTCAATTCCCTCAGATATAAAGAAGACGATGAGGGTCATATGAGTTTGAATTTAGCAGTACAGGATGCACCCACAGGTGTAGATCAGGCTGTTACTCACAAGGTGGTCATAAAGAAGTCTTCAGTAAGTCAAAATGGCTCTGGAAGAGAAAAAGGAGACTCTCGTGAAAGAGACACTTCAGCACTAGAAGTACGTGTCACACAGCCTCAGTTGTGGTCACAAGTTACTGCAGAAAACATTCTGGAAGAAGCAGAGACTTCTGTACCAGAGCCTGTGTATTCAGAACTTCACACTGCTGTACTGACACTGGAAAACAGTCTGCTTCCGCCAGAGCTGATGAAGCATCACTACTGAACGAAAAAACCAGTAGAAAGTGAGCTGGGAACTCAGACAGCTTTTTAGAAAAGGAGCATTTTGGTGAATTTTACTGTGAAAAGTATACTCTTCAGAAGAGGTTTTTTGTTTGTTTTTTTTTTTTTCTTTTAAACAAAACATGGTAAGAAGCCTGCACTTTGTTGAAATCTTGTATATAATAGTGTTTGTCTTTCCTCTGCTTTCATGTTAAATTACTCTAATGTTCTTAAAGAATATATGCAAGCTACAACACTATGCACATATAATACTTCCATTAATAACCCTTTGGAGAGAAAAGTTTTATGTTTCACACATTCATACAGCATATATGCCTGTGTGCATTTTTACTTATTTATAAAACAAACAGAAAGCACTGACACAGTACCTGAAACAAAGTTTGAATTGGTAGGTAATAAATTCCATTACTTATTACTCCACTATGTTATTTATTAGAAATCAGGCAATAGCTTACAGATAGATATTTTATCTTATCATAGATACAGTTTTTTGGATTTATTTAGTGACTTCAAAATCCTTTCTAGAGTTATTACAGAGATTTTTAGAATGGACTTTTAAGCTACAATGCACTGTTAAATGAATGCATTAAAATAAACTTTTATAAAAGTTATGTGTAAATAAAACAGTTAAAGATATTCATAGAACTCAACTTAGGATTTATGTACCATTTCCTATAAGTGAAATTTTAGAGTTATTTGTTGGGTGCTGCAGGTATCATATGATAAAGTAAATTAATGATACTGGCAGCACAGCTAAAAGTGCCTGACTGTTTCCCTAAATAATGCCACGTAGCCTTTGTTACTCTGACCTGTTAGGAACAGTGCTTGGCAAAGACATTCATTCACTTGATTCCTGTACAAGAGGCATAGACAAAAAGACAGCTATCTTACATCAAAGTAAAAATGAAATACAATGTTCAAAGCATTTTTAAAACAAGAAATGAATGAGCTCTCCAACTAACACGTGTAAGACTTTTACAGCGGAGAAGGTGGTACTCAGTCTGACTCACAGTGGTTCGTACAAGCCACGTCCCTTGGGGACCCAGAGATAATCTCCGGGAGCGGCTCGCTCTGCTGCCTGCAAAGCACGACCCTTCTGGACGGTGCAACCACCACTGCTTGCTTACTTACCTGGGCAAACGTGCACCTCTCTCTGCTGAACTGGCACCTTATCACCTAACTGTGAGGACGTGCGAGGCCCGTGTGCGGGGCCAGAGGAAGGGATGACCCCTTGCCTCTCATCCACAGAGCTGGAAGAGCACCGTGCTCCGCTCGGGGCTCTCACAAAAGCTGGCAGGAGGGGGTGAGGTGGTAGTGTCAGTGCAGGGCCTGTTAGCTCCTACATGGGCTGTTCCTTCTGCTTCCTCCCTCCCTGAGGGAGCTGGGCACAGCTCCTGCTGCATTTGCTGTCCCAAAGAGCGTGGAGAGAGAGCCAACTGAAGGGGCTATGCCCCTTGTGACATCCCCACTATGAATGGGAGCAGGGCTTGCCAGAGGGAGCCTGAAGGAACGTCTCTGAGAGCGCGTGCCTGTGTTGAGAGAGCACTGCTCGCTGTTGCTTCGGTGTAACGACCTAGGGCAGGCTGCCTGCAATGTTCATCAATCTTGGCAAGGGAGAGAAAAGAACATAAGGTCCCTGTCACCAGTACAGGCAGATTAAAAATGGTGGCAATAAAAATCTCCCATAGCCGTCCACCTGGCTACTGCCTGGAAAGCTGCTGCTTTGCAGGCAGCCGAGATCTCTGTGCACATCTTTTAGTGTTATTAAATATGCCCGGCTGTACTTTGTGGCAATTCTGCTGATGTTTCAAGAGCAGTTGAGCCATCTGTGCAGAGGGGGCAGGCCAGACAGAGGTGGGTGGCAGCCTGATTTTAATCTGCCTTTGTGCATGAATCAGAGACCCAACAGTTGTAATACTTGACAATGCAGGTAAAACTGACTCACGTGTCTCTGGGCAATGAACAGGCACCACTATAGCCTCTGGGATTTCCCCTGCTAAATATCAAAGGCCTGCAACAAACAACAGAGGTGTTAATGCTTCCCAAAGAAAGAGTCCTTTATAATGGAAAGTATTAGTCAACCAAAACACAGAGGAGCCTTTTCCAGATCTTTTATAATACTTCACCAGAAGCCTCCAATCCATTATCCAACAGCTCACTCCCGGGCAGGTGCCCATGCCTGCCTGACTGGAAGTTTGCTGCCTTCAGTGCAAGCTGCCTGGCAGCTACCGGGGCCGTCCAACACAAAGCCCACTCGGGACCGGGTCTTCGCGTGGCAGGTTTAAACACGGCCCTGTACATTCGGTTTTGAGCTGTGGAACGCACTTGGAGGGCAAGGATATGTGTGAGCCTATCAGCTGCATTTTGGAAGACAAAATCAGCTGTGGGAGCAGACACAATGGGATGATCATTTATTAATGGGAACCATTAATCATAATTTAAAATAACTGGCCTTCGTTATGCTGCCTAGTGTCACACCAGAGCCTTATTCTACTGTTGCTGAGGTACCTGTTCCACTTTATTATTATTCAGTATTTACTAGATGGTAGGAGTTTGTGACAATGGATTTCAAAGTTCTTTTTTCAAAGTTTTTTTTTTTCAAATTTTATGTTAACATTTTGGTGTTACATCAGCCCTCCAAAATGCCGGTCTGCATGTAGAAAACGAAATACAATATTCATCTGAATAAAATAACTTTGTTGAATAGCTTTTTCTTTTCCTAAGTTTGACACAAAATTATGATTTTTTTTCATGCTGGTTATTTTTACTGTAATAAATGTACCTAAAACTATTCGGTTTCGAGCATTAGCTCTCTGTTTCTCCTTCGGAGAAGCCACCTTCTCACCAGCCCGCGTTGCTGTTCGCAGCGGAGCCCACAGGGGGTGCTGCGGGCTCCGGAGCACCCCGGAGCGGCCGCCGGGTGCCTCGGGCTCCGCGCTCGTTTGTTCAGCGCTTCCCAGCAGAGGGAAGAAGGCAGCGTGTGCTGGGGTTTGTGGGGCCCAGCTCGAAGCACTGCTTCTTCCCCTGCGCATCAGGTGCGCGGCGGGCGTGAGTCATCAGGGACTTGCTCCCGTGGAGCCAGACCGTCAGATAAGGGGAAGCCTGAAGGAGCGGGTCTGGTGCGGACCTTTGCGGACTTCAGTGGGACTGGGTGCTGGCCCTAGCTTTGCGGAGGGAGAAGCAGCCCGCTCGCAGGCTGACAAAGAAACCCTTTGATGGATGATGACCTGGGAGATGTCGCCCCGCAGCGCAGCCAGCAGCAGGAAAAAACGCACCTGAAAAATGATGGTGTCTGCCAAGAAGCTGAGCAAGACCGAGCTTGAGGAAATCATGCAGAACACCTTTTTGTTCTCAGAGGTTTTGGAACGAAAATTTTAAACTAGGCATTCTTTCCCTTAATTCCACAGAAACAACCTGTTATTCACTGCTTATGCTAATGTGATTAATCTTCTCTATTATTGTATTTTTCACTTGTACAAGCTCTCCGCTATCATAAATGGACTTCATAATGAGATATATATATACAACTGAAGTTATTGAATCCTTTCTATTTAAGTTCCTGAATGCAGGGCTTTGTATCATCCCTAAAAAGGAACAACGTTAGCAAAAACTGTTCAATAGTTTCTAAGAAAACGGTTGTGAAAAAGCACAGTATTTTTCCTTGAAAAAAAAATCCTCCAAGCAGTCCTATTATTTTGCACGTGCTTTAAAGTGCAGCATTCAGGAGAGGAGCGTCTGCCCTGATCTGTTTTTTTGGCATGTAGTTCCATAAAGGAAAACATGTTAAAAGCGCTTTGCAAAGCCTCCCTAAAGCTGAAAGCGATTTTCTCACTAGATCACATGAAATACAGTAACAGAATGTACTCTGTAAAGTGAGCAGCTTATGTGATCTCAAGCAAATTATGATGTCCCTCAGGTTTTTTTCCTCTAAAGAAGAGTGCTCACTTTTATGAGGAAGCCATAAAATGTTTATTGTGTGCTGGCTGTTCAGATAAACAACCTTGAGCACTGAGAACACGCTGATGAAGGCCAAAGCAGGGTTCCCAGCCTGCCCTTTAGTTCGTGGCTTACTTTTGTAAGGTCAGGTTGTGAAGGAGCTGACTCTTGGGTGCAGGGCAGGCAGTGCCCATTAATTTAAGCTCTGAATGAGGAAAGATTCATACCCGTGCCTGTCTCTGGGCTAGGAGCAGTCCACTTAGAGCGTGCATTTGACTTCAGTACGATTACCTACACAGTAGCCTTTTAACATTGTCTTCATCGGAAACTTTGGTGTAAGAATCCCCACCCTCTTCCTCGTGCTCACTTCCACCTCCACACCACACTTCTTTTTCGTGAGGATGCACTTTCAGTGAGACCAGCCAGGAACTCCTCAGGCTGAGTTCACTGCGGGGTCTGCTGCCACGTGTACCCATGCCCCTTCCACCACCTCCTGCAGAGGCAGCTTCCTTCCAGCTGCCTGCCTCCCTCTCTTGACATCAGTGAGCTTGTGCTAAGCCAGGCCAGCTTTCTCATCTGTCTGAAAATGAAGGAAGGGAGTGGTGGTTTTTTATTATTTTTTTAAGTGAGATCACTGAGCTGATTCAGTTATTCTTCAGCCATGTGAATGCTACTGCCAATACAAAAGGGGATGGCAAGCCTTCTTCAGCAACAATGCCATTTCAGATCGGCTTAAGCAACTGTGGCATTGCACCATTTGTGTATAAAAACATAAAGGTTCGCAGCCTGGGTGAACTGGTGGATTTTTATTTTATCTTTTGGAAAGTCACAAATCAGTGCTCTTTTGTATCAGCTGCAAAGCTGTTCCATGCAACCCCTTCACACACCACAGAAGCAAAACGTTTTAGCTGTAACAAGGAAAAAGGTGCCCTAATCTTTTGAAGATTTGGCTTCATTTATTTCCTATACATCAATAAAGCCTTTAGAAGGATATCCTCGTAAAATAAAAAGGCTAAAGCAGTGTGTTAAACTCTGCTCTCTAACAGGACCAAGAAATGCTGCAAGGCAGTGAAAACAGTGTAGGAAGAGGCTTTCTTTGTGATGCTGGTACTAATGCCTATGCACAGGAGAGAAGGAGGTACACAAGGCTGGTTACCTTGCCACAAAAGGATGTATTACGCTGGTTTCACATGATTTGTTCTCTAGACACCTAGCACTGACTGCTCTTCCATCATCCTGGCTATCTGCTAGCAGATTTTTTTTTTTTTTTTTAAATTGAGGAACTGACTACTCTGGAATTCCCCGCCATCTTCTTCTCCTGCCTCTTAAAGACAAGTTCTCCTGGTGCCCTTCTCCAGCTTTCCTATAGCTGAGCTGAAGCTATATATATATATATTTTCCTCTGAAGCTGAGCAGCCCTTCTCTAGGCCCCTTAAATGTTAATTTTATTTAGGCCTAGCCTTTTTGAAAGCACTTGAGTAAACTAAATTCTTTTAGAGCAGCTCTTTTCATGTTCTGTCATGTTCCTCTGCTGCTGCTGTGTGTTGAATTAGTTCTGCATCACAGTGCATGGAGAAGGTATACAATCCATTCCTTGCTTAAACTGAACTACTACTGGGAACTAAGTCATGCACACCTCCAGAAGGCAGTGTCCAAGGCCACAGTTCTGCAAATTACTTCAATTCAAGCTGAGCTCTTCTGGAATGCAGAAGTCTCTCCACACAGATCCAGCTGCAGCTGAACCCAAATCGAAACAAGGAACATTTAGGACGTTAGGCAGGAGAAGGTGGTCAAACAGGGACCAAGGGCTTGTCTCTACACACAGTTATTTCTTATTCCTGATCTATTTATATATAGATGCTCTTGTTTAGAGTAAGCAATTGTTTAGTTTAATCCAGAGTAAATTAAGCAGGAAGTAGTCCATGTGCCCTGAGAACAGACTTGATGTCCCATGTCTTGAAAGTAATTAAATGTTCCTATAGATTCTTTTTAAAGGAAGCTTTCCAAAGACAACAGAGTGACTGCTGCTATTATCCCAGCTTTAAAACACACTGTCCTCCGTCTGTTGCCTAACTTGCCAGGTTAAATGATCATGCACTAACTGCCTAGAACAATAAACTTGAGTCTGATAGTCATCCTAACAAACAATCAGGAGCTTTATTAACCTTCAGATACGTGGTAGGTGTGAAGGTCACAATGCAGACAGGAATAGCCTCTTTACGATTACACTACATACCAAAGGTTGCATACTTCTTCCTTTCAGCTGCAGTATCTCAGCAACAGATTAAGGCTCATTCTCCATTGGTCCTGTGGTACCTGCAATTAGATCCACAAAAGCATTCAGGTACTTCAATCTGCAGCTGGACTAATCAAAACTCCTCATCCCAGGGGCAACTAAAAACCATAGATGCATTCAGTGCTTGGCAGTACGGTTTCCCAGAGCCTAAAAATGGTACTTCCAGGCACGCCTGGCCAGACCCCGGGCTCTGCAGCACGGAGCAGGTTGGTCTGTGTCTCCCAGACCAAAGCAGCATGTGTGGGTGAATGGTTTCTCTTTCGATGCAGCCCAGCTGACGTTCTCAGAATAGGCCCTGCTTAGGAGAAAAGCAAAGAATGTAGTCACCAGTGCCTCCCTCCCCTTTTGTTTAATAGCTTGATGGTTACAGCTCACCCACCACGTGCAGCGCTTGCCTTCAGCTCCATCGCTTTTTTGGGCAAGTTGCACCCTACTGCAGGGCTAGCGTGGGTCTCGGGACTTTGGGCACGGTGCCTGAGGTATAACATGGCCTGCGTGAAAGGGGCGGCTGAGCGAAGAGGCGAGCCGCCCTTCCCCTAGCGACCGATGGCCATGCAAGGGACTGGCGGCACAGCAAAGGACGTGCCCAAGCCCTCCACCATCTCCGGGCAGCTCCCGAGCACGAAGGCAGGCCACGCTCTCAGCCGCTGCTTTCGCGCTCGCCCCAGAGCAGCGGCCACGGGGCGAGCGCTGCCCACGGGCACGACGGCGGGGACGCTTCCCCCCGGCGCGGCCCCGTGCCACCGCC
>VXAV01004466.1:218610-232053 GCA_013399715.1 Alectura lathami
TTTTTTTGAGAAGCAAAGCGTGCGATATAGCCCAGTTACACGCCTTAGGAGCTGGCTTGAGAAAGAGCTGCAGCCCTGCTTACCCGCAGCAGCGACGCGTGCGCGCCGTGCCTGAGCGCAGCACAGGGAGCCTCGCAACTGAGCGCTCCCCAGGCCAGCGTGGCCTTTGTCACACGTCGGGGCTGCCGCCTTCAGTTGCATCGTAAATACCGGGGCTGGCCTCCCTCGGGAATAAGCCGTGCTGCTTAGCCACTTGAAACAGCTCCGCGAGAGCCGCGGCGCGGGGCTGGCCTCTTGCCTCGGAGCCATTCGGAAAGCATTCCGCCCTGCCCTGGCCGTGCGTGTGCTGGCTTGTGCTGCGGCGTTGCGCCTGCTGCGGCTCCAAAGGTCACCTCGAGCAGTCCGCAGCGGGAGCTGCGGCAGGGGTGAGAACGCAGAGGGAGGTCGGGGGGACTGTTAGGGGTGCTGTGCCTCGTCCCAGCTGGGAAACGTGGTCGCCAGGTTCAGCTCAGGGCCAGGGCTTCTCCCCACCGCCTGCCCGCTGTGTGCCACAGAATCACAGAATATCCCAAGCTGGAAGGGGCTCACAAGGACCATTGCATCCGACTCTTGGCCTCACGCGGCATCACCCAAAACGCCGTGTCTGACAGCAGTGTCCAAACGCTCCTTGAACGGTCCTGCCTGATTAGTCCTGCAGGGAGCTGTGTGGTGCCTTGCAGGGAGGGGCACCGCATGGTGGGAACCTTCTCCAGCTCCTCTGTGGCCAAACGATCTGCAAGTGATCCTTTCCTAGGGGAGGAGGGCTGTCGGATGCCTCTTTGGAAGCAGCCCTCTGCTCTGAGGCACGGTAGTGATTTCCCAGCAGATCAGCATGGGTCTTTTCCAGCTCCACCTTGATTGCTGGGATTGCTGCCAACTCATGAGCTGATTCTGCAGTTCATTTATTGAGGTGTGGGGTGGTTCAGTCCCAAAAGGTTTCCCTCTTTGCTGTTCCTGCAACAGGAGGAGATAAGCTGGCCCAGGACTGGAAATGTTTCTAAGCCCATCTTCTACAAGTTTGTTAGGGTTGGGGCATGTTGCCGTTACCTGCATTGCCGACTTTGCTGTAGGCATGGCTTATTTAGCAGAGTAAGAAAGATAAAATGCTCCTTGGTTAAAAGGGGAGAGGGAGAGTTTAATCTTTGCATAGGGTGACTGTGTATTGTCCGTGAATAAAGTGGAAAAGACCTCAGAGTGGCAGAGGGTGTTTTATTCAGTCAACCTGCAAGCCCACCTACCATCAAAACTTAAAAGTAGAACTCAAGCTTGATGCTTTCTGAGCCTTAGACAAAACAGTGCCATAGCTGACTGATTTTGCCATTAAAACATCCTTTAAAAATTAAGTTAGGACAGCTTTGACCTTTTTTATTTGCAGAGCATTTAGAAATGTATGCAAAAGTTACTTTTTTTTTTTTTTTTTTTACAGTGTTAGACTAAGGATGCTGTCACCTACTGTAATGTGAACGTTTAATTTTGAGAGATGCCACCAAATCTCTGCAGTAGTCCTCAGTGTGCTGTGGAAAACCACCTGTCTTCCAGTGGTTACAAGGTTTGCAGGTATTAGGGAGATCGTATGAAGATGAGGTGCAGTAACCAGAAATGGTTTGAGACTTTTGGAACATGGAGGGCAGGGGGCTCCTGCAGCACATGGTCAATTTTGACAATCTAGCTGGCAAAACATGAGTGTATTTGTTTTACTGCAGAATTTGTGCCAGGTTGTTTAAGGGGAGCATTAATTAGAAGTTGGAGGGGTCTTCAGCCTTTGAAAAGGCTGCTTCTGCAAAAATAAAACTAAGCTGTGTTTGTATATTCAAATGGTGGGGGGGGATCAGACAAAATAAAACACTCCCTGTGTAGTTCACAGCTTGTTGGAGCTGGTTGAAACGAGGCTGTATAATTAAACTGTTAATCCAGGAGATTAACTTGACTGGCCATTGCTTGGAAGTGTCAGAAGCAGCAGACTTAGAGCTACCAGTGGTATTGGAAATGTTAACTGAATAGCACAGAGGCTTCTCTGTGTTTGTTTGGGACCACATTAAAACCCCGTTTGTACTGGTTTGGTGGTGGTAGCGCTCTGTAGTCTCTCCCGCTGTGTTTCCTTAGACAGTGCGAGATTTGGAGTAATTCCCTTGGCAGTTATCTCACCATGGAGTGAAGTGGCCTCAAGCAGAAGAAAAATTGAACGTGCAGCCAAAAATATTTTTGCTTTTAAATCCAAGCACTCTCAGGCTGTCTAGCCAAATCCCATTTAAGCTTAACTCACTCCCACTTTCCATCCCCTGTCTTGGCATTTCCCACGTGCAGCTCCCCGTGCTCTCAGGATGGGGAGGTTCAGTGTAAGCCTGAAGAAAGGAGCGTGTGGTCCGGGGGTGCGGAGGAGGCCAGCCCCTGGGACCTGCAGTGCAGGCAGCAAAGTCTTTTTTCCTTACCTCCGTTGGCCAGAACAGGAGTCTGTTCTGGAGAAAAAGGGTGGCAAGCTCTGAGGAACAGCCTGGAGGTCGCTGTGGATTTCTCACAGCTGAAGGTCCATGTAGGCTGTAATGAGCGTGAGCAGTGTAACGGTTCCCAAAGAGGGCTCACAGCTAGGTGTGTTGGTTGGTGAGGGTGCCTGCCAGGCATGGGGGTGAAAAGGTGTGTGGGGAAAAATGAACAAAACCCAGCCTTTACGTCCTTCTGCAGCACCTGGGTTTAGAAATGGAGTAGAACTTCGAGACTGAGCGGGCTTTAGAACTGTGTTGCTGTTAGCAGATGCTGCTTTGTTTAGGTAGGTAACAAAGGTGGCAATGTCGGTTCTGGCAGTCCCTGGGTGCGTAGGCAGAACTTAATGCTCACCTCGCACCCCTTAAGGAGGAGGGTGAGCCTAACTGTGCTGGTTAAGCTGTAATCCTGACACCCTGGGGTGTGCAGCAGCGATCTGTTAGCAGGTCTGAGAGCTGCACTAACCAGAAGGAAGGGGTTTTCTGCCATATTTTTGGCCCCAAGCACGGTCTGCTCTGACCATACAATATTTTTTCTTCTCTTGTTCATATCCGTCTCTGAGGATCAGTAGTGTGAATGTCATTAAAGCTGTAGATTGCACAGTAGCGGTCATAGCTTGCTCTTAAATGTCTGCCATGGTGCAAGTGAAAGAGTGCATCAAAAATTCAGAGGTGTCGTGTTTTTATGGACCCTGCCTTCATTGCCAGCAGTTTGCAGAGGTAACCTGCATTTCCCGCTGCAGGGCAGCATGGGGAGGCTATGCAGGGCAAGGGCTGCCCTGTGAGTTTAAGGTGTGTTTCTGCGTACAGAACGTTATCTTTAGGGTGTAAAGATCAGATACGTGCAAATGTGGGCACAGCTCTCATGGTGCAAGCTGCTGCAGAAGAAAGTCCTTTGTCTCTTTGGGAGAATCCAAAGTGGGCAGTGACAGCAGCTCAGTCAGGCTGAGCAGGAGCAGGGTGCTTCAGGGACGTCAGAGTTCCCACATTCTGATTTATCCACTATTTCAAGTTGCTTTGAAAATGGCTGATCTGTCAGCATCTTCTCTGACATGCCATTGGAACCCAGGGCTAAATCTCTTGCAGTGCGTGTGCGTCTCCCCTAGTGCTGCTGGGAGAAGGTGTGTGTACTCTAAGATTTATGCAAGCTGAGCTGTCCTGGTTGCAAACTCTTTTGTTCTTAATTACTGTAATGTTAGAATATTTGGAGGAGGAAGGGGAATGGAGGCAGAGTGGTTAGAGAAGTTGATTCTGACTCTTAATCTTGTAGATGTTAAATAAGAAACTATAGCAGAGGCTAGTCTCATGCTTCTTGACTTATAAACCTCACAAGGGTCTTTTACTCCACTTTGGAGGGAGTTGTTTCTTGGTGACAGCACAGAATAATTTCTGGGCACTAGGAGTAACTGGGCAGCATGGAAAAACATACTTTGATTGCTTAAAAACTGGACTTCGGCATTACCTGCAGCGTCCTTGTTGCAGCATTAGCACTTGAATACTGAGGCGACAGGCACGTTGGCAGCCCTGAGACTGCTGCGTGCCAGCAGCACCTTGCACCCAGTGGGAAGGAAAGGTAAAGACCTTTCATCTTGGCCTCATGGAGACCGTCTGCCTGTCTGAAGAGTTGTTTGTCTTAACAGGATTAATGCAAATGCACTCCAGTGCTTGACTAATGATGAAAGGTGAATTCTGGCTATTTCCTTTGTCTTTTTCTTTTCTGTTTTCTAAAAGTGGCGGGGGGTCTGTGTTTAAAAACTGACTGGCCTACCCACACCACGTAGCTGTGCCAGATCACCAGCTGATTCATTTTTGTTTGGTCTGGGTATGGGAAGGCTCTAAAGGTGGCAATTTTTTTACGGGATTTTATTTAAAAAGGCAAATTTCACTAATTAACAGGCAAGTGTCCCTTACCTAGTTATTCACTCAACCAGCCGAGCCTGGTCGAAGCAGAAAGGGAGGTTTTGATTTTGTTGTAAGTGGAAGGTCTCTCTCTGTTGGGGAGGATGCCCTGTTTGGAGCAGCAGGTCTCTGATTTTAGTGATGCTTTCTTAGCCAGGGAACCCCCTTATCCCCAGGCCTAGCGGCTCCTGTTACGTTTCAGCTGTGCTGGGTTCCTGCTCTGCCTTGGGGGGCTCAGACGGGTGTTTTACATGGCTGACTCTGGCTCAGCTCGCTGAAGCCTGATGAATTATGCTGGCTATGCGTGTGGCTTGGGGGCAAGGAGTTGGTTGTGTTATTCAGCGGCGCTCCCTTCCAGCATGCCAAAGAGCAAACTGGGTGCTTGTCTACAAAGGCAATTATTTCACAAGAAAGTCGCTGTAGGGAGCAGCAGGAATCAACATGGTTAATAGAAAAGATTTGTCTTATCTTTTTCTCCTCCCAATATTGTGTGCTTCCCTATTAAATCATTTTTCAGCCTGATCTTACCTCTGAAATACATCTGCAGCTTCTCGCTAGGTTAGACGCGCTCCTAAGGAGAAATGCTCAGCGTATCCGCTTGCCACAGCTGGTCAGGGTTTCTACTAGGAGACGCAGCAGGCTGTGTTCGCAGCCTTGGCCGGGCTAATGCCAAACCCACCCGCCCCACGCCTGGCGAAGCAGGGCCTTCCTGCCCCAGGGGTTGACATCATGGCAGGCCTTCGCGTGGAGCCCTGAGGTGTAGGCTGGGCGTTAAGAAACGGCTCCTGCAGTTGCTGTGGGGAAGTACTGAGGGCCCTTTGCCAGCAGTGTTCCCACACAGGTTCTGCTGCTGGTACCTG
This sequence comes from Alectura lathami, assembly GCA_013399715.1. Taxonomy (NCBI): domain Eukaryota; kingdom Metazoa; phylum Chordata; class Aves; order Galliformes; family Megapodiidae; genus Alectura; species Alectura lathami. The sequence continues at coordinate 223,886 of VXAV01004466.1, forward strand.
GGCCATCCCCAAGTGTCCCCAGAGCTCCAGGGCCCAGGCAGAAGGGATGCAGAAGGCTCCGCTGGAGCCTGTATGTGCCGAACGTTGCGTGTGAACCTCTGGTGTCCTCCAGGAGAGCTGGTCTTCTGAAGGCGGGTGGGTTGGGGTAATCAGCTCAATGGTTTTTTCCTCTTAAAGCAGGCTTCTCTACCAGGGGTCTGTGTTGCAATTTTGTCCCCTCACTTTGGGCACTGTGCTCTATTAGCTTGCGCTCCCTGGGTGCGTCAGGTTAGAAGAGCGATCGTGTAACAGGAGAGTTTCTGTCCAGGAAATGTTATACCTGACCTCCCCGTGTCCTGTCCTGTTAGCAGGTGGATGGCAGCCGCTGTGATGTACTGACACCTGTGACCCAAAGCTGCTCTGCGTGCTGCCCGTTGCCGTCAGTATTGTCACTTCTGACTGACTGACCAACTGGGGGTTTCTCCCCTGTCACACGGGGCTCCCCTTTGCGGCTGCAGAACATGGCTGCTGCGTTGTGCCTTGACCTTGGTGGCAGGCAGATATCGTTGGGGCATTGCAGCTCACGGCCACACAGAAGGAGGCTGCGGCAATTAGGGGTCCTGACCTGAGAGGCCATGCCTTGGCCTGACTAATGCTGCAGGGTCAGGCTGGCTGCCACCTGCAATCAGCCCGCTGGTGCTCGTTACCGTGCCTGTCCCTGTTACCTAACAAGTGCCATCATCAGCTGTGGCCTGGCGAGCGTCACATTGCAGTGGCCACTTCTGGATTTTGGTGGAAAGGAGGCTTCTGCTGTGCCCACCTGGTTGCAGGAGGGAGCTTTCTCCCCTAAGTGATGGTTCTGAGGGACCCTTTTTGCCAGTGCTGGGTCTGTGCAACCTGCACAGCAGCCTGTGTCAGCAGGGCAGCTCAAGCAATGCTGTCCGTCTTCGCTTCTGATTAATGCTGTCTTATGACTCACAAAAAGCTAATGACTTTAGCCCAGGGAGTTACAGCAGCGGGGAATCTGAACATTACATGTATTGTCCCTGTTCTTAGCAGCATCACATGGGCATCAAAGCAGTGAGGTGGGCTCTGCATTAGGGCAATTTGTGCTGCTGAAGTGTGCGGCTTGCCTGTGGTGCAGCAGCTGCGAGCGGTCATTAACAGCAAAAAACAGTCAGTAAATGTGAAAATGTTCCCGGGGTGTAGGCTGGAGAGATGCAGTGTGGTTCAGCCAGGCAACAGTCACAAAAGACGATCTTCAGTTTCATAGGAAATATGTGTGTGTTGGGGGAGAAAGCAGTTACTCCATCCCTCATCATGTATTCTCTTCCACGCAGGGAGCGTATGGAGTTGCTGGAAGAAGCCAGGAAGATGGAAATGGCAAAGTTTCGCTACATCCTTCCTGTTTATGGCATCTGTAAAGAGCCAGTTGGCTTGGTCATGGAATACATGGAAACAGGATCTCTGGAAAAGCTCCTGGCTTCTGAACCTCTGCCGTGGGAACTGCGCTTCCGAATCATCCACGAGACAGCTGTGGGCATGAACTTCCTGCACTGCATGTCCCCTCCGCTGCTCCACCTGGACCTCAAGCCTGCCAACATTCTGCTGGATGCGCACTACCATGTCAAGGTATGCCTTGGCCGCTCTGAGCCCCAAACCCACTGTTGGATATTCCTGCATGGCTCCTGCCAAACTCAAAGGCCTGAGAGAAACCCAGAAGCGCTCCTTCTGAGTTAGAAAAATGCCTGACCAGTCCAATCCGCAAACTTGCAGACCATCTTGGTACATAAACAGAGGTAGAGTTGAGGAGCCTGTGAGAACTCTCCTGAAATTTTAGTTGGGTGCCAGTGTAATGAACTCTGTTTATGTGAACTTAAGGGGTTCTGCTATAGATTTCCTTACAGTAGGGTCACAAGACAGACAGGAGTGGGGAGAGCAAAGCAGTGTGACTCTAAATCGACTGCACTAGCTCCACAGCTCCCAGTGGCAACCTTTGTTCGGTCTAGGTCTTGGCTTCATATGCTTTGCTGAATACCCGGGTCTCATTTATGGTGGAAGTCCTTGCTGGTGGCACTCATTTTCTTCTTTCTTCTGTTCAGAGCATATGCAATGCAAAATCACCTCTGTTGTGACTGCTATGTATACCAAGGGTCACTTAAGGAAATTTTTGTGGCTGTATCAGTATAGAATTCTCCTCAGTAACCTTTTCCAGAGTAAGCTTGAAAATTTGTTGGCCTTTTTTGTTGGAGGTTCTGTTTTGACTGCTGGACTAAGGAAATCATTTGCTTTCTGATTCTTCCTCTTGTGAAGAGACTGAAATACATCTTTTTCTTGATTATTATTATTATTTTTCCTTCAAATCAGTGACCAAACTCATATCCTGTAGGGTTAACCATACCTGGCCAATACAATTCAGCACACATAATCATAGATCTTTCAGTGCCCTCGTACATCTTCTCCCTGTTTTCCTGTCCTCCCCAAATTGGCCAGATGGCTGTGGTCTTGTGTCCTATTCTAAAAATGATGTTTTCAGGAAATAAAATCACCTCTCCCGATGTCTTGAGAGGGTTGGAGCCGAAAGAAATCAGACCTGACATGTTCTCAGATTTTTTCTAGGCCACTTAATGGTTTACTTCTTAGGAAGATTTTCTTTCTGAGGTACAAAGCAACTGCAGGCAGTCCCTGGTGTTACGGTCAGAACATCAGGATCTGAACTGTTCGAAGTGTGTTCTCACACACTGGTGCTCGGAGGCCTTTGCTAAGTATTTATTTATCTAAAGTTTGTGCTTGCTTGCGTAACTTCTACATTCCTGATTCTTGACTCATCCAGGAGCCAAGATGTGAAGGCTGTGTTTTTCTCACCATTTCAGGAGGCTGAAATGCTGCCTGATATTCTGCCTACTGTATAGGCTGTGTCTGCAAGGTGATGTAATACAAGGGGGCAAAGTGCGAAAAGCACAAAAATATTTTTCAGGTGAGGTCATTATTGACATCCCTAAACTGTTGCTTCTTTGTGTTTCATATATAGAGCAGGTTCTTCAGACCCTTTCCATTAAGCTCAGAAGCTAATCCCAACCTCTTTACAGCCAGAAGTCTTTTAGATCTGCAGCCATCTTGGAAAGCCCTCTGAGCAGCAAAGCAGACATACGAACCCCCATGCAAAATAGGAGATGTCATACTCTGTGAGGAGCCTTCACTTTAAAAATGTGGCCCCAAACCTTCTTTTTGTGTGATGTGAAACTTGTAATTAAATTTCAGACCCTGCAGCTTGATTTTAATGTGCATTTTCTTGCTGGAAGGCTAACGAAGGTGATGATTGTAGTGTTTTTACTTTTTAAATTTAATTTAGTAGGTGACCTGTCCCTAATAAGATCCTAAAGTGAGTGGAGAGATGTTGCAGACTGCAAAAGAAGAGTTTGCAGGTAGGGAGGATTTTTATAAGCTGTTTGCCCTTGAGCCAGGAAACAGGCAGTCTTGCAGCAGAGTTGCATTAGAAATGCTTCTGAGCTGTATTGCTGGTTAAATGGAAACACGCCCTTCTTCTTTTACGAGCTCAACACTTACTGTAAAACCCCAAGAGAGGATGATGACTAATGCGGTAGTGTTGCACAGAACTTATCATCAAGTGGGTGCCTCCATATCTTAAAGCTGTCTCCTGTCTGTTACATAAGTGTGTGTGCTGAATTTGGTTATTGGGAGGATAATTAAGAGGGTGAGATTAGCCTGAGCCAGGACATAGGTAGCTGTGGATTTATTAGTTTTCTCAAGGGCATGTTGGGGGATTCCTTGGTGATTTTAAATGTACTTATATAATATGGATAACATGGGATAAGGCTTTGCTATCCTGTATAGGATGTATGCATGCCTCCTGCCCTGAAGGGAGTCTTAGGTGGGAGCTCCCTTCTTCTCCATGTCTCCATGTCCTGTTGCAACTGTGTTGCCCTGAGCAGCGTGGTTTCCTTGGGAGGATTATTGCATACCCAGGCAAGTTTTGCTAGCAACCAACGCTCCTTTTTTTTTCTTTTTTTTTTTTTCCCACCTTGATTTCAGCCTGTTGCTTCTGTCTGTGTCAACAAGAATCTGCCCTGCCTCTTTCTTTGGTGTTTCATGTCTTCAGCCTTCAAATGCTTACAGACTGCTTAATATCTAATTTTTGCTCACCTGGACCACACGTAACAAGGTTATTCTTCAGGCGTCCCATCCCTTGTAGGAATTCAGGACCTCTCCTCTGAGCTGCCTGTGCTGTGGCAACCGTCTGCAGGGAGCTGGCACTGGGGAAGGTATATTTATATATGTGTGTGGTGTATACAGGCATTTGTGTGTGTATATATATACAGTCGATGTATATAGGTGCATACACTAGCAAATCCTACCAGTTATTTTTCATCTTTCAGATTTTCTTTTAAAGAAATAGAGTTGGGATGAGCTGGTCTCAGCCGTGCACTGCTTTAAGCTCACTGTAGCGGTGTTCCCTGCCTGGTGCTCCAACTTAAGCCAGTGTGAAGTTTGCTGCTGTGTTCTCAGTCCACAGAGGCATCCTGTCCATGTTGAGTTGATCTTCACCTTTTCTTGGTTCAGCTGAAGGGAAGGGCTGCAACATTTGTAGAGTTTGAAGTCATAAGAAGCCTAGTCAGATTGAAAATTTGTTTGTCAGAAAGCTTCTTAACATATCGTAGGCTGAGGTAATACCCAGAGGCCAGGCTGGATTACAAGAGATTCTCTCTTGTATTAGACTAGCTGATGCAGTTAATGCAGTTACTTCATTTTATCAGCTGCAAATGCTCTCCTGTTACTAGAAATGAAAAGAGGCTTTGTTGTGTTCTTGTGCTCCTTCTCCATCTCCCACCCCTCCTGAGCAAGGTTTCCATGCGGAGCTGCTTTTACCTGGCTCTTTGATCCTAGCCAGCAGAGCTGACTTCCACCTTGATCAGTTCTCTGGTGGTGGCACAGAGCAAGACCATCCCTGCTAGGTAACATACGTTTATGATGGTTTGAAACGGATGTTTCACCATGGTTTGTGCTCTTCCAAGAAAGCATTGCTAACACAACAGATAAAACAGATTTTAAAAACAGGACTCTATTTTTAAAATTTCCTGTTAGAAGGACTTTGTAGCTAACTGAAGTGCATTCCTAAACACTGATGTGAAGACACCTTTGAAGTGCAGATGCTGGCTGTGTCTTCACTTGGAATCAAGAGAATTAATTTTTATTCTTAACATTTCATATTCCAAATCTATAACGCCTGTAAGTCTTTTAAAACTTTTCAGCATTTAAAAATAACAACAATCTTTTCTTCTTGCCCCCATAAAAATAAACAAACAAACCAAAAAAAGCCCCACCACCAAAACCCTGTAGGCAGACATGATAGCATTCTCAATAGCCAAGTGCACAGAGAGTTTGGCCAGAGACAAATGCTGGATATGCCAGCAGAGATGAAAAATTAATCTGACTGCTTTATGTTACCTATTTGATGAAGAAAACCTTTGGGTGAACTCTGTCCCCAGGTCTGTTGTATTGGAATCTTGAGTCTTATTTGTGGAAAAATGGCATGCAGCATCAGAAGCCACATGCACGCTTCAGGATGGGCAGTCAGGAGCCATCGGGTTCCAAGCATTCATTTTGTTTCTGGGAGCTAGATCCCTGCACTATTTGGGAGTAGCTTCAGTAACCCCTGTAGTTACTTGAACAGGAAGATACAGAAAGATTTTGGTCTCTACAGAAGCTCCAAAAGATAACTCGACCAACTCAAGCATTTCAATCCTCACAAATGAGTGTTTTCCACAAACTAGAATGGAAACATCTGCAAACGACAGAAGCAGCTGAACGCCTGCATGCACAGCACTCTCAATTTAAAACAAACCGAAAAAGAGAAGTTTTATGGGAAAAGCTCCTCAGGTCTGGAATCTGGCAGCAGGGTGCTGTTGCTGGGCTCTGGGCAGGGAAGCACGTGCATCTCCGCTCCCTAGTTGCTGCTCACGTGTTTCTTCTCCCACAGACCTTTAAAAGGCAGGGAGTGAGTGAGCTGTCTGAACATGAACTGTCCCGCTGCCTGTGTGGGGCTTGGCTGCTGTTCTTTCTCTTCTTCCTACCTCTTCACCACCTGTTTTGCATGCAGCAGTCTGTCGCCTCTGTGTCTCCTCGTAGCCCTGCCGCTGTTAGGTGTGCTTTTGAAGCGTGGTGGGATCTGTCTGACGTGACTGCAGTGAGGAGTAAGGCTACGGGCTGTGCCCGATGCCGGCATGGGGCAGGTCCTGTGGTGGGTACAAGGCTTGTGGCCAGTGGGGACGTGGTGGAAGGCGCAGGGACTTCGCCAACAAGGGTGCTTGGGGTGGTGGAACAAGGCACGTGACGGGCGGTATAAAGGCAGGAGAGATAAGCTGAGTGGCTGCATCTTCCACCCACTGCACAGTTCCCACTGATGTTTAAAAAAAAAAAAAAAAAAAAAAAAACCCTGCATGACTAAATACTCTGTGCAGTGTGGAAGAGTTACCCTGAAGGAACTAATGAAAGCCACAGAAGCTGTCTGCGGGATCTTTCTCTTTTGTTGCAGCCCAGCAGATAACACATCTCCAATGTCCAGTGCTTTCTGCAGCACTCGGTAGGATTGCTGCTCGGCGGATGTATTTCCTTTTACTTGGTGTGAAGCCTAATCCTTCACAGTAGGTAGGGGCAGGCTTGTGAGGTGAAGCTCTTGCTAGCCTGGAGGTGTAGGGGGCTGTACACCACATACCTTAGCTGTTTCTTGGTTTGTAGGCTCGGAGTGAGACCTCACAGGGTGAGAGCCTCGTGTCTCAGCCTCTAGCTTTAGACGCACGCGATGTAGCTGGTGCTGTCTTTCCGAACACAGGGCTGGCACTGCGCTGTCTGCGTTTCATCTTTTTTCTTCACTTACACAGTAGGAAACCTGGTATTGTTTAGACAAAGAGGAAGGTGTATTACTTTAATTATGCCCGTGTGCCATATGGATTTCTTGAGGTGTATGCAGCCCTCTGCTTCATGTTGATCAAAGGATGGCAGGGCTCTCCCAGGTCGGGTCTGTTCAGGCTTGCAAGAGCCGGAGTGCTTACTAACCTGACACCCCGGGCTTGTGCGATATTGGCGTTGTGCTTTTGTTCTCTGTGGAGCACCGAGTGCCCCAAACTCCTGCAGCACTTAATGGGGCCATCGGTTTGGCTTTTCTCTGGGTAGCTGGCTTGCAAACAGGGTTTTTTTGACTACTTGCTGCTTTCGTGCACTCCAGTACTTGGCTTGCTGAGGGGGCCAGCAATACCCCTCTGAGAGCACAGCCCTACAGGCAGGAGAAGCTACTTCTCCAGGTGACTTCACATTTCTTTCTTCTTCTGTTCAAATCGTTGCGACACTGCCCTACAGATTTGAGGTACAGGTGGGATATCCCTGTGTGCTAGTGTGCAGGGCTTCTACAAAACATCTCTGCCGAGTTCTTTGTTCCTGGGAGAAGTTCCTCCTGAAGCTGCGTGGGCTGGTTTGTTTGTTTTATGCTGGGAGATTCCTAGCATTTGAAGAGCATTGGCTGTGTGCACCCTGCCTATCCTCCAGCAGAGTGGAGCTGGCTGCAGTTTTCTTCCTTTCCAATAATGACTGCATGTTAGAACTAGCCTTGCGGTGTCTTTAGAGAGAAACATCTGAAAGTGTAGAGCTGGAACCTTTAAAAAAAAAAAGAAACAAACTTACTTTTTTTAATTATGCCTGTTGTTTTGAGGGAGAACTTTCTCAAAGAAGCAGCTGTGAAGATCAAAAGGGTTCTAGGGGAGTGAGTAATTGAAAAACCTGAGTATTTTTTAGATAAAAAAGAATGTACAAGACCATTTTGGGGTGGGGGGGGGGTTACATGAAGGGGAAATCTTATCTCACATGTAGACAAAAATCAGTGGGTTGAGTGGTCCAAGAAGGCTGGACTTGTCTTGAAATTTCTACTTAGCATAATAGACATTTTTGACCAGTGGGAAATAAGTGAGACAAAGGAGAATTCCTTGCCTATCTGTTTGCTCGATGATTGGTATGCCTTTGAGAGCAAATGAATGCATATTTGCTTGACACTTCAAATTAAAGTGGAGGTGTGTTTTCCTTTTTATAAACTTGCTGTCACTTGTTTAGCTCTTTTCAGCTGTGTTCACTGCGTCACTGCACCAACTTGCTGTATCTGCGAGCTGCCAAGAAGAATTCCC
>VXAV01004466.1:232067-306981 GCA_013399715.1 Alectura lathami
AGAATGCCCTGTGTGGGTTTAGCCTGGATGTGTGCGTGTTTCTTAAACACTTTGTGCCGCTGGTGTTGGGCTTAGACCTTGGCATGGTCAGCGTTACAGCGATATCGGAAAGAGCAGTTCACTTGCGCTCGTTGGTCTGAGAACAGTTGCTCAGGGCACTTCACCCTAACAGGCAAAGTGATGTTGCATAGGGAAAGGGGATGGCCAGACCAGTAACTGCACTGACCTGTAGTTTGCACTAGCTGAATTTTGACTTGTTTTAAATTGCAATAAATTGTCTGAGTGTTGTGTTTGCCATGTAATGGGCTAACGTGCTGCTGCTTGCAGAAAGCTGCTTACTTTTTTTTTTTTTTTTTTTTTTTTTTTTTACCTAAAAAAAAACTTTACACACNTTAAATCTTCTTTTTTTTTTTTTTTTTTTTTTTTTGCTTAACCGTAAAGAAAAGCTTACCACAGCGAAATGCTTCCAGAGTTGTTTTCTTAGCTTGGCGTTTCTGAGTGGCAGCTTGCTAGATTTTTGGAGATCATTGTGTTACATCTCTCACTCCTTACAGAGAAGTTTTTGTTAGTTCCTCTGAAGTCTAATGCTCACTTGCACTTCTCTCCCCTCCTCCTCCATCTTTTGCAGATTTCTGACTTTGGCCTTGCAAAGTGCAATGGCTTGTCCCATTCCCATGACCTCAGCATGGACGGCTTATGTGGCACGATTGCGTATCTTCCTCCAGAGCGCATCAAGGAGAAAAACAGGTGTTTTGACACCAAACATGATGTGTACAGGTCAGTTAACTGTGAAAACACCTAAAAGCACTTTAAATAAATGAGCCATCTGTTTCTTCTGTTTGTAAAACTTAATTGAGCATAAAAACTCTAGCTTGAGCCTCTTCTTGAAGAGGCTCACGTTTGGTTTGCTTTATGCAAAGTCTTTACAAGGCAGAAGGACTTTAAGAAGCTGCAGCTGATCCTTGTCTTCAGCATTATGGAAATCCTTCCAAATAACATTTATTCACTAGCAACTGGCATGGGAGGCACTCTGCCTGCCTTTAATTTCCCCATCAAAAGGCACATCCTGACCCACTTTTCCAGACTGTGACAAAATTCTTAGCTATCTTCAGTGGATTTCATCACTAGGTCTTTGCTCGTCTTTCACGGTAAGGCTGTTAGGAAGAGGAAGTCCTGGCTGTAGATCACAAGATATGTCATGTTCTAAATGGAATGTATTTTTGTATAGGTGTGTTCCAGGGTAGTATTAAATAGCATCCATAGTAATTCTTTGAGGCTCTCTGATCTTGTTAGTGTTTTTGTGGAGTAAATGGTAAATGTTGACAAGAAATCAGCAGTCTCCAGCAAGTCTCTGTGTTCACTGCCTCGGGTTCCTCGCTGCACAAAGTAGACTTTCAGATCATGGTTCTTGGCTGCACCTTGCTGTGTGTGTTCATCAGCTGAAATACGTGCAGTAGTGAAAGCCAAGGAGAGAGAACCTATCAAAATCAATTACACTCCTGTTTAGTAGTGGTTTGTTGTTTTTTTTGGAGTGTGCTTTTTAAAGCTTTTGTAAAACTATTTTTTGTATGTATTTGTAGCTTTTCCATCGTGATTTGGGGAGTTCTTACACAGAAAAAGCCTTTTGCAGGTAAGACTGATGTATTGTGGTTTGTGTTGGATTTTCTTCTTCCTTTCTTCCATTGATATGCACACTTCGCTCCCCACCAGCCCCAGATTACAAGCGATATGTATGATGCATGTCCTCCGAATTCCTAGTGTTGTGCAATAGGTATATGCAAGCTCTCAAATTCCAAGCACAATTTCAAGGCCTCCTTTGTCCTACATCCTAAAAGCAGAACTTGTATTGCCGTGGGGTGCCCTGCTCTGCACTTTTTTGCTTTTGTTGGAGCTTGTTGTACTGATCCGGATCAGTGCATGGCCTGCTCAGACTTCTAACAGATGTTCATGGCCAGCAAGGAAGGCGCAGGACAAAGCCAACTGGCTGGCAACCAAACTGTTCTCAGAAACAGCTTCTCCATAGAGTAGTTCTGGAGTTTATTTGTAGATTGTGGGTACAGATTAAAAAAGTAAAGCTGTCTGTGAGGGTAAGCTTTGTTCTGCCCCACAGTAAATGCACCAATCTGCAGGCGGTTATTTATTCTTCATGATTATTTTCCTTTGTATGCAACTAGCCTATGTATAACAAACGTGTTGGAGCAGGTTCCAGGCTACTACTCATTTTTCTCCCAGTGAGAGTTCCCGTGTAGCCCAGTGGTTGACTTTGGAGTCAAGAGCCACATTACTGCGCTGCTTGACCTGTGCTCTTTCTCTACCTTTATGAGAAGTTCATGTACCTGGTTTATATAAAAACTGTGGTTCAGTTTTCTTAGAGCAGGTACAGAAATCCAAAGAGAAGTAGCAAAGAACTGTTTGGGGTGAGATTTTTTTTGTTGTTGTTTTGGTGCTTTTTTTCCTTTGGTTCTGCCTCTTTTATGGGAAGTGAAAGCACACAGCCATTCACTAACAATTAACTGATATATGGGAAGCAGATGTTAATGTGTTGTGGAAGAAGAAGACCAATTTTTCTTTTTTTCCTGTTGATAGAGCGCTCTGAATCTTAAATAAATAAATTGCAGGAAAACCAAATTTTTGCCTGATACACTGTTCATGCTCTTAGACATAAGAGAAATCCTTGCTTTTGCTGAGAGCTTCGTTTGTGTGCTTCTGCTTTACAGAGGAAAACAACATTTTACATATTATGGTAAAAGTAGTTAAAGGCCACCGCCCAGAGCTACCTGCTGTTTCCAAATCCAGACCTCATTCATGTAATAACTTGATCAAACTGATGCAGAAATGTTGGCAGGATGATCCTGGTGAACGGCCAACATTTCAAGGTAAGATTTCCTCGTAACTTGACTACCTTCTATGAGTCATGTTATTGCTCAGGACTCTCTTAATCCTTGGGGTAAATGCTGTGAACCTTTGTGACAGAATAAATAGAGCACATTGTGTGGCAGAGACAATGAAACAGGCCACTTATTCATTCATGGAGGAAGAGATGATCTTGGGACAAGTCAGACCATGACAGTTTTATGTAAACACGCCAGGAATAAGAGCTACGCTGAACCAGTTGATCCATTTAGCTGGTACCTCGAGGGAAGGCGGTTATGTTTGTGTCTGCTCATCTGTATCAGGGTACATGCCAAGCTGGACCTGGTGTGCTTTCTACCTTACGGAAGTGTTGAACACCCTGTATGCCAAGAAACAGAACTGTCTTCTTGTAACAACAATTTGTGTTGTCATTTTTCTGCCTATAAAAAAGGCAACTCTGGCCAAAGGTTTGAACTCACCCAAAACACCTGTTAGGAATTCAGATGTGCAGAGGAACGTAGCAAGTACTTTCTCCAAGTAGCTCCACTTAGCATTAATGACAGAGATTTGCCTCTTCTCCCCGCCCACCTACCTCTTTCTGCCTGAACAAAATATGGGAACTGATGGGAAGAGGTATCACATCTCTTTGGAACTTATGTCCAAGTCTGGTAGCAGTTGGCTAGTTCACAGTCCTGCAGTGCAGCCACCATGTGACATCAGTCTGGTCTGAATGCGGAAATGAAGCGTTCAGTCAGTCCTATGCACTCCTTGCTTAGCTGCACGTTTCTACCTACTGATGAGCTGCTAGATGGAATAGCCAAAACTGGAGTCTTTTTCCTGTAATATCTCATAGGCATTAAGCTCTAGTGATAGAGAAAGGCAGCAGGGCATCTGGGGAGAAGTCTCCTATTTAAAAAATGAAACAAAACAACCAACCAAACAAACAGAAAAACCTGTCTGTCTTTCTTCAAAGAAATCACTTCAGAAACAGAGACACTTTGTGAAAAACCAGAAGATGAAACAAAGGAAATGGTAGCTGAGGACCTGGACACCAAGAGTTCCCCGAAGCAGCGATCTGAGGTACTATGTCTGTCTATCTCATGTTAAAATGCACTTTTTTAAATATTTTTTGAGTGAGAGAAACAGGTTCTTCTCTGACTCTGTAACTTCTAAACAATGTACTATTCGCTGTTTTTTAACACCTTCTTGCTTGGTGGAAATGGATCTTGGTGAAGGCCTGGATGCAGGAGTGACAGCTTAAATGCTACCTCAGGCTAAGAGAGTTAGGCTTCCTCTTGTAGAGGCTTGTGCTTAGTTTTCCTTACTGAAATTTCTAAAATGCTTCTGTGCTTCTCTTGAAGGGGATGTCTGCATTATCCCAGCCGAAACAGGAGCCTGTTCTAGCATCAGTTAAGGATTACAGTCTGTCAGAGTTGTTATCCCAGCTGGATTCAGGGATTTCACAGACTACGGAAGGCCCTGAGGATCTCAGCCGCAGCTCTTCTGAATCCAAACTTGCAGCCAGTGACAAGCGGCTTTCAGGAGTTTCATCTGTAGATTCAGCTTTTTCATCCAGAGGCTCCCTTTCCCTTTCCTTTGAAAGAGAGAGTTCAGGTAATGGTCAGGCTTGTTTTTAATTTTTTTTTTTTTTTTTTCCCAGTAGTTGTTTGGTCTGGAGCATGGGACTCCGTGGGCCAGAGAGTGATTGTATAAAGAATAATATGCCTTACTTTCTCCTGCTGTCAGTACTGCAAATTTGTTTACTGGAGGGAGCTATTTAAAGAAAATGAATGAGGAAGTTCCCAAGCCCAGTCTGAGAAACAATAAATTTCATTTACTTCTGAAGACAGGTTGCCTGAATTCCTATCAAAGCAACTGCAGAATCAATCATGGGAAGGTTGGTTAGAAGGGAGGTCACTTAATCTAGTATCCCACTTGGAGTGGGACTAAAGCCAATGCCAGAACAGGAGCTTGCGGCTTTTTCAGTTACACTAAGCCCAAGTGTGACAACCTGTGTTTTGAGAAGGCTCAAGCAACTTTCTCAGCAGCCCCATGACCACTGTAATAAAGACTCCCCCGCTGAGCACATGCTCTTCCCATTTCAATCTGTACTGCAAAAACAGGCATCTATTTCCCGCTTAGGCAAAGCGTGATTGGTGCAGAGAGACCAACCACAGCATCCTTTGTTCTTAGTTTCATTGGAGACAGGATAAGAGGACGTGTGGGCTGCAAATCTGACATGACTTGGTTCTGAAACTTCTGCAGATATGGCAGTGGGAAGGGGAGGCAATTTTTGCAGTCTGGAGGCATTGCTGAAGCTGCCAGCTGAGCTAGCCAAGGGCAAGTAAGGGTTGGCAGGTATCAGCGTTGTGATGTTGTCCTTTTCCATCTAGATATTGGTACTACGGACATACAGAAGAGGAAGCTAACGGAGGCCATTTTAGCTGGAGACACCAGCAAGCTGATGAAGATCCTCCAGCCTCAAGACGTTGATATTGTTTTAGATGGGAACTACAGTCTTTTGCACTTAGCTGTTGAAGCTGGCCAAGAAGAATGTGTCAAATGGCTCCTCCTCTACAATGCTAACCCTAACCTCACCAACAAGAAGGGGTCCACCCCTCTTCACATAGCCATTGAGAAGAAAGTTAAAAGCATTGTGGAGCTGATTATGGCAAGGAAAATCAATGTTAATGCCAAAGATGAGGATCAGTGGACCGCTCTTCACTTTGCTGCCCAAAACGGGGATGATTTCAGCACCAAAATGTTGCTTGATAAGAATGCATCCTTGAACGAGGTAGATTTTGAAGGCAGAGCCCCCATCCACATAGCCTGTCAGTACGGCCAAGAGAACATCGTGCGGATTCTGCTGAGAAGAGGCGTTAACGTGAACATCAAAGGAAAGGATGACTGGGTGCCGCTGCACTATGCTGCCTGGCAAGGTCATCTTCCCATTGTAAAGCTGCTGGCCAAACAGCCAGGTGCAAATGTCAACGTGCAGACCATGGATGGAAGGACCTCGCTGCACTTGGCTGCTCAGCGAGGACACTACCGCGTCGCTCGCCTTCTCATTGACCTGGAGTCGGACATCAACATACCGAACGCGCTCGCGCAGACTGCTCTCCACATAGCTGCTGAAACTGGCCACACAAGCACGTCGAGGCTGCTCCTTAAGCACGGCGCAGACATTGAGGCAGCGACCGCGGAAGGATGCACTGCTCTGCACTTGGCATCTCGCAGCGGCCATTTAACAACAACCAAGTTGCTGATAGATGAAGGGGCCAGTGTTCTCGCCAGAGGCCCTTTAAATAGGACAGCGTTACATCTTGCTGCGGAAAATGGGCACTCTGAAGTAGCGGAAGAACTTCTCAGGTCAGGAAATATAAATGTTTCTGACGATGAGGGGTTTACAGCTCTTCATCTGGCTGCACGAGGAGGGCACACAAAAACAGTTGAGGTTCTTCTGAAGCATGGGGCACTCACTGATCTGCAAAGACCCACATTTCAGACCCTGCTACGGCTTACTTAGCAGAGCAGCCGTAGCTCAGTTACTGTGGTGTTAAGTGAGACTTATCAAAGGGTGCAGGACTTGCCACCATTCTACCTGGTCTGAGAAGGTTGCTGGAGCTTGACTCATGAGAGCCTTCTCCAGCTGTGCAGTGAATTGCTCACCTGCAGCATCAGCAGATGGACTGAGGGGCAGCCAGCAGGAAGCTACTCGTGTTTGTGTGCGTGAGTGGGGGTGCAGATGGACTAAGGCCAAATGAGCTGGAGCCCACCACACCGTGGTCTGGATCATCCATTCTGAGTGTTCCTGCTCTACCCGTATAGTGCTCTTCTCCTCCCAAGGATGCTATGAGAGTAGGATGCAACTTGTGGGTTCGCCTTTGCTTTTTTTTTTTCTTTGACATGTCAAACTAATTTAAGAACTAACATTCTGCTTTCTGATTTTCCTCAGAAGAAGAATGGGGCTAGATTTCTGGTTTATTGCAGTGATCTATATTTTGGGCTTAAAGCCTCCACAGTAAAATATCCCAACACAAATCTGCTTGAAATGAATAGCCCTTTCCTCAACTCTTGCATTCAAGATATAGTTAATCATGAATGCTGGCCAAGTTCCATTTTCAGAAGGTACTCTGTTTGATGGACACATGCTGATTACAGTTTTCTGTGTAACCAAAATGGCTGAGGCAGACTGTCATTGACAAGGAAGGATCCCAAAATTACATGAGAAGTAAAAGCTTAGCACTAATGCTTTCATATACAGTACCATCTTGTGTGTGTTCTAGGATCAGTAAGCTTAACTATGTGCTTAGTGGTTTGTCTCAAGAAGTCAAAGGAAAAAACATTCATACTGGACGGTAACTGGATGGTATAGTCTAACACCATTACATCTATTTCCAAAACAGTGTTTGGAGGGGCATGTTAGAGAGCTATACCAGCCATGCCACAGTACATGTCCTGAGAGAATGAACTGTGTGTTGACTAGACTGATATACTGTGTATATAGTATTTCTACCTGTCATAATGCTTTTTTCTACTGAAGAAAATAGATTGTTTAGAGTGGGTATGTTTTAATACACCTTTTAATTTCACTCTTTTCAAAGTTGAAATGTGATACGTTATTAATAAAAGGTTGTGTTCCGCATCTGTCTGTATTTTGTAGTTTTTAAGGCGACTTGAAACCCATCAACCACCAGCAGCACCCAACTGTAATGTGTTTAATGATGCTGAAGGCAGAACTGTTGAGTTGTCCTCAACAGTTCCAAAGGCCTCAGTTCCTACCTTGCCCTTACATTCCTCTTAGCTTTTGCACAGTAGGTTAGGAACTCAAGAGTGGGCATTTATAGAATAAAGCCTCACATAACCTAGCCCATATGTGCCTAACACTTTCATACGCAATTGGGCTGCTTTCCTCTAATGCTGTAGCTGTTGAGGGAGTTTGGTTTTCTTTCCCACCTTGAAGAAAATCAAAGATTTCTACATCCCTGAATGCAAAGCTGCTCTGGTTCTCAGGACCTTTGTTGCACATACCTCGTGGCAGTGATGTGAATGCCCCTGCTACCTCAGTACCTGATTTAAAGAGTCTTGCGCTTGTAGGAATTGAGCCCTCTGAAAGTCAATGCTGCTTTCTTTTTTTTTTTAAAACAAAAAACAAAAAAAAACCTCTCCTCTCATGGGTGCTGGTAGCAATATTGGTTGAGGGCAATAAAAAAGGAGGGTTGGTGGCTGCTGCCGCCTGAGGCTGTTCCTGGCTATATACGTAGGGTACCTCTCCATACCTGCTTGCAACTCCCCCAGTTAAATTTCCTGTAGTGTAGGGCTGCTCACTTTATATAGGTGTGTATATGCAAACCGCTCCCTGTTCAAGGCATTCCGCTGCCTGCCTAATGAAACCGTCTTCAGGGGCAGGTAGTGAAGCTGTGCTCGTGCCAGTATATGGAGGTTTCAAAGCAATATACCTCTACCTGAGCATAACAGTCGCAGCAAGCAAATGTGATGACAGTGAAACTTCTCATTAAACAAACAAGAATATTGTCATTCCTTACTGCTTCCTTCAGCCTCTTTTGAGACCAATGCAGTTGTCATGTTTCATTAAGCTGTACTTCATCACTGTGTCTATAGAAAGTTTAGCCACAGACCACTTAGAGTGGCATAGGACTTGAGAGAGTGATTAAACATTTGGCTTGGCCTGAGACATGGTGTATGCTTCTGTTTCAAAGTCCTCCAAACAATCAGATTTGAGGTGCTTTAATTCCAGCGGTATTTGCCTGAACTTCAAAAGAAGAGCTGTAGGACTATGCAGCAGCAGTCTTGTGCCTCCTAATAATGCCAGTGCATGCCAGCTAGACAAAGGGAAAGTATACACTTATGCTTCTGAAACAACCCAAGCACTGCTTCGCCAGTACATTCCTTCAGTGCCTAATAATAACAGCATATTAGGTTCTAATTAAACATGAAGCCACACTTATGAGTCTTTATTTTCCATGCAGTCTTTCACAATAACAGGCAACAGCTATGTATTACACAGAAGGCAACATGGCTGGCACGGAGTTAAAAAACAACAAAGGGATTGCATGCCATATTGCTAGTGTTGTAGCGGGCATTTTTCCCCACGTACCGGCCTCTCTTGGGGGCAGGAGGGCTGAATGGGGTGCGGTGTTAGCACGCAGCAATTATGGATTATTGTTTTGTAAAGGTCTCCTGGGGGTGACTTCCCTGCTCGTGTCTGTGTCTGGACTGCTGACCTAAAGCTTACAGGTGTTTCTTTGCCTTTTCCAAATCATAGCCATGTTGTTTAAAAACTACCCAAAAGATACACAGAGTGTCCCACTGGCAATACCTGGCCTTGCTGCTATGGCTGGGCAAACAACGGTTGACTTGCTTTAAACTACTCGCCTACAAAAAAGAAAACTTGTAAAGAAAGAAACTAAATAAATCCCCAGGCTGTGCCACAAGTGCACACTTGGTATCAGCTGAGTTATTTTTCTTACTCAGTTGTCTGGCTGAACCAAGCTGCACCAAACTCTTCCCTCCCTCGCCTTCAGCTCCCACCACGAATTGAGCAAAGGCGGGGATGGGAGCCGTCACCTCGCACACAGCCTCTGCCCACTCAAACCTCTGGCTCCAGCAATCACATAAACCTCAAAAAAGTGCACAGACTCGTGTGTGCTTGGCAAACACGTTTGGTGTTCTGTGCGATGGCAAGGATATTTCTGCAGAGCTGAGCTCTGTGTGCCCCGTGCTGCCTTACTGCTCCCGCAGCTGCAGAGGAGCAGGGTCCCAGCAGCAGGAAGGTGCCTCCTGCCACCTCCCTGATGCAAGCCTTCTCCTCTGGGGGACAAGGCAGCCCCTGTTCCCAACAGCCTGTTCCCAGCACCTGCTGGTGTTATTTACCTGCTCCTCAGACCGAAGAGCTGCAGCGCCGTGTTTCTACAGGCCTTGAGAGGACTCGACAAGCCTGCGGTTCAAACACGCTTGGCAGCGGGTGAGGGGAGAGAATTGCTGGGTGATTGCAAAGAGGCCCGGAGGCAAACCTCAGCCCTTTCATTCCTGCCTCTTTGCTTGCACCACCTTGGCTCCATGCGGCATGGCTGCCAGAAAAACAAGGCGTGTGGGAGCTGTGCTGCACCGTCAAGGTCTCCTTTGGCAGAGGGGTGAAAACTTACATGAGGAAGGCACTGGGCTGCTCTACGTGCAAGTCCTGGGACCTGTGGTTTTATTGCATGGAGTTTGACAAGAGCAAGTGCACTGGATTCTACACCTGGGACAGGGCAACCCTGGGTATATGTATAGACCAGTGGACTAGAGGCTGGAGAGATGCCCTGCAGAAAGAGATCTGGTGGTTCTGGCTGACAGCAAGTCGAATCTGAGTCAGCAGTGTGCCCTGACAGCCCAAAGGGCCAACCGTACCCTGGCGTACACCAGGCCCAGCACTGCCAGCTGGGTGAGGGAAGGGACTGTCCCGCTCTGCTCTGCCTGGTGCAGCCTCACCTCAAGCACTGGGTGCAGGTCTGGTGAACACAATACCAGAAGGACATAAAGCTACTAGAGAGCATCCAAAGGAGGGCTATGAAGATGGCGAAGGGTCTGGAGGGCAAGGCGTGTGAGGAGCAGCGGCTGAGGTCCCTTGGTTTGTTCAGCCCAGAGCAGAGGAGGCTGAGGGGAGGCCTCATGGCGGCCTACAGCTCCCTCGCAGGGGAGCGGAGGGGCAGGCGCTGAGCTCTGCTCTCTGGGGACAGCGACAGGACCCGAGGGAATGGCATGGAGCTGCGTCAGGGGAGGGTCAGGCTGGGGTTAGGAAAAGGGTCTGCACCAGGGGGTGGTGGGCACGGAACAGGCTCCCCAGGGCAGTGGGCACGGCCCCAAGCTGCCAGAGCTCAAGGAGCGTTTGGACACCGCTCTCAGACACAGGGTTTGGGTTTGGGTGGTGCTGTGTGGAGCCAGGAGCTGGACTTGATGTTCCTTGTGGGTCCCTTCCAGCTCAGAAGGAAGGGACATTCTGATTCTGTGATTCTGTGATGCTATGATAAGATGTCAGCAGTGCTCAGCTCATCCTGTTCCTTGGCCCAGACTGTTCACACATGCACCCAGGCCTTTGCGTGACGCTTTCGACTGCTTTTTACAACAGAGGCTGGGTAGTGCAGGAGGATGCGTGGCACATGGTGCTGACCCACTCCCCCCACTTTCCTGATGTGCTTCCAGCCCCAGGCTGTGGGAAAATGCCGAATAATATCTCCAGTGATCCACACTAGGGAAAGACTCCCAACCCAAAGCTGCTGATGATTAAACTGATGGCAACAGCACAGGAAGCTGTTTCAACAGAGGAGGGAGCAGAGGGCAGATCTCAACATGTTGGGCGGCCATGATGATGCCGTGGTTCAGCATCACAGTCAGCCAGGCATGTGGCATGGGAGGCGGCCGTTGCGGGGCAGACTGCAAGTGGCACAGGGAGGCGGCTGTGTGGCTTTGCTTTGCCAGCAAGGCTGCAGCAGTGAGGCTGTGCCATGGAGGCTGGTACGCAGCCTGCCTATAGCTCTCAGTACAGCCACGAGCACATTGCTGCCCTCATCACACCATTAGGAATGTCAGGAGCTTGTAGGGGACCACACAGCAGGAACTTGAGCAAAACTGTGGGTTGAAATTACCACTGACACCACCTTATTTACCCTTTGTTTTTGAAACACAATGGAAGAAAGTTTCAGTCTTTCCTCTGTGATTATGTAGAGCAAAGACCATTTAAAAACTAACAAAGAGTAACCCATGATATGCACAGAAACACTTTGGGAGGTTTGAGAATAAACATGCATAAGCACAAAGCAGATACTATAACTGTGGCAATGACAAGAGGAAAGATGCTCTGCACTCTTCCCTGGAAGAATGGGCAAAGACACATTTGCAGGAACTGCCCTGAAGGTTTTGCCCCTACCTGATCCTGATTGATGGAGCATCCTTTAGAAACACATCTGCCCTGTGGAAAAGGAAGAGGCAACACAGGAAAGCTGCAGAGAGCAACTCTTGGCTGCAGCAAACTTGCAGCACAGCATGCCAAGTCCTGCGCTGCCACTCCCAGTGTCTACCATGCATTTTGTTTTTTTGTTTTGTTTTGTTTTGTTTTTCCAGAGATGCTTAGCTAAAGGCATGTAGGAGGTTAACTAGGCCATAATTATAATGGACATTGGGAACCTTTATCACAGTAGCTCTATCAGTAGCAGTTCTACATGCATGGTATGGTTTGGACATTTGCAAAATCAAAGCCTAGAAGTTCATGTGGGGTGAATATAAAGGCTGACTTCAGTCTAACTTGAAGTCTTCCTTCCAGCTTCAGGGGCTCATAAAAATCTCTTTGAAAACAATACATGTGTGTATCTAAGCAACAGAGTAGTCCATCCCAGCTTGAAGAAGATGCTTGATGCCCTGAGATTAGTTTAGCCTGATCACCAGCTCCCCAAAGCACAAAAGCTTCTGTTCCCCTGTATCTTCCCCCTTGGTTCTGATTCCTGGAGATGTGAGCATCCCTGAGCATGATGCAACCCTGGACCACTCTCCCTCCACCAGCTCCTGCACACTTTCCAAAGCAAAAAGATTTGCAGAGTCGGGAGCCAAGGGGCTCCCTTTTCTTCCTCAGTTCTGCCAGCGTCGAAGAAAGAGAGAACAGCAAACCCCACCCTTTCCAGCCCAGTGTGATGGCAAGAGGACTTCCTGCTTGGCCTGTCTGCTGCAGGCAGTGGGGATGGCTCCTTCAGATGCCATCTCCTCCACTCTATTTTACCCCATGGCCGGGTGGGAGTGATGCTCTGCAGCACCCTGCTGCCTCCCTCTAGCCAATGGCCCCATGCTTGCATGAAGGCACTCCCCAAAAAACCCACACAACTTAAAAGCCTGTTGTTTCCATGTAAAATTCCCAGAACTGTGTGCTGAGCTGTGCCACGCGGGGCCCTCATGCATGCCACCAGCCCACGCACAGGGCACTCCCTCAGCAGTGCTGCCACCTTCCTTGTCCTTTGCTCGACAGCTGTGAAGGAGATGGTGTCTCACATTCGCACAAGTGTCACAACACATTACAGCTTCCCTGAGGAAGACCTGACCTGATCATACCCATGTTGAGCATGCTCCAGACCCAGCTGCTGCTGTGTCCCTGCTGCTATTTGCAAGCAATTAGCAGGGACGTAGGACAGGGTGAGGTTGGGTGAGGTGAGAGACCAAAGGCAATAAGGACGTGATCTGAAGCTATTACTTCTTTTTAATGGGGCTGTTTCTTCACAGGGACAGCCTGGTGCATGTGTACCTACCTACACAGACACGCGCACTTACCTACCCACACACGCAGCCACACAGCTGCACGCGTGACCATGCTCTGCCTTCATACACACAGTAGTGTGTTTGCACACACATTCACAAATCCAATGTTCACTTTTTTTTTTTTTTTTTTTTTTTTATGGTGAAAATTAGGCTCTTTGCAAGGCAGGGAGATTTCAGACTGTAATGTTCAGCAAACTCATCCCCGTCCAAGCCACATACAGACAAGACTGCAATGCTTTGCTTTCAGAAATAGACTACAAAAATCAGAAAGGAGATGGCAGTACTGCACAGAAGCTTGTGTGATGCTTTGCTCACCTAATCCCACCATCCACTCAGTACAACAGCAGTCTGCAGCTCTCCCTTCAAACTGCTCCATCCCAGCTCCCTGTGGTCTGTCAAGAGCACCAGACAGCCAAAAGCCGCCCCAGGGTGTATCCCTGCAGGCTGCTGAATCAGGCAGAGCGCAACACAGCCACAGCCCTGCAATCCACTCCCTCTAGGTGCTGCCACTGTCAGGAAGAAATCAAATCCCAGCTGCAAAAACAAGACGAAGAAACATCCACTTGCATAGCTATGAGCTCTAGTATGGTTGTTCCAGTTTAGGAACTCCCTGCCCAGAGAATACAAGCTGGGTCAGAGCAGTGTTCACCAAATTCGGTGTTTTGCCTCAAAGTGTGAAAATCCTAAGGAAGAGTCCAAAAATAATCCTGCTCCAAGCAGCTGGGAAATAAAAGGGCCAGAGGAAAATACCTTCCACATGACAGTCACTTACCTCAGTGTTTGCATTACTTATAATAAATATTTAAAGATTACCAGAATTCTACACTGTTCTTAACAGTTGCCATTTATTGCATACATATAAACATATATATATATGTAATACATATATTTTACAACCTATATATTTTATATATATGTATGAAACCTTTGGAGCATCTATTTGACCATCTGTTCACTGCTGAGGCATCATTGGTCTGATGTTTACACTAACAGGCAGTTAGTGTGGTCCATAGAAAAGCTGTTTATGAAGTATTTGTTCTGTATTTCACACATATGCATGCACACGGGGTAAGTAGCTTCTCACAGCCCTAGACCCCTTTTGCAAGCCATAATGCACCAAGCCTACTCCTGCCCTTCCGCTGTTTCTCTGATTTCTGCCTGCTTTCCCGCTGGCCTATTAGCCTTAAATATATTTCAGATTAACAGAATTCACTGGATATCAAGATGCAAAGGGACAAAAATTTCCACCCAGGTTGAGCGCGGCCCTCGGCCAGGGCTGTGCCCCGTGCCCATGCCAGAGGAGGATGGCTTTGTCGAACGCCCCATATGGCTGTAATCACCATCAGATACAGGTGCTCCTCTGCCAGTCATGGAGAAGAACGGACCAGGGAGAGCGGCTAGCGAGCAGAAAGCAAGTCGGTGCACGCCAGCACTGTGGGAAGCTTGTTTTCTTGCTGGGCCTGTTCTGAGGAAAGGCACAGGCTGGGTCTTGCAAGACAGCAGGGCCCGGGGCGGCTCCGCTGCTGTGGCGCAGGGTTGGGCAGTGGGGTGTGTGAAGGAAGCTGCCGGCAGCCTAGAGGGGTTGGTTTTCACCCCGCCACCTCTTCTAAGTCAACAGTGACCCTTCTGAAGAGCCAGCCATCCCCCTCCTATTTCTCCCAAAAGGCGTTTGACAGTGAGTGGAGGGAAGACGTGGGCACCAGCACCTCCCTGCCTCCAGGGAGGGAGCTTGGCTGCACTATCTGGGATGTGACAGGGTTGATATGTAATGAGGCTGTTAATATTACATCGTGACACGCATACTGTCACCAGATTTCCACTGAGCATGTGATTGTTGTGGAGCCAAGAAGAAATAATCTTTTGACTATGGATTGAATCCAATCTGTTTGGCATCCCGTCCTTCATTCAAGCCATTGGAAGAGCCCAGGCCAGGTAGATATCCATGTTCCTTAACAGGAACATCTGCATCCAGCCAAGATGTTTTCTAGCATATGGGCAAATAAGAAGTTGGGAGGCTCTCCAGGGAATGGCTGCGCCACGCTAGAGCCTGTTTTACGCCTAGGTTGCACTAGTTGCTGATCCCTTGTGTTGAGAAACCATCAGGCTATAAATGTATCCATCCCGTCTTATTTTGGCCTCATTCTTGACCGCAACCTTGACCCAGCAGACCTTAAAGACAACTCCTAGATGACTGCAGTTGCCTGCTGCGCTGTCACCCCAGCATGACCCAGCTGTCCCTCCCATTGTGTAGGCGTGCCTACTGCCACCGCACATGCCAGCAGTCCAGCGTCCACTTCTTTCCCTTAGGTGTGCCAGCTGCCATTGGTAGGGTGCTTAAGGCTTGCTGTGTTCCCCACCTGCTGCTCTCCTTGGTCCTGCCCTTGACTGAAGACATCCAGAGTGAAGGGCAAAGCCTCAGTGACTCATAGTAGGGGGAAAAGTTGAAAACAAAGGATGGGCCATGTGCTTCAGCTCTTGTTGCAGGTGTTTCCTCTGCTCTGAATCTTGCATGGCTGTAGCAAGTGCTTCCGGAGGCTGGAAGCGTCGCTGGAGAAGCTGTTCCAGAGGTTTGCAGGGGTGAAGCTGCCAGCAGCAACCACTGCACCTTAGTCTACATGTCACTTGGCCCAGACACTGTAGATGTTTTCCTCCTTCCTCTGCAGGAACCTTCTTTTCCTTTGTCACATATGATGAAGGCCCCTAGAGAGCCTTCCTTAATTTGATCCTGTCTTCGCTGGGCAAAGTTTTTAAGGATCTGTCTCTAGCAGCAGTGAAATGAGACAAGCATCAGGAAACTTACTGACTCAATGAAAAAAAAAAAAAAAGCCAACAAATCCTGGAAGAGAAACATGGAGGAAGAGGCAGAAGATCAAGGCAGAAGATCAAGAAGGTAGCTGGAAAAGAGAAGCACATTGTGGAATTATGCAGCATCCTTGTAACAAAATCAGTTATTCAGCTACCTGTGAGGGCACCTACTTGCATTATTCATAGGGTATTAATTACACAACTCTTAATTTTTTTTTGAGTCTTTGCCATTAGAACTCAACACCTGCAGCAGGTAGCCCAGCAGCGTTTTGCTGTCTCTGCTCCCCCCAACACAGTCTATTCAATTTTCTCCTCCTGCCTAATTATGACAATTACTTTCTTATCCTCCTCTTTTATTTCCTTTTACCTGCATTGTCTGGGCCAGCTGTTAGAGCTTTCATGTTCTTGTAGCAAAGTTGTTCTCTGCAAAGACCCCACCCAAGATGGCACTGTGATATCAAACTGGTATCAGGTAACAGCTGAAATTAACTTTCCACCAGGTGTTTTTCTGACAGCTCCTATCAAAAAGGAGATTGTGTGTCTGGTTTATTTTCCTCTCACTGCTGCATCTCTCTGTGGCCTCCTCTTACCACCCCCCGCCCTGCTCAGCATGGTCTGGATGAACACGGATGCACAGTGTCAGGCATTTTTCCAGAAGAGGCAGGTATCCAAGCACGGTGCCCAGCAAAGCATCACTGATACTTGTGCTTACAGCCCCCTTGCAGCAGGACCAGGCACCCACTGCAGAGCTGGCTCCCCTCCCACATATCCCAGATCCCAGTGCAGGGGGCCGTGTGCATACTGCAGTGGGTAACATGCCTATTAATCAGTTATTGAGAGCACTAACAAAGAACTGAAAGAACATGCTTACAAAAGCTGGAAATATATTGCCAAGTTAAATAAAACAGGGAGAATGGGGCTAGTCAGCAATACTTCATCATAGTTGTTTAGACTATCCATTAAACATAAATTTTCACAGCCTGGTGGGATGCAGCACACCCAAGCTTAGGTCTCTAACAATCCTCAAGCATGCAAGAACTCCCTCAATACTCAGTGGAGAGGAAAAGAGGAAACCCCAGTGTGTTTATTCCTCCCACACCAACCTATGTCTCTGGGTGAGCGGAGTGTCCTGCACTGACCAGAGGGGGTGTGCTGACTACCCAGATGAAACCCTGGGCACTGTGGTGGCCAGTAAGGACAACCAAATCCCTCCAAGGCTGCCTACACTTTGTTGTTAGAACAGTCCCAGAAAGGACCAAAACCAAGAAGCTCCTATGACATGCCTCAGGGTATCACTGGAATTATCAGAGGGCTTTGGTCTGGGAGCTGGAGAACTGGGCTCACGGCTGCATGCTGTAGTCTCCTGAGTAGCAAGGAGGGCTGTGGTGGTAGCAGAGCCATGTATTTCATGGGCCCTCATAGGGTGAATGTTCTTTGTGAGAGATTGCTGTCAAAACTAATTGTCTAATAGGTTGGGCTGGGCTGAGCTGACCAGGGTAACACTGGGGCTAGGGTTATGACTATGGACCAGGACAGAAAGAACTAAAGAGGTGGGTCTAGTGCTGTGCTGAAAGCAAGGACCAAAGACCTAGAGTAAGTCCTGCTGTCTGTAGGGGTAAATGGGTCATCAAACCTTGAGCTAGCTATCTTCACCAAGGTGGTCTCGTGTGTTAGAGCTGGGGCTTAAGGCAGCAAGGTTGCCCTGACAGATGATGTCCTGGGAGACATGGACTTGGAGACAAGTTTTGGAGGGGTTGTTGATAATTCTGAAACGGAGTGAATATTTCTGAGTGTACGGAGTCTCACAGCTGGAGGGGTATATCAGATGATTTGGTACAGGTGGGTCTGAAGAAGTTCAGAACTGAATCAAACACAGCCTAAATTTGCAACAAGGTGCCAGCAGGGGTTATCAGCATCTGTTTTGTGTTGGGCTACTCTGCTTCACATAGAGTCAGGGTTAAGAACCACAGGATCAAAAGAAATAACCTGAGCGACTTTGCCTGAGTGAATTCTGTGGTAGCAGTAGGGACAAGTAACACCCAGCCTGCCCATTAACACCTAGCTGTTTCCATTTGTCCTAAACAAAGATATTCCATTCAGTGTTCCTGGCGCCAGCGTCACACTCAGTGTCCATGGTTTCCTGTACATTAGGTGCAAACCATAATACTTGTTCAATGAGTTGAATGTGGCCCAGAATGATCAATGCTCTGTTCAAGCCAGGAGGCACCAGCTCTCATTTTAACCATCCTACTTCTGAGCAAACCAAAGGCAGTTTGCCTCCACTGGATGCAGCCCTTATCTTCTCCAGACAGGCTTTGCAGATGCTTAAATTATATCAAACTTCTGCTTCTGCTCTTGACTCTTTAGTCCAGTGATCCTGAGCTGAGACTAATTGAATCATGAGCCTTTTGCCCTAGGTGATCCTAACTCTTACCTGGGTTTTACAGGACTACAAGAACCAAACAGAAATTACAGCTTTTTGCAAGCCATCTTGAGCCCTAACCCTAACCATAGACTTGAGATCCTTATTTACAGACCCTGAGCTGGTACAAAACGAACAAGGACCCACACTCATATTATAGCCATGCTACTTGTACATCCATCAGGACCCAGTGCACAAAGCCCAAGAGGTCTTCAACGCACGTGAAGCCAAACCCTAACCATCATTTCTTCTGCCATGTATATATTTTTTTTTTTCACAACACACCTGAACCAATGTTTTCGCTCATGATACCACCCTCACTTTTGTTTGGTTAGCCTTGCAGACATGCAGAGGATATTGACTCATGCAACACTTCAGACTTTTCCCTTTCCACGCAGTCCATCAGACACATGAGCCAACAAACACCCACCCACGTGGCACCAGAGCTTATCAAAGCCCAAAGGCAGAGAAAACACCCCAGAAAGCTCAAGGCAGGGCCAGCGCTTTGTTCAGCAGGAGCTGGGGAGTTTCCTGGGGTGAGAGCATGAGCATTATCCTCAAGGGCTTTATTGTTTTTCATAATAACAAACTCCAGGAAGCATTGCGCTGAGAGCCAGGTGTAGGAACATCAGGGTCTGAGAAGCTCAAGTGATTCGCAAAGCTTAGGTAAGGAGGAGGAGAACTGGCATTAAAAGGAGAAAATGACTTTTGAATTCTTTTGGAATGAGGCACGGACATCCTACATATGTGTCTATGGGCACATACTTAACCCTTGGGTTGGAGGAGCCTGTTTTCCTGCTGTAATTGGCCAAGTGGGAAGGCAGTCTGGGAGCTGGTGTCACACTGTCGGGGTTATTTAGCCCTTCTCACCATCTCAGTGAGCACTATCTGGCCAAACTCACCATCAGCTCCACCCCTGGAGCCTTCCCAGCTCCAGCAGCAGATCTACTTTTTTCAGACCATGCTGACTCTTCTCTGCCCAGTGGTAACATACCTCACCTCTGGCTTCTGGTGTCTGCTCACCACCCTTGGGCAAACAGCAGCCACTCACCACAGGTGCCAGCAGCCCTCTATTACATACCAAAGGAGGAGGACTGGGCAGGATTAGGGATCCAAATGATGCATGGAAGATCTCAGTCTGCTGCCGCTGAATCATTCAAAGCTTGGAGGCTAGGATTAGAGATGGTGAGACTGGAAGCCAATAGCTCCAGCTTTTTTTCTGGGACAGGGAGATTTTGCTGAGATGCTGTTCCATGGCGCGGTAGTTTTTAACTATAGGGTTGGCACTTCAGCCCAAACTCTAAGCCAAATGATAAATCCTGCAGATTTGCATAAATACTGGTGTCAGAAAGCCTGGATGGCTTCTATGTAACTGTGGGGCATGTGTGGATCTCCCGGTTATACAATAGCAGAAGCAAATAACTTAATAGGTCTGTTGTGAGTAAAGCCTGCTTCAAAGGCTGGAGTTGAAGCCCTGATTAAGAAAACCATGGGCTGAAGAGCTATGCTGATCTACACATTTTGCAACACCTCCCAAGGTGGAGTGAGGACTGCTGATAATAGCAGCAAGCGTCTCCTGGTTTGTCTTGGGGCACAAATCGTTCTCCAGGCAAACATGGGCAAGTCTAGAATTGGGCATAATTTTAGGGAAAGAGACAGCATGGACCAAAGACCTCTTTATTGCTGTTTTCTCCTAAGCCTAGAGCATTACATTGGGTGCTGCCCTGACAGGACCTTACCGATCTGTTTAGCCCTCAGTGCCTGGCTGGTGCCTTGGGCTGATCAAGGTGCTGTGGTTAGCGCTCAGACAGCAGTGTCAAAGAGAGAGCTTTCTGCTCAGCCCTGAGTTGTCCATGGAGCTCAGCCCAGGATCAACACCAGCAAAGCCCACAGCTTTCATCGGGCTCTCCAGCAGCACCTTTGCTCCTCAGACCTGGCACGTGGAGCCACCCAAGCATCAGTCCCCACGCTCCCAAGCAGCACCCAGCCAGGATTTTTGCTTCCCCGATGACACAGCAGATGTTGGCCTGGATGATGTCTTTGGATTTTCCCATTTCCAGTTCATTCATTTTATAGCTCTACATTTTTTTAAGTTAAAAAGAAGATGAAGCTTCACTAAGTAAGGTTATTGTTGCATATTCCTCTGCTCAGATGTAGAGAACCTCCCTCAGCTCCAAATGATTGTCTTTCTGCTTCAAGTTAGCATTGTTGGAAATGATATTGCAGCTTGTGACTAGCACTAGCAATACAGACTATGGCTTATAAATTAAAATTTTATTTCAGTAATCCTTCACATGAGAGGCACCGCTGCTTCATTTGTGTACCCCTGTCCACCTTCATGTGCAAATATAATGCTCATGAATTTTAACAGATATTGGAAATGCTCACTGGAGTGAGAACATGCTCTTTTCACGGGCCACAAACACAACATGATGGCAGTAACATTTTTTCCACCCTACTCCTTTTTTTTGACCCTGGCTTCTTATTTAATAATAAACCAGGCTGTGAACACACTGACTCATCTCTTGTTTTCTCAAAATAGCGAGAAGTTCTTTTTTTTAATCAGTAACAACCTGAGAGAAAGGAATGCCGCATATGATAAAGGCATTTAATTAGTTTGTTTGCTGGTAAGAGAAATATGTAGGTGGATGCGGGCTGAATGCCAAGCCTAAGTGGTCTGGCTTTACTGACAGTTCAGCAGAAGAAAAAGATTAGACGTCATGGAAAATATTACTCCCTGAACAAGAAAAGCTGGACATGTTGCATATTTCTCTTCATGATCTAACTTTGTAACAGTAAAAGGAACCACTAACATTAGCTAACAGAACATACTGAGGATGCAAAAGGGCCACAGAACAGCAAAATTGCAACTGAACGGGAGGTCGTCACCAAACACGTGAGATTTCTTTCAAGTATCTTATTTTTCATTATTGCCTTTCATATCATAATAGAAAAAATGAGTACTTGCTCCTGTTCCCAGACTGCACAAAGGCCAACATGCCAGCACTGCTCAGGGGCACTGCGGAGAGCCGTCTACACTACATATATTTCCAAGCAGACTCGAACATCAGGTGGCTTTTATTTACAACGCAGACTGCTCTACAAAGCAGAATGCTTTTTGTAACTGGGCTAGAAAACAAACAGCACTACATCAGTCATCCTAATCTCGATTTTAATGCTCTTCACACTCCTGTGGATGTGAACCACTTGAGATACAAGATGCTGTAGTCCCAAAACACAGACAAACCCAGAGAGCCGAAACAAGAGCACAAGCCTGTTTTAGACGGTGGCTAGTCTTGCTGAAGACCACCTTTGCACTGCAGCTGCAATTGGACATCCTTTGTGCTTTGTTCACAAGCAGATCCTTCTGCTCTGCCGCTGCTAAGGAGCTATTCTCCATGCCTGAGTTTGCACCACATCCTGAAGCGGAAGCGTGCCTGTCTGCACTGAGCTCCTCTCTAAGGCATTTCAGACAAAGCTTTCCAGCTGGCTGCTACATCAGGGAAGTATACCAGTGTATTTTGGTTACAGTATCTTATTGCAAGTCATCCTTTACCCTTTAGACTTGTCCCAGGAAACAACTGTCCATCTTCATGCCTTTCTTGAAACCCATGATTCTTATCACGGTGACCTGTGTTACTGTGTGATCGCTCAATTAACTGCCACCTTCGGACTGGAGAATCGGTTTCCATCAGCCAGGTCACCTACTGAAATAGCCAGTCCACAATTCGCTGCCTCTCGTCTCTGAGGCAACTTGTTGGCACAGTGTTGAGGGAACGTGGCAGCACAACTGCTTCTCCAACAACACCTGGCTTTGGGAAAGCCAGGGGTCTGTTTACAGCTAGGTCCAGTCCCTCAGACAGGCATGACAACTGCCTTAAAAGAAGACTCCTACTCATTCTCTCCCATGCAGTAGGGGTCTGTCACAGACCCTCCTATCGTATTTCCTTGTTTAACCCTTGTAACAATTGGAGGGGCTGTGTGCACAACTGCACGGGTGCTGGTACACGGCTCAGAGGTGACGACACTGTTCGCAGCTTCATCTGCCACCCAACATCCAGCTAGGTTTGTGTATGTGATGTGTTGGGGTCCTCAAGTCTCCAGAACAAACCAAGCCCAGTCGTCTCATTCTGAAGACCAGGTCTGACATTTCCAGCAGCTGCTCGCAGTGATACAGGGACCCACTAGATGTGAGAGGAGAGAGAAGTGAGCAGAGAACATGAATCTACATCAGGTCAAAGACCACCAACCACACGCAGATCAGAAGTTAAAAAAAAAAAATCATGTGGGTAGTCTGCTTCCTGACTGGCAGAGAAACTTATCTGTCGCTGTTTTTCCTCCCACAGGCTCTTCCTTCACATACCCTTCTCCTATCCCATTACATCTCCAGTTTCCTCCTTGCCCCAGAAAGACTTCCTACTTGTGCTGTGATGCAACTCCGATTTCCTTAG
Source organism: Alectura lathami (assembly GCA_013399715.1). Classification (NCBI taxonomy): domain Eukaryota; kingdom Metazoa; phylum Chordata; class Aves; order Galliformes; family Megapodiidae; genus Alectura; species Alectura lathami. The sequence goes on from VXAV01004466.1 coordinate 254,898, forward strand.
GAGATGGGCTGGGAAATCTACTTGCATCCACACGACTGGGCCAGCATTGCTTGCTGCTGAGGCAGGAGCCTTTCTGTTTTGCACACACCGTGGGCTAAAAGGGTGTCCCTGCTGATGTACCTTGGCCAGTGGTGCAGCAGCTGCATCTCGGGTACTGGCAGCAGCTTGCTCCCATCAGCACAGCACCAGCAGCAATTCTCCTCACTCCCAGGTGGGGTCTGCAACTTGTTACTTTACTCTGTTGCATCAGGACCAGTGTTGAACACCTTAAGCCTTTGCTGACTGATTTTCCTTTCTAGGGTGCCAAGAAGGGGAAAAAAAGAGCAGGCTGGCTATGAAGTTTCTCCTCTAGAAGAAATCAGAAGTGAAATCCTGAGCTTATAAATCTGCATTTTACCCAAACTGCCCCCCCAGAGTGAGGCAAAAGGCCAGCAGCAGCAAGTTCTCCCTACCACATCCACAGGCTGTGGTCTTACCAGGGGATGCAGGCTCCTCTGAGTTAATGTATTCCTTCATATTTTATCATCTTCTCTGGGTCACATCCCCCCTGGCAGGATGACACAACCACTGTCTTGCAACACGTTGCCTGTGCTCACACCAGCGTGGAGTCCTCTCCTCTCTGACTGTTCCCCTCCCAGGCTGGTGAGTTTCTCCTCTACTGCAGCCACAGCAACCACAGCTGCTGCTTTCCACCGAGGAAAATACGCTGCACACACACAAGCCCCACCACAACTGAGTTGTCTCTTTTGCTGGGTTGATCTCAAAGCCGACTCTCTAACACAGAGGAGGGAAACCTCCACCCCGAGATGCTGACAACTTCACCAGACACCTCCTGGACCCCTCTGGAGACCCACCTGTATTCCCCGTCCCATCTTTTGGTGCTTCTCCAGTCTCCATTTCCTCCCCCTGGTCCCCACGGATGCTCTGGGACCCCGCTTTCCATGCAGGCTGACAGCTGTTCTTGCATCACAGGTCTGGGGCACTGTGTGGGGTGGGAGAGAGGCACTGTGTGGGGTACAGGTAGTAAGGAAATATGGACTGGGTAGGTAGATTTCTGAGGACTTCAGGAAAACAAACAAACAAACAAACACAAAACCCTTCAATATTCCTTATTTTTATTCATTTGAATAGCATGTTTTTATACATATGCCAAATCTTCTTTTTATTTTAAAAAACCTGAAGTAAACAAACTGGCTGGTCAGATGTTGGAAATGAAGAGTGAAAGGAAAGGAGTCATAAAGTGGGAGGAAACATTGCAGTGAAAATGGTTCTCTTTGTCAATACACAAAGTAGAATGGGTTAAAAACGCCAACTAAAAATGAAAACAGAAATGAGAGTTTCATTTTACTGAAATGCATATTGACATGAATATCAATTTTGAACAAATTAAAGTTTTGTCTATAAAATAACTGCTCCCAAACCCACTGCAAAAGATATAAAGCCCAGACCCTCCTCCCCTCCTCCGTACTTTTGTTCTTCCTCCCCAGTGATGATATGGAGGAGAATGGTGAATTTCCTGGACACAGGAAAAGCGGGTAGTGTCTCAAAGGCACAAGGAACACAGTAGGAGGTGCAGTGCTGACGGAAAGACAAGTCAGAAGTGAGAAGACTGCAAAATATATTCCTTAAGGGAGAAAACCAATGCTTGATGCTTACAGTAGGAAATTCATGCTCAGCTTTCTCTCAGTGTTTTCCAAGCTGAAAAATGGGTTAATTAGTAACCTGCACATTTCCTGTACAGCTCACTTGGGAACAGCATCATTTAACTTATCATCAGAATTTTTGTTTAGACACTGAGTAATAAGCTCACCATGTACACAGGTCAAAAGCACTATTCAAAGGGCAACTATTGATCCCAAGATAACCCCCTTATAAAATTCCATATAGTTAAATATTGACACATGAAGAAGAACCTACTTCTGGAGCATTTCTCACTCCTTAAGCTGCACACAATTATTTAAATCACTTATGTGCTTTCTCCCCATCATTTAGAAACATCTATTTTTTTCTCTCATCTTTTGACTTTGAAAGACACCTTGACTTCTCCTGTTTGCTCGCCTGTTGATTGAACACACCCACTCCCCTGCAGATGCACAGAGGAGGGATGTGCTGCATCCACCGACAGGTGACCAGCTGGCAGGCAATAAAAACCTTCCTCCCACCAAGCACAGTCCCATGAGAAGAGACAGCCGTGAGCTCATCAACAGAGTGGAATGACTGTGCCCATCCACATGTACATAGTCTGGGCTCAGAGGGAGGAAAAAGAAAACAGAGAGAAAAGGGAAAAAGAAAAAGAAATAGAAAAATAAAGAAAGAAAAGAAAGAAAAGAAAGAAAAGAAAGAAAAGAAAGAAAAGAAAGAAAAGAAAGAAAAGAAAGAAAGGAAAGAAAAGAAAGAAAAATAACGAAATAAAGAAGCTATGATGAGGACAGAAAGTAATGGCACATGGAGAAGGTGGTTCATTGCAAAGCTTTGCAGAACGGGGCCAGTTTGGTTCATAAGATTTCTGACATAAGGGTCAACTTGGAGGGATGTTGTTTCACAGAGCTAACTATGGTGGAGAGAAGAGAAATAGGGAGGGGGAGATGTCCTGATCCACGATGGAAATGCATCAGAAATGCACAATAACAGCAGCACCACAGACAGCCTCAGCACTGACAGCTGAGTCCCCCTCTAGCTCTGACGCAATGGGCAGCCCTGGTGTGTGCGCGCACACGCAGACACACAGGTACAAACACGCAGACACACAGACACAAGCACATTGATTTGTCACCGAGTGTGCGTGACCAGTCCTTGGCAGGACAGCTTATCAGCAATATGGCTATGAGAAAACGATAAAGGCTGCGGTAATTACATGTGCTTGTCTCATCACTGGGCAAATATTGTGGGACTCATTCTGAAGAGTGCTGAGGCCCTTAAAGTTCACCTGGAGCCACCTTGTGCCTCGCAGGATCTGAAAAACCGGACACCTATGTGTTAAACAAAACTGATCAAAATACGTGAGGGAGGAGGTTTCTATTGAAATAAAAAAAAAATCCAGTTTCAACAGAATCAAGAAGTTTTGCAGAAACTGTTTGATATAAGTGTTCTCAAGAGAAAAAGAGACCAGAGATGTTTTCAGATTTACAAAGTGGAATGAGAAAATGTTTTGTTCTGATATGGTGGTTCTTTTTTTTTTTTTTTTTTTTTTTTTTTTTTCCACTACCAAAATATCTTTATCTGTATAACTGTAGAGTATGAGCTAACCATACTGTCAGAATAGAAGATGTCTGGAACATTTTCATGATGAATAACTGCATTTCATTTTGCAAGAGATGTGGACTTCTTGTTCCCACACAGGATTTAAATGGCAACGTTGGGCTTCAGAACAGAAGTACTAATTTTTCAGCAGGTTCACCACAAGAAAAAGACATGTTTCTCCTGATTACATTTTGTGGTAAGCTCTGTAATAAAAGCAGGAATCAGATAACGACACATTTCCTCAAACAGAGGAGAAAAAATCTGTAACCCATGCTTGCTTGGAAAAGGATTTAATTTAATGTAACCTCCCACAGTGCTTTACTTCTCAGACTGGACAGAACCCATTAAAAAGAATGCAGAAATGTCATGTAGCACATACCAAAACCAATTAATTTCTTACTTTCCCACAGAGAAAATTGGCCACTGGGCGTTTTCATCTCCGCATCTCTAAGTCACTACGTCCCAGCCAATCCCAGGATAAACCTCAGCTAATCAGATCACAGTCTCCCAGGTTTTAAACCCTGCATATCTCTAAAAGTCTATACATAACAGCAAAAGCTCCTTGACACCTACAGCGTAATTTGCTGCCAATGATCGTCCCACTGCCTCATCCACTGCCACTTTAATCAGATAGGCTGCAGTGTCAGAGACCCACTGAATTAGCTACCTGTGGCGTAATCTTGGGTGCGTAATACTGAGTTTTATATTAATAAAGGCTGATATCACCATGATGCACTCCTGGGACAGATATGAGATGCTGAAATGGGTGGAGTAATGACGAACCCCACCCTTTCCATATATATTTGTTAATAGCTGGTTTCCCTTAATAATGCTCTTCTATAGGACAGACCTTTTCCTTGCCAGCAGCCATACATAAAACTCACCTAAGCATAAATGGAGACGCTTCCTTTCAAAGCATTTCTGTTGTGCCATGTCAAAAAGTACATCCCCATCAAGCCAGGTGCATACAAAAGGAAGACTAACGTTAAGCTTATGAAAGTGAAGTCCAAATGGGGACTGTCTGTTCTGTGATTAAATCCCATTCCCATACACATCGTACTACTTTCTAAATGGTATCTCCTCATCGAAAAGGAGCCAGAAAACTACTTAGCCTGCCATGCACCCGCTTGGGCTCACAGCATTGTAATTCAGTCCTGCCATCATTACTGTTTTCAGGAACTGAGCCAGACAACGAGGAGCAGCAGCAGGGCTGAGCACAGCTGGGGCATCGAACACCACAGCTGCAGCTGCCAGAGCTCGCCTCTCAGTGTCCTTGGTCAGATGCCTATTGCACATAGGCAACAGAAGAATCAAGGCCCAGATTTGCATACTTTATGCTTCTATCATTAAATTCCTGCGAACTGGCCTAGAATTCCATCTTGCATCCTGCTTTTGCTGTAAATTCCTTTGCTATTGCCACATAGCATGACATTTTCTCTCAAGCCCTCCGAAAGCTTCCTCTCCTCCTTGCTGTGCTAGCTTGCATTTAAGTTAATTGGAGAGAGATCATCAGCTGAGTGAAGTAAGTTGTGAACACAGCTTTGTGTCATATCTCTCCGTCTGTCTGTAAGATAAAGCTGGGTGGAGCACAGAGAGGAAGGAGAGCAGAGGGGAGCTGGAGTGGGGCATGTGTGCAAGACCTAGGAGGGAGACGAGGAGTAAGGAGTGGGTTTAGGGGCAACACTGGGAAGACAGCGACAGCCCTTGGTGTTTAAGTTATGTACACGATCCCTCCCTGCAGGGAGACAAAAGAGATGGGGAGAGGGATGCAGGGATCACCTGAAGCAGAGGGGTGGGAACAAGGTGTCACATGGACAGGCCCTGGAGCTGTCCCTTAAGGAGCAGCCCTGACTTGGGGAGAGGCACGCAAAGGGTCTGGCACATCCCTGCAAATGAGCATCATGAGCTGGAGAAAGGGGCTGTGGGCAGGAGACAGGCATCTCCTCACACCAAGAGAGGCATTCAGGAATACCATGGCTCTAGCTCTACCATGACTGGCCCTGAGGGTGCACACAGGCCCCTGGCCTGTCCAGAGAGGTGCAGCTGCATCCAGGAAGCTGCACTGGGAGGCTGCAGCCAGGCTAGGAACAAGCACCCAAAGGCCAGGTGGGCCTATGTCCCATGGGGAGAGTGGGTGGAGGGCATGGCCAGAGGAAGATGGAGTGATAACGAGGCACACAGCCTCTGATAGGCAGCTGTGGCAATTTTAGTAACACTGCGTGGGGACAGAGGGGCCTGTGGAGGGACAGAATGTAGTGGCCCAGGAGGTTTTGTCTTCTCATGGGGAGGACGGGTGACACCCAGGTGCTGTGCCAAGCCTGGCCTTGACTCAGCACAGCACCGGGTACAGGACACGCACCAGGCGGAGGTCAGAAAGGACCTTGTGCTCATCGCCTGGAGAGCACTGCAGCAGCTGGAGGGGAAGGCAGGAGGGCCAGGTCCTGAGGTGATTACTCTGACCTTACTCAGTGGGAGTTTTGCCTGAACAACAAGTGAGTAATGGCTCTGTGTGTTGGCACACGCATGACACACCGCTGCGTTTTACATGGGAGTTGTCTAGATTTCTAATTAGTTTGCATTTGTCCTGGTTACATTTTGACAAAACAGCACCAGACAAGCCTATTTTGTCCTACACCCCCCTGTATTTAACAGCATCTGTGATGTGTTACAAAATGCCTGGGTGCCTTGCTCCATGCTACAGCCCAAGCGTGGCTACCAGCACACAAGTGCGGGCTCATGAAGTAACCAAATTGCTCGCTCATTGCCACTGGGGGCTGCAGGGATGATGGCAGTGAAACCCCAGCTCTGCTTTGGAAATGGCATGGAGCAGGAACATTTCCAACATCCACACAGACAAGCTGGACACTGCCACAGGGTCAAGACAGTGCAAAGATGTGACCCTGTGCCACCTTTGCTGAAGGCTGTGGGGTCAGCTGGGGTCTGTGGGGTAAGAAAAGCACCTGAACACTGTCTATTCACCCCAATATCAGCTCTACACTAACAGACACCTATCACGTAGAGCATAGGTCATGAAGCACCTCTCCACTCAGCTCTCAGGACAACAATCCCAAAGCCGCAGATTGACAGACGCCTTGTCTTGTTCATGGCTCAATGCCACCTCTCTGCCACCACCATGCTCGGGAAGAAATCCCAAAGAAGCCGTGTCTCCCGTCTGTCTCTGCTCCAATACTTGGTCCCAAGTCTCCTCCCTGATGCACACCTTGGCCATGACAGCTTCTTCTCTCAGCCTTGGTTTCCTGGCCACAGCTCTACGGCTCCTCTGAGCTACACTGGAATTGCTATACATTGCTCCTCATGTGTTGTAATGTGTTCCAGCACCTCTGAAACTCTGGTTATGAAGGTGAAAAATAAAATTCTATGAGCCTCATAGACGTCTATCACCAAACATTGCAGAATTAATTCTGGTTGAGGGTGAAAGAACAAAAGTGCATGGCAAGTTTTACAAGATGCCTCTTATTATTTAAACAGAGAGAAGAAAGGATTCCTCTTGCAGACACCTGCAATTTAACTATCTAAATCCAAAGGAAGATATCTGTGTGTCTTGATGCGGCAAAATGCTCTCATTCAGGCATTTAATAGTAAGAAACAGGAAAGAACAATGCCACGTGTGCCAAACTAAATATTAGCCTTCTGAAACATAACCTTTTGTGATAACAACAGATCAGTCCAGAGATCAGAATGTAGTCTGTTCTCCAGACAACCAAAAATGTCACACTACAATGTAGGATGGGAGGGTTTGCCTCCCTCCCACAGCCTCATCAGAGCTGATGGAAGCTTAAAGACTATCTGAGCCCAACACACTGTTCGGCCTGAAACCTTCCTCAATTCTGCCAAGTGCGAGCAGAGTACAGCATTTGGCACCGTTACAATCTATTTGGATCTGCAGATAGGATCACTTTACTAAAGCAAACGTAGAAATTGTAAAGCTCTAGCTGCTGGCTTGACAAACAAGAGCAGTTCCAGAAAAGCTTTTAAGGGCATGGGTCAAACATGCAACGCCAAGTTTAATAGCAGCAATTTAGGATGCTGCTACCTGCTGAACTGTTTGTAACCCTTGCACTGCATGGCCAGCCACCAGCAAGGCTGTAAAGCAGACAACGTGCCAGCACCTCAACCTGGCCAGCGCTGAGCTGTCAGGATAGCCCAGAGCCTGCTGGGGGCAGACACAGCCAAAGAGCGAGGATGTGATCTCTTGGCCACCAAAGGCAGACTGCTGCTGCTGCTGAAAGGCAGTTTGTCCTTAAACCACTGCACCCTTTTCTGCTCTGAATGTGGTTTTTGACCTCATTTTACTGTTTAACTGGTAACATTAGCAATGTGTTCAAATAAAGAAACAAACAGAATGGTCACACCCAAAACAGTGCTGGAGTATAACATGTGGGGGATTCATTTCCAAGACAGGGAGGATCTCAGACTTCCAAAATGACCAAATGGTTTCAGCTTAAGACTCCTGCTAAATATGAGCAGAGGCCAAGTTTCCTATCAGCTCCCATGTGGGGTGAATGACACCCCTCCTGTCTCATCAGCCATATGTTTTGGCATCACCATTGGTCTCAGTGAGCTTGCTGTGTAACCTGGCACTGTACTGAATTAGTGTGTAGACCAGTTCCTTGACTGGTAAGAAGTTCACACTGGTTCTATTTCTGAAGTTACCACACACGGTAACTCACAGTCACATTGCAGCAGGGTATATAAATCCTTGCATACATAAACAGGGGAAAAAAAAATGCCATTACTCACTTGGATTTTGTCATTGTTTGACTGCTTTACAGAAGAGATACAGGAGACAACAAGTGTACGTGCACAGTTCCACAGAAAAGCCTCCGTCATTTTGGTGACTAATATAAAAGACACAAAGCTTGAGTTTTTTGACCAAAATAATTTTGGATGAAAAATTAATCCAACCTCAGCATCTACTTTTCCTATTTTGTGCAGTTTCGGGTTTTTCTGGACAGTTTAACACAGTGTTCTAAGATGCAGTCCCCTCGTATGTACAGAAATTCAGGAGCATGATGCCCTTATTTTCTGCTGAGCTGGACTCTTAGAATGGCTACATTTTTGCAATGTAATTTTTTACTTATCAGTGCCATACAGTATTTCCTCACAGGAGATGTTCTTCAACATAGAACCTTGGTCCTGAAAGAAAAAAGAACATGAGGTGCCCTAAATTAAATTCCCAGTGGACATCTGAATATCCAGTGGCAGCAAGTGACAGGATCTAATCGGAAGCATTTCTGGACATTTATATTTTTTATTTTTAAACAGTTTTATATTCTCCATAAAAACAATTATACCTCTCAACAGAGAGGGATTCCAAGTCTTATGTATCTATAAATACCTCCTTATCTGCTCATACCTGTAGAGATATGGAATAGTCGCCTAGCTAAGCATTGACCTTCGTGCTTTTTAAAGACATTCCTATGCTGACAATAAACCTGTGCTTACATGAACAGCTCCATTTATCTCACGCCTTTATACCATTCAGTCCCGCTGATTATCAAACACTAATAAAAAATGAGCCTCCCCTCCCCTGAAAAATCCCAAGTATTTTAAGTGTGGATGAGTACTTTGTCTGGGAAGCAGGAAGACAATGTGTCAACAGACAAGTTGCCTTCCAAAAGTATTAATGTTTAGGGCAGAAAAACAGATGTGGCAATAAAAGTCTTCCAATGGCAATTCAATCTTGGAATTAAGTTGGGATACTCATCAGTCGATGGACCTGCTTTTTGTGAATAGTCTGCTTTCCTGGACAAATTTCAGCAAGAAGAAGAAAAAAATGTAGTAGAATATAGTGAAACAGTCTCCTTATAACTACACCCCACAAAAGCATTTCTTTCCTTTTGCTGCCTGAAAAGTGCCCTACAATTGATTTCTTGCGCTTGTGTTTTATAGATGTATTTTTTCCTTATTGTGGATTAGTACTGAAGTAAATAATTTCTCTGGAGAGAGGTTTAGGAAACAATAGAGAGAAGGAGTGGCTTGTTTGGAAACATGGTGACACAGCCGGACACACTCAATGTCAACAGAGATTTCAATGCACTTGCACAAGATATTATGGGAGAGGTTTATGCTGCAAATGGATGAAATACTTCTGTTTATATCAATAATATATCATCATTACCATGCAAATCAGTCTACCTCAGGTTTTACCTTATGGCGTTGGGACAGACATTCTTTACAAAGCCATGCTTTTGTTGTGAGAAACAATAGGTCATTTCTTTCAGCGCCCCATTAGTGATTTGTCCACAAATACCTGAACTCTCAGCTCAAGCACACAACAGGCATAACAGCCCTAGAGAGGATTGCTTCATTTAATATGAAAAAGTAAGCTGCGACTATTCATTAGATTTCTGTGTTGAAAGATACCATTTTTAAATCTGTGTATTTCATGCACGTTACCTAATGTCCTTTCTGACAGACTTTAATATGTGTGCACATATACACATATATATATATATAAGCCGGCCTTTTTCTCTCCAAAATGTGTTTTCAAAATTGTCCTGTTCCTCCCCTGACTCTCCACCAAGAAATCTGATATTTGAAAGATAATTTCTTCAGTGAAAGTGTGTCAAATAACACCATTTCAAACCAAGGTAAAAAAGACTCAAGGGAGAATGTAGTCTATTTCAAACTCTTTCAAACTAAAAATTCAAACTAAAGCATCAGTGTTTGTGAAGATGCTTTCTATTGCACCTTTATCTCAGGAAATCTGTTCAGAAATGTTTCTAACTGACCTTTGCTTCTTTACTTCTCCCCTTTGCTGCCCACATTGCTGCTCTCCCATGTCTCTCTTTCTCTCTTCCTCTCCTCAGGCAAGATTTTGCCATGGACTATTTCTGGGTTTGCTGCGCAGCTCAGGGTCATATCCCAGCTCCATCCCTGCCACCACTGCAGGGTGACCGCTGCTTCTGCTCTACCCGCCCTCTGCCCCAGAGCTACTCATGCTCATGCTCTCTGCACTGCTCCAAGGTAAGATTTCACATCAGGGCTCAGCAACCTGCTGCTAACAAAAGTGGAAGCTCCTGCTCTCCCTCCTTCCTCCTCCACCCACTCTGTGGCAGGCAGCGGGGTAGAAGATACCTTGACTTTTGGGGTGTGCAGGGGGAGGGCAAGGCAGGGCAAACAAGAAGCTGGCCTGTGGGCAGTTACCTCTTCCTCTACTTACTTAATACACAACCAGCCCACTCTCTGCTCTTTCTTTGTTTGAGAAGCCCAGTGGTCACATCTCAAATTATTTATATTTCATTTTTACATTGATATTTATTATTTATATTTCAATTTATATTGATATTTATATATCAAATTATATACAGCATCTCAAATTATTTAAGCATCATATTCATTTTCGTGGAACCTGATCTTGCTTCAGTTCAAGGCTGTATTGGAAATATCCTCAAAAGAAACACAGTCATATTCTTGCACATGCTTCCCACTTTGCATCTCTAAACCTGTGAGTAGACCATTTTTTTTTGCTCTAGAACCCATCCTGTATGCAAGCAATTCCAAACTTTATGGAAACTTAGATCCTTTATGTGGGTATTAAGATGTGGCTGGATGTTTGAATAACAGTCTCAGTGCTACTACTGACTGTAGATCCAGTCTGCTCTTCACAGCCGCTGAAGCGAAGCTCACAGAACCTGGGCAGAAAGACAAAAGATCACGCTGTTTGTCAGCCTAGTTTGGTCTGGTTACAAATCTAGAAGCTGTGTGTGTTGGAGGGTTGCTTTTTTTTTTTTTTTTTTAATGGACATGACTCTGGCACTTGTTGTTGCAGGGAGGTCTGCCAAAAAAAGAACCAGATAGCCCCACACGCCCAGGCTTGCAGAGCTCTCCAAACAATGACTCAGCAAGGAGACCTCTCTTGGCCACCTCACAGCAACCTACACATGGCACAGTAACAGCGATGACAGTTTGATGTCAACATTGGTTCTTCAATGGCTGATCCTTTCAGTAAGTTAAGCGAAGGCTGTGGTAGGTGTGAAGATCAAGAAGAGGTAAGAGAAGTCTGCAAGGAGGGAGATGCAATGGGAGGAGAAGACACAAAGATGGAAATGAGGGGACCAGGGCATGGGGGGAGAGGGGAAGAGAGCAGAGTCAGACAAGTCAGAAATAGTAGCAACCTAAAGGGCTAGCTTGTGAAGAAATCATTAAAAAAAAACCGCTAATGAAAGAGCAGGGAGAAATTATACCCTTGCTCCCTCTATGCAGGCTACTTCTTGTCAGCAGGGACTCTTCTACAGAGACAAAACAAAGACCTGACCTTAGAGCTAGTCATTCTACAAAGAGGCTACACACACATCTACTTCCCACAAGGCCATAGAGGAATCTTGGGGCTGAGACCTCCGCACTGCCAGCACTGCAACCGAGGGAGCACGGCTGCCGCAAATGCCGCCTCGTCTTCGCAAATAGAGGGTGCCAGGACAGAGGAGGAATGAGCACACCATGCAGAAGGAGGTGATGTGCAGAGGCAGGCGATGTGCAGAGGTAGGTGATGTGCCAGCCTACCTGGCAGCGCAGTCAGCTGCGATCCATGGCGGGGTGGCCTGTCTCCCAGCAGCAAGCACTGCTGAGCTTTCTGCCCCAACCTGATGCTTGCTGGGGACTTTGAAAACACCCAGAAATGTGATAAATGATTTATCTTTCCCTAATGCTGCCGGCTCCCCTCCCATCTCGCAGTAACCCAAGGGCACAATCAAAGCCTTTTTGGATAACAGGAACACTCCCTAGAGTGCTAATCATGCTGGAAAGATTGTTGGAGAATTTAGAAACTTGAAGCTTATCTTCTGTGCCATACAAAAGGGGATCTACTTCTGCAGACATCCTAATCCCAGGATTCTATTTAAATTTTGGCTAATTCACAGTTCCACACGGGGAATAAGAAAAGGCTGATTAGAAGCTGGGTGAATCAATAAGGACTGAATGGCCTAGAGAAGTGGGAACGTTTGTTTTGACTCTAATAAAAGTGGGAAAGCTGTGGGTGGATGAATAAAAGGAACAAAGGGCTGCTTAACAGCGCTGAGCTAGGGTAAAAAGGCCAGCAAGAAAAGCACTTATAAAACTTTATGACTAAGAGCAGAATGAGATGAGAAATGCACTGGAAGAAATGTTGGATCAGGAAACACTCACTCAAAATCTATGGTGAGTCAGGCTGCTTCCTGCCTTTTAGACCAGGAGGTCTGGCTTGCTGAGGGGGACAAGCTCGCCTCTTTGGTGCTCCCCCTGAACATCTGATTTCCTCCAGCAAATTCATGCGACTGCTCAGGGGACAGCCAACCTCACACTGCAAAGCAAGATAAGCACAAAGGCGCCAGAGCCGCTGTTTGCTCCAGAGCAGCATTAAGAACTTCAACACTCGGAAGAGGGAAAAGATTGCCCAGAGGAGGCTACGGGGCAACAGACGTGCCCTGAAGGACTTGAAACAAAGGAGAGGGAGCAAGAGCTCCAGCCTTCGGCACAGGAGGCCGGGTGATCCACCAAACCGGAAACAGCAACCCGGGGCCAACGCTGAGGCGCTTTGTCAGGGCCTGTGTTTCTTCTGCCTGTGCTTTATTTGCCCTGTGGCTACGTGGAGAACTTTCTCCTCTGAAGTTGTCGATTTGCAAGTCTCATGAGCCTGTAGCTTGCTTAGTAAATTGTTTTCTGCTAATATATATTTTGAGCTGCAGTCTGTTCATTAAAAGCAATTTTCTTCTAGAATCGTAGAAAAGTTTCAACATTTTGCAACAGCGAAAATGCAGAACTCTTGTTCAGACCAATTAAAAGGCACACTGAAATACTCAAATAAGATTGTTTCCTATTATGTTTCAGAATCAGTACTCAATAATAAAAACAAATACAGCTCTGGGATAGGTACCTCAAGGTTTGGTGACCTGATTACCTTCTAAAAATTCTACATTCTTTATTCCCCTTAAAACACAAAACTCTAAAGCCCTTGGCATCAATATGCAGCAGACCACAAGCAACACTTAGCACAGAAGTGCGGTTCCCAGCCCTTTCAGAAGGTCACCATTCCTCTCACAGTGATTTGGCCCAGATTTTGGTTGCTTTTGAAGACCATTTACAAAACACCAGCACAAGCCTTCTGGAGATGCATAGAAAGTAACTAGTGGGATTTTTTATTATTGTTACTCAGTAAGCCTAAATGTGGGGTTTGGACACACTAAAGTACGGTTCTTGTCCACATGCTGATTTTCTACTTAAGAGATTTCCAACTTCTTTATCTTTGCTTTCTACATAAATTTTGATGCTCTGCTATCGACACAACCCAAAAGGTGATGAGCAGGATGAAAGGAGCACCATGAAGCAGAGACACACCTGAGTTCTGCCCAATGGCAGAAGTAAACCCTGAGCTCAGCTTTCCATGACCGATCACAGAGATGTGATATCCACCTCCGGCAAAGTGAAGGGGGAGACATGAGACAGCAGTGGGAAAGCAGTACTTGGGGTGTTCCCGGCCCACCTCACAGCAAAAAAAAATGTCCCCAGAGACCTGGTAGAAAGCCTTCTGGTTTCCAGACTAGCTTCCATAAAGTCCACAGGTTTGCAAGTTCATGATAAATTTGGTTGTACACACTTGTGCTTGGGGATATTTTTGAGGCAGTTGGACTAGATGACCTTTAAAGATCCCTTCCAACTCAGACAATTATATGATTGTATCATTTTCAAAGGAATCCTCGGAAATGCTGAGGTTCCTTGATCATTTCAGTTTCTTGGATAGAACAGAGCTACTTATGTTCCAAACACGAAATGCTTTAGAGCTAATCCTTCTTCTGGCTTTTAAGGTGTACAGAGTGATCCACAGGCTTGCAAGTAGACAATGCACTGAACAGAATACGTCACAATGTATTCAGAGGACGTTTAGTCTCATGCGTTTAAAGATGTCTCATTGTAGCATGGAAACTGTGATGAGTGCTTTGCTTTTGACACAGGTATGCTCTCGGGGCCAGAACCGACTTTCAGAGCTGTTTCACGGGCATGTGGAGGAGGAGGAGGAAGCCCGCAGCCTTCCAAACCGCAACAGGGTGCTCCAGCTTTGTTTCCCACACCTCTAGACTCTAACTCTCCTATGGGAAACTGCACCTTCTCAGGTCCAATTACTGACTGAGGACACCTAGTGGGCTGTTGCTAAACACCAACACCACAAAAAACCTCATTCCCATCAGAGACTGGTTTATTAAAGCTCATTACCAGCATTAACTCCTTAAAATAAATAAATAAATAAATAAAATTCACACGCTACAGAAAAATCCCAGAGTATTTTCCCAAATGTTTGCTAAGATTGGTAATTCCATCACATACTGTTACAGTTTCATTTCCTTTCCGCATTCTTTGCTGAGGCTGGTGTTTCTCAAAGTTTTAGGTCAACAGGCCATTGTCATATTTTGAAAGTGTTTAGTGGACCTAAGCCCATCAGTAGAGTCAATCAGGACTAGCAAGCTCATCAGCAGTACTGGTCAGAAGGGCTCCATGACCTCAAACTAACAGCAGAACTCCAAACCACAGGATGGGAACCAGTAATTAAAATTACGTCTGGGCAGAACTTTTAATTTTTATCCATTCGTAATGACTAGAATATTATTCTGTCAACAGTAAAACAAAATAAATAAATACTTGCATAGGTCCTGTATTGTTGAATCTGACTTACTGATCTATTTTCCTATTTTAGGGGGCAGGAATAACAAGATAAAAGTATCTTAGGGTGTAATCTGATCCTCAACTTTTTTTTTTTTTTTTTTCCCCAGGATAAAGCACTTCTATTCTTTGGACTTCATTGAAATGAGCATTTTTGTTTTGGATTACTGCACCTGTGTGAGAAGTTTTCCAAAAAGACAAAGTTAAATGCTGTGCTTCGCTTTGGGATTCTCAGTCCATCTCCTGCTGTTGTCCTGAAACCGAGCTTCTATTAGATCGGTGCTCTGGAAAAGTGATGTCCTGTTCTCAGCCCCTTCAGAGTATTGATTTAAAGTATTATCTGAAATCATCAGCCATAGGCAGCTAAACTAACAAAATCTATCTACTTCTTACAGGTTTAATTAAAAATACAGATATATCCCCAGACACCCCCTCTTCAGCAGCTGACGGATGTGCGCTGAGTACCCACACTGTTCTTTCACCTCGCCAGATAGATCGTGCAATGATTGATAACTCAGCCTGTGCTCCAGCCTGCCCCTTAATTGCCTTAAATACCTGTTTCATCATATTCTCTCTGCTCGTTCCCATGTTTCAGAGGCAGGCGAAGCCAGGCACCAAAGATGAAGCTTCAAAGTAAAATAGAGGCAAACAGAGACAGGAGAACTTCTTCCCACCCCTCCCAATCAAACCTAAACATACTTCTGAAACACACTTCAGTTTAAGAGTGGATTGACTGGGGAAAGCGATTCCTCCTCCTTTCCTTCCAATGCAATACAAAGCCAGCTGCCCCCTAAAGAAGCAAGCACCAGTCTGAAAGCGGTCAGAGCAGCCAGGGCAGAAGAGAGATGAAGAAGCTGCCCTAATGCACTCTGACAGAATTCACAGTGGAAAACCCAGGATAATTTAGGGCCTTCTAGTATAAAAACGAAGGGAAACTGATAGCAGGACCATGACTTAGACTCTGCCTGGGTGAATTCACCCCAAAATGCAGGATCATTCACTAGTACAAGACAGTTCTGTTACTTTTTTATTCTGTGAAGAATAATTGCCTTTATTCTGAGTTACCTGCCGAGTACAGGGAGAGTACAGGAGCCATCATGAACACAGCAGTATGAGGAAGAGAATGAGGAGAATGGATGAGGCACCATAATGGCTTGCACACTCAAGCCCTATGGCTAAAAATCGAGGTCATGTCCCCGAAGACAAGGCAAGCGCTAGATAAGGGTGCTGCTCCTTCGGGGAGTTGAGGGATGACGCATTTTCCATTCACTTGGGTGCCAGCTCAGCTTTTCTGAACCAGGAGATTTCCTTTCTACCCACGCTGTGTTTGACACTGCCTTACTGACTGAATTTCCATTATCAGGTTCTGATAAGAGCAGGATACAGGCTCCATTGTTACCTCAATTTTTAATCCCTATTGAGAGATTTGTATCATGTTACTGAGCGAGCAGCTCGCGCTAGGAGAATGACACACTCCCATCATCCATTTAGAATAAAAAGCTACAAAATTCACAACTTTGGTAGGAAAAGCAGAGATAAAAGGACCTCATGAGAGCATGAATTAAAATCTCCCAACACTGCTGAGCACTGTGAACACTGGCACAACGCTATGTCTCTGCGAGACCTGCCTGTTCACGAGAGGTGTGCTTTTGTTCTGAAACAGTCACGGCAGCAACATACCACTGCCTCTCTTCCCAGAACACAGTCAGCTGATTCCCAATGACTTGAAAGCTCACCTGTAATTATACTGCAGGGCAAACACAGACATCTGCTGGGTTATCTCCTTTTCAGATGCAGTATAGCCAACAGCTCTCAAAGGCTTTGTTCAGGGCTATCTAGATCATCTCTGATACAGCAACTTTTACTGCCCTTCTCCCTCTGAAGATCAGGACATTTCTACTGCTCTTGGTGTTAGGCAGTAGGGTTGTCCGGGAAAGGGAGCAAGCCTTGCCCTGTCCCTCGTTCTGAGCAAGCCCTGAATCACTGTACAAACAATACAGCCCAATAAACAGTCAGCCACAGTCTTGGCTTTTGCCCCGAGACTCTTGGATTCTCTCTAGGCATCTGCTTGGCACCAGGCAGAGTCCCTGCCAACCCTGTTCTTGCCCCAAAGTGTGCATGCACTTCAGATGTGTACCGTGGTAAGGCAAGATTATCTGCAAACAAGGAGCCTCTCGTGGGAGAGGATTGCCCTAATAAAGACCATGGTACAAGGCAGTCTTCATGGCTGAAGATCTCAATTTCCTGCACTTGCAGTGGGTACAGATGACCTATAACCGCCCCTCTGCGTCCTACAGGCACCGCGGCTGGCCATACCACAGTCTTGCACTGTTTCATCACCAGAAAAGTCTCCTGACAGCCAGGCAGTCTTATTATCCTTTGTAATGCTTCCCTACCTGGCTTAGAAATTTAAATGTGTTGCCAGTTCTTATGATTTTATCACAACTGTCCCACCTTTTTTTTTTTTTCTTTTTTAATTAAAATCTTAGCTCCCAAAGGTAAGTAATTACTCAGGAATCTCAGTATTATTTTAAAAAGATGTTTTCAGACCTCAGAAATGCTAAGAAAAAGTTAGAAAATGAAAAGACATTCTAAAGGTTAAAAAATTAGAAACCAAAAAAATGCTGTTTGGAATTAAGAAACCAAACTTTATTCCAAAGTTATTATTATTTTTAAAAATAATTATTAACTTCTTTTCTCCAGCTGGAGGGAATAGGAGGTAATGAAGCTTGAGTCAGTTCTGACTGTCTGAGACTACTAATACTGCATTTTACAGTTAATTAGACAAATACAATCAGATTAATATAAAGAGGTCAAAATCTCATATGCAAGTAGGAATTATAATTATAAAACTTGTTTATTGTTCTATTCCCTGTTATGAACGTCTCAGATTAATTGAAATTTAATTCTGTTTTGGTTTTTCTATTGTTTACACAGCTCTAAGAGAACATCAGGCACTTTACAAACACTGAAGGCTGACAACTGAAATACAAACACACGACCTTTATATGAGGGATGGAAGCTGAGCATTCTTTAATTATGTTCTCTGGCTGGTCCCAGGCTGTACCTTTTGCTAAGCTGAATAGCATTAAAGGCACAAAATGCACGCTTTGTGGAGCACTGGCACCAGAGGAAGACAGGCAGATTCAGTCCAACAATAGCTTTCCTGTTCCTACAGGACAGCCAGTGTCTTTGCTAGCAAAATGCTGAAGTGTCATCAATTCCTTGCATGTGTCTTTGCTCCATTACAGCATTGTAAGCTCCCACAGAAATGCATTGCTCCTATCACCTCCTCTGATGGACTCTTTCAAAGAATTTATTTATTACTACAACGTGAGCCTTCAGGAGGGAACACCATTATACAGAGCACCACGTAAACAACCTCTGCAAAGACATGCCCGTCCAGAGAAGACCTGCAGTTCACAGCTGAGAATTCAGGCAGTGATATCCCATGTGAGAAAGTGGAAAAACAGGACTAGGTGGAGAGAGTAAGGCTGCAGACTGGTCTAGACTCAGCAGAGTGGCCACTAAGGAGTTTGGAATTTTATTTATGTATGTATTTATTAAACAAGAACCACTGAGGTGGAACATTTGAAAACTACCTTAAAACCTGAACTCCTTCAGTTCTGTAGCAATGCAGTGCATGACTCCACTGCATAGTATCTGAGTGAGCAAACACAAAGCTGGTCAGATCAGAATTAGGCTCTTGCAGCGAGACTGGGTCGAGGTGAATTCTCATCCAAGAGCTTCGTGACTGAGATGCCATTAATATTGCAGCATTGTATTTATCTGGAGGGGGGAAATCTTCCTTGTTAGGCAGCCACATACTAATATGTAAATGCCAGATATTTAATGACAAAGGTACATGGAAAGCATTTGACATCCACATTCCCACAATCCTTGTTGCAACTACTTTTACCTTCTCCAATCTATGCAATTTTAAGCAGAAAGGAAGTCAATGAAAGAAGCCAGAGTCTGGACCACTGTTTGCTTTGGTTGCCCAAACAGGACTGCCCTGATGTGACAGCGCTGGAGCCCCTGGAAAGCCGTGTGCGGCTGTACCCCAGCGTCGCTGACACGTCGCCATTTCATTCATCTGCGGGCGGGGCGTGGGCGCCCCCTGCCGGCCCCCGCTGGGCGCTGCCGCCTCCGGGCAGGCGTCGGGGCCGGGCGAGGGATCTCGCAGGGGCGGGGCTACCCGCACGTCACCCCGCCTAAAAATCGACTGGTTTGCGTCTGCGAGGGCCGCTCTCAGCCCTTTTGCTCAGCCTTTTGTTTTGAAAGCAGTGTGCACGGGCAAGTTCGTGGTGAGAAGGCAAAAAAAACAAGACTAAAGTAACGAGAAAGGGAATAACCATAACTACTTTCATTCCCACCTGTTGTCTCACTCTCCAAGATGATGTTGCAAAAGGGAAGCTGCGGTCATCAAGTCCCTTGGTTGAAAAGATGCATTGCCTTTTGTAAAACCCTGTGAACGTGATCTGAGACAGCACCTTACATCGATTCTGCAGGCATTATGAAGGACACATGAAGCAACAGGGAAAGACGATAAAACACACAGCTGCAGGGAACTCTTCCGTGTGACAGAGTTGCAGGGGTCTGGCTCTGCACAAGAGAGTGCTTTCAGCTGCATTTTAGAATCACAGAACCGTTTGATTTGGAAGGAAACTACAAAGGTCATCTGGGGCAAGCCATAAGCTTGAGCAGAGGGCTGTTACTGCATAGCAATTTTGTTCTTCCGCAGTGATCAAGATGGGTCTTTTGCTGTGGGGGAACAAGTCCTGAGAACATTTGTGGATGCCCAGATTAGCGTGGGGAGATACAACCTGCCCTTGGCTCCCCTGCTGCTGTGCAGGATGTCTCCTGGTGCAACAGTGAATGTGAGTTTGTGCAGAAAGAGAAGACAGCAGCTGGGAGGTTTCTGTGGCTAGTGACTGCTGTTGTGTGGCACCTCTACATACTGTTCCAAGCAAACTTTCTAAAGTAGGAGGGCTATGAATTCTTCCAGATGAGCTAAAACACTCTCCAAAATGAGAGACATTGAGAGGTGATGATCACAAAGTAACAGACTGCAAATAACCACACTGGTCAATAAAACTTTACTTGCAGAAGTTTGTTTTTTGTCTAGCTAAAATATGGTTTTTGTTATGCTTGATAGTGTGTAAGGTCTGTAAACTTTCAGTACATACAGGTCAAATAGTCCCCTTGTTTGAGAAGCGCTGCTGTGGGCAATGTCTTAATTCCTCTTGTCCAGACCTTCTCAACATGCAGTCATTTCAGTTTCTTGTTGCAGCCTTCCTTCTTCTCTACACTGCTTCACAACCAGCCTTTCATGTGTATGTGTCCTTTTCCAGATTGTTTCCTTTAATGCATTTCCCCTTCAATTCACCTGCTGCTCCTTCATACAGCCACCTTATACGTAACTTTTCTCCCCTTGAACATTTCTCCTCCAGTAAAAAAACTTGTTACCTGCCCCTCTACCTCCCTCTACCATCTCTGATGTTTAATCTCCCTTAGTTTCCAATTCTTCATCCTCTCCTACTCACCTTGCAAAACCTGTGGAATTGAAATACATGGGGCATGCGTTATTTAACTCTAGGAAGGAGGGTACTCCGCGGTTTAAAACGTCAGCTGACTAAATTTTAGTCAGTGGAGGGCAGTGTTACAGAACAAGTTGGTTCCCAGGGCTACACTTCTCTGCTTGTCCTCCCGGTGCAAGGACTTGCATATCAGATTTGCATTCTAAAGTGATTTAGATTGAGAAGAAATAAACTCAAAACAAAACAAAAAACAACAAGGGATTAGTGACAAATCATTCTGGAGATCTGATTTACAGCAGGGCTACACTGACATTTCTACAGAGGAGGCAGCAAGTACTGTGGCCAGGCAGAGAGCAACTGAAGACAGGGAAAGTTTCTCAGGCAGAACTTCCCTGCCAAAGGTAACATGATGCTGCAGCCCAAGATTCTTGCACTTCTTTCTAATCCTGACATTTTAAATTGGATTGATTTGGCACTAGTGTTACTTTGGAAGTATATCACTCTTCTATCTGAGTCTCTAGCTGCTTTCCCTTACTTCTCCCAAATTAGTTGCCACAAATCCTTGGACCTGCCACAAAAATGTAATTTCTTTCATTGTGACAAAGGTAAAAATTACAATGTAAACAATTCCTGCCTCTGTACAGATGCAGATGTCTGTCTAGCATACGACAAATCTAACAACTATTTTGTGAGCTTACGTGGGGAGGAGAAGCAGTAGGTCAGTTGTAAGTCTCCCTGTCAAAGTTAACTGAAAGCAGTACTTGCCAGGGTAGAAGAACAGTTACGTAAATATCCAGGAGCATTTCTTTTTGAAAAAGCTTGTTTGTGACTTAGAGTTCATTTGCAGTGCAGTAAGCTGAGAACAAGTTGTGAAATTCCCAAACTGCCCAGGAACCCATCCAGCCTGGCCTTCAACACATCCAGGGATGGGGCAGCCACAGCTTCTCTGGGCAGCCTGTGCCAGGGCCTCACCACTCACTCAGTGAAGAATATCTTCCTGATGTCCAGCCTAAATCTCCCCTCTTTCAGAGAGATGCCTGTCTAATTCCAGATGTGTGTGAAGAGCACTTCACAACCCCCTACAACACAATGAAGTGAAAGGCAGAAAAAAAAAATGTTTTACTAAATGGTAGAAAAAACTTGTCCAGGTTCATATAATCATAGAATACCCCAAGTTGGAAGGGACCCACAAGGGTCACTGAGTCCAGCTCCTGGCCCCACACAGCACCACCCAAACCCAGACCCTGTGTCTGAGAGCGGTGTCCAAACGCTCCTTGAGCTCCAGCAGCCTGGGGCCGTGCCCACTGCCCTGGGGAGCCTGTTCTATGCCCACCACCCCCTGGTGCAGACCCTTTTCCTAACCCCCAGCCTGACCCTCCCCTGCTGCAGGGAAGAACTCAGCAGCAGAGAGAGCAGCGCTACCGAAGATCTGCTCTCTGTTGTGGTCAGCCACACAGGAAGGGCAGGGAATGACTTTCCATCACCTGTTGGGAGCACTTGGTGTCAGTGTAGCCTACTCTGTGGCATTCCTTCCAGCAATTAATACTTAGGCTGGTAAGGCATGTTTAACTTATTTAATAAATAGCTAGGTCTCTTAGATAAAGCCCTCACTCATCTTCCTCCCTTTTGCCTTGTGCCTCTTCATTTGCTTCAGAAGTCAGTCCTCAGCCGAGGAAGCAATTGGTGCTTAAGCTTTTAGCAGCCATTAGATCAGTTTAGCTTAAGGTCAAACTTCATCTCAGTGTGCGTTTTCTTACAGCATAGCAGCTACCTAATGCTGTTCCCCTGGGACTCAAATACCTTGAAGTATGTAGTTAATGCTAACACAAATATGAAATGAAATAGGCAACGTAATTGTTACCTGGAGGAATTCTTACCCAATAGTCTGCCCAAAGGGAGGAAGTAGTATCTGTAAATTACAAACAGGCAATTGACTAGTGGCATCTCCTCAATGAACTGCAGCACTAAGAAGATCATTCTCGGTCATTTCTCAGATAACGGCCTGCTGGCACCGGCAGCACCTGGGAAGGCCGCACAGCCCCTCCCTAGTTACTGGGGAACATGGCTGCAGCCTAAAGGAGTGCAGCCGTGCCCATTGTTCTGCTGTCATCCACCTGCTGCTGTGACATCATTTGGGGGTTATAAACATTTATTTGGTTTGTGTGCTGTCAGAAGAGCAATTGTGGATTGAGTCCTCTTTAGCCTGCAGGCTCCTGGTGGGAAATGTACATCAGGCAAAAGAAAATGAACGTGTTTCAGATGCAAAACCTGAAAGTGATGCTGAAAATACATACACAGAAATAAGTGCTCAACTTTTGACCTCCTATAGCCCTAGACGTCTTTTTTAGAAAATTTGCCACCATTGTGACAGTGAACCGCTGAAAAATACTCTCAAGGCATGGCTGTGCCAACCAGTTTTCACGCCCACTCTGCTGCAGTAGTTTTGTCAAGGTTGAAGTATCCCACTGACTTACTTAACAAATGTGATCAAAGAAATTATTAACAATAACACAAATATGAGATTAAATTGTCACAAACAACAATGCTGTGTCTCTGTAACCCTAACCCAGGATATTACCCTTAAAAAAGAAGAAAATAAAAACACCATAGCATTCAAAACTGATTTCAAAACCTTTACTCAGGTCAAGGTAGAATGCCAGAAGGGAATAATCAGTCAGAGCAGAATCAGCCCCAAACGCAGCTCATGTTATTGACTATGACTCCGCTATGCAATCAACCCACCGTGCAATGAGCAGGGGCTTGAAGGCAGTTCATCTCATGCTAATGCAGCAATTAACTCACATGAAGACATCTACACAGCAGGAACCTAAGTTTAGGCATCTGTATCTGGAACCAACTCCTATCTCTGTCTGTCTGTCTGTCCATCTGCCTCTGCCTACCTGCTCTCCACAAAGCCTATTCCCCAGTCACAGAAGGAAATTAGACTGATTGGTCATGTAGATTTGCTGAATTGAAAGGTGGGATTCTCTTTCCTAAAGTCCAATCCTGTTCACTCAGAATGCCAAAGAAACTAAGCTGGCAGCTAGAAAAAGCACAAAGCCAGCAACAGAAACACCACAAGGCGATGTGCTGTTATTTATACACACAGCACCCCCGTTGTTCTCACTGAAGACCCTGCCTTTTGTTCAATCCTGTTGAAATCTCAAATGCAGGTGCAAGGTGGTGTGTGTGAAGGGCAGGGGAAGTGGAGAAATGTAAATCCCCAATTAACTCTCTTCTCTGATTACCACTACTGGGAGGGGGAAGAAGGGTGAGGGATGAATCTTTATAGGTTGAAAGAGGAAGCAGGATTTATCACCTCAGCTAGGATTTGATTCCGTTAACCATTAGCTAAGGGGAAAATCCAGGTGCTTCTGTGAGCTATAGGAGTTCTTCGGAATCACAGAAGAAGGAAAATAAAGGTCCCAACATGGTTATGTCTCCAAAATGCTTGGGTGTGGCTCCACACGCACATCTTAGCAGGACTGAGGAAGAGACTGGTATTATGATTTTTTTTTTTTTTTTTCATAGCATTTATGTACTGTTATAAATTTATAGTTAATATTTGCAGTTATTTTTATAGCTGATCTGCAGTTTAGGACAACAGGTTTTACTCATTCTTCTGCTTCAAATATTATTAACCATGTTACTTGTTCTGCCAGTTGTGAACAGAAAATTGAACAATGGAGAAGGAAAGGGAAAAAGTGAAGCAGATTCAAAAAGGCTAGTGCCAAGAGTACAGATGCACATGGCAGTTTGTAACAAGTTGTCACTAAGCTTTTATACCCATTCTCACACACATTGATTTAGACTGGAATACAGGGACAAAAAATGCTTGGTGGATACCATATTCTCTTGAGGTAGAGCATTGCTTGTACAGCACTTCTGGATGAGAGGTGCCAAGATACATCCTGTTGATCAGTGGCTGCTTGTTGGCAGATTGGTCACGTTGGGGCCATGCAAACTGTACAGCACAGGCTTGTGTGACATGCACATACTGCTGGCTGTATGCATTGTTAGGCCAAGTGATGCCAAGTTTCTTCTCTCCCTGTGTTTCCTATTTTGCTAGAAGACCTAGCTGTTCCTTATTGGTACAAAAGATAATCTGCCTTTCCCATCTTGGTGTCTTGATTCTGTAGCTATTGTGCTTATTCTCACAAAACTGGGCAGTCAGCTACTGTCCACTCCCGTTTAACAGCTGAGAGAGGGAAGCCAAGAAAAAACAGTCAAGTCTCCTGGTAGAGCTAAAGAAATCAAATCCAAATGTTTAATACCACTGAAGCCCCTCCAGCCCCCATCAGCTTCCAGCTACCCACTGTACCTCTCAACTGTGTGGCCTGGAGCCCTTGGTCGTGCCCAACCACAGAGGTGCCCAAAGACTATGCCCTGCCAGGCTTGCACATGCTGGCATGTGGTCTCTTGGCCAGACAGCACCCTTGCAGGTCATCAGATCCAGCAAGAAGGTGTCCCCAGCCAACGAGATGGGACACAGGTTGGGAAGCATGAGCTGGAACATGGGCAGGGAACGAGACTTCAAAATCCCTCTCGTCTGATTTGTGGCCATAACTTGAAAGCAACTTCTCATAGTCAGGATGGTGATTATTCCATGTGTATGAAAGGTGCCCATCCTCATATTTGTGACCTTCCTTAGGGACATCTTTACTCTCACACCCAGTGTTTCTTTCCTTGATTCCTCCAGAGTCCATAAGCATCCAGTTGTACCTACAATTTTCCTTGTTTTCTATTGAAATGAAGATGAGTGGCAAGAAGAAAAGAAAGCTCAAGCCTTATCCTGCCCCACTATGAAGGTGTACCTTGGCACAAATACACGCTTAGAGGTGTTTCCAAATACATGCCCTCGTGTTTTCCACTTGTATTTGTGCAGCCCACTTGAATACATTTTCTCCTCCTGGTAACTATTTCCATAAGCCTTTTGTTTAAGATGCGTACTGTACATAAAATTTGTTCTGTGTAAGTTGAACTCTGAGTCCCACAACTTAGCATGTGATAGGCACTGTCTGATGGCTGCATGCCAGAGAGGAACAAAGTTGTGCAACTACTAATTGTAAGATTATAAAATAATGGCACTTTAGTAGCTCAACAGCCCAAAGGAAATGTTACTATTCAAAGTCTGGGCTTATTCATATTATGAGGAACCAAAAGGCACCTTCAGCTCAGAACATTCAGTTTTATGTTTAACTGCTAATATTCTTTATCATGTTATGGTAATTCTTCAGAAAACCAGGCAGATGGGGAAAAGATATTCCCTTCTTTATGACTGATTTCAAAATTACTTGCTATACCATAGAACTTCAAACAAAATGTCTGTATTACAGATGTAGAGCTATATATAGAATAATGCTAACATAATTAGCTTTTGGTTTAACCTTGTTCCCAAAGTAGGCTGCTAGGTGCATTACCTGCCTCTTGTCCAGGAACAGTCCCAGTTCCTTCTGTCTCTCCTTGTATGTGTCCCTGTGCTCCAGCCCTTGACCACCTCAAAGGCCTGGTGCTGAACCTCTCATAAGTCCACGTCTTTCTTGTACTGAGTGCTCCCAAACTGGACACAGCACTCAAGATGTGGCCTTATGGGTGCTGAGTAGAGGGGAAGGATCCCCCCCCTGCACCAGCTATCTACACCCTTGCCAAGGTCCCTGTGGATGGGAACAGCCCTGTCCTCCAGCATAGCAGCTGCTCCGTCAGCGTAAGCTTGCAGTGCCCCCTAATCCCATTGCGCAGGTCATTCACAAAGGCATAAAACAGTATTGATCCCAGTAGTGATCCCTGAGCAACACTGCTAATAACTGGTCACTGGTTGGACTTTGTACTACTGACTGATTACAAACAACCCTCTGAGCGCAGCAGTCCAGCTAATCTTCCACCTGCCTTATCATCCACTTATCCAGTCCACATCTCAACAGCTTGGCAATAAAGCTTAAGTCTAGGAACACAATGTCCACTTTTCAGCCTTCATCCACAGAGACAGTCATAGCACTATAGAAGGCATTCAGGGTGGAAGGGCACAATTTGCCCTTGGTAAATCCACATTGCCAATCAACTTCTTGTCCTTCCTATGCTTGGGACTGACTTGTATGGGGATTTGCTCTGTCACCTTCCATGGACCAAGGCGGAGCTGACCAGTCTCTAGCTCCGCAGTCCTCCTTCTTGCCTTTCTTGAGGATAGGTGTGACATTTGCCTTTTTTCAGGCATTGGGAACCTCCACTGTGACCAATGACAAAGAGCGGCTTTGCAGTGACATCAGCCAGGTTACCTAGCATCCCTGGAAGCCTCTCATCTGGTCCCATGGACTTTATGGCTACTCAGCTGAAGCTCCCATGGACTCCACCTGCCTCTACTGCGTGGTTTCCCTCCCACAGATTCTTCTAGGAGGCTCAAACACCTCAGAGGTCAGAGGGCAAACCTTATCAGTGGGTGATAAATGAGGTGAAAAGGGCACCGCTTGCCTCAGTTTTTTTATCCTTAGTCACTACAGTCCCCAGCCCCACTGAAAGGCAGACACACATTTTTCTTAGCCTTCAGTTTTCTGGGAATGTACTTACAGAAATCTCATTGTCCTTTACATCTTATGCTACATCCATCTCCAGCTGAGCTTTGGTTTTCCTAACCCTAACCCTGCATGCTCAGGCAACACCTCTACACACCTTCCAGGTAGCCCCTCTACTTCCTCCTTCTGTGTGCTCTTCTTGAATTGGGAGCACTATACTAATATTTAGAGCTTTCAACAATTTTACAGACATCCCACTGAAAGTTCATATGGTCAAGAGACCCTTTCCGTCCGAAACTCCTTTCAAAGTGGTTTTCTGATTTTTCCATTCCATTTTTGATTACCTCCCACGTTAATTTCATTCTCTTATTTTTTACTCATATCTTCATTTTCTCTATGTCTCTTAATGTCACCTCCTCTTGATTTGTCCTGACACCAACTTCAAGTTTAGAGTTCCTTGAAATTTGATTAAAGTAACATCTATGTATCCCCTTGAATCTATGCTGAAGTGGTGTAATTGTGGGGAACTGAAAACATGTATTTATGTTACAGTCCAAATAAATCCTTGCATGACTTCATTGCTCTTAATTGCTTACACCTGGGGTTCATTTGATCCAGTTTCTAACAACATGAATTTACTACATCTAACTGGATACATCAGTATGAACAGATATATGTTTTTAAAAGCTTGTAGTGCCATCCAATCTGATAAGTCTTTACCAACTTACTGTATACCAAAAAGACAATGCACTGTCTGTATTTTCAAGTATAGAATGCATCAGGCTAACATTTTCCTCATCCTCCCTTTAAAACCAAAAGGAAAACCGTGTGTCTATACCATGTCCTCTCCTTTACTTGGAGTTAACAAGGTGACTAACAGACTCACACGAGTTTCATGGGGGAAAAAAAAAAAAAAAAAAAAAAAGTGGTTGGATACTCAGAATCTGATTTTTGGCTGAGGCAAGCCATCTCCATCTCCACTGAGACCAGGTGGACCTTTGTGCTCTCAGTCCCTTTGGAGGGAGGCACCTGGCCCAAGGAGCTTGTTGTCATATAAGCACGAGAGCAATGCCTATTGCAGAAAGGGCCACAGAATCCAGCAGGATTGCTCAGCCTCGCTAGCCACGTACTATATTTGCACTTTTGGCCTTATAATCCTATTGAGTTTCTGATCACATTGCAGTTTTGGGAGAAGCAGGAAGTCCAGGTTAGAACCCCTCGCCTTCCTCATCCCCAAACCCCACTTCACATTTCTCTCACACTCATAAACTACAGAAGCTCTCCTTCCAAAATTGTCTAGAACTGTTATTATCCTGACTCTTGTGATTCATTCAGTTTACTTATGTAATAGTATGTGCACACATTTAAAATGTAAATGTGTTAATCATAAGAAATATTACTTGATAGTTAAAGGGCTTATGGCCAAAACAAACAACAATAACAGGAATAGTAATATGCGCTGTTCTTTATGCATACAGTTACGCTTTCAAATAACCATAAATAGTACATACACAATGCAACTAAATCTGAATAATGAAAAAGAAAATCCACACCTCTTGCTATTACTTTGGTAATAAATTTCTATTTACTATCAGGAGTTAGATGGAGGCAAAACTAATTGCTTTCATCCTTTCAATTTACTTTAGCAGAATACAAGTTTTAACCTGATATATAGTCAAATTATATATAAATAATTGCCTTTATGCAGGAAAGCTCTTTCACTGGGTAATACTGAGCAAGTAGAGGAGCACTGATTTTTCACTAAAGCCACACACTTTTGTTCTTCAAAAACGCACATCTCTTGACGTATCTATTTAGTTATCTATTTATCTATCTATTTATTTGTCTATTCAAACAGTCAAGCGTTCTCCCTTCTCTGTAGCTTGTTTTTACATTCAGCAAAATCAACTTTCTTCACCTTTTTTTTAATAACTTTTCACTTTGTACTCCCATTGAGTTATTTTTAAAGCCTTTTTCACCTTCAGTAAGTCTTGATATTGATAATTCAACAAATAAATAGATTTTAGAGAGAAAAAAATCAAAGAAAATCCCACAGTGTTTATTTCAGTATTTAGGAATGATTTAAATCTGATTAAAAAGATTATTTCCCAATTGTCTGGCTGGATTTTGGATTAAAGGGGAAGATCTGACTTTCTGAAAATCCTGTTTCTGAGAACTGAATCAACTTTAAGAATTTTGGCCAGAAAATGATGGGAGGTGAGAAAGGATCAATGAAACAGAAGTTTTTAATTCTGCAAAATAGATTCTTCCATGTAACAACTGAGTCAAAACATTTTTTCCGAAGAATACCTAAATCTCATAAATAGCTTGATTTTTGCTGTTGTTTATGTTGTTCTGGTTTTAATTAGGCTATTCTGCACAAACATACACCTCCCACCCGCAAAAAAAAGATCATTAAAGCAATCCTGTAACTGCCCAGCTCCACTTTGGACCATACCCTCGCACAGTCATACATTGTGCCTTCAGAACAATTTTGGTTTGAGCACCCTGTGGATTTTTATGTTTTAAGAAATACAGTGTCAACTCATTTTCTGTATACCACCCATTGTCCATATACCACCCATCTTCTGTATACCACCAATGTGTAGCTTAATGCAACACATGTCGATACAGCCCTACCATACCCAGACAGTCTGCCAGCTCCAGTCAGAGGAATGTCTGGGAGCTTATCTCTACTGGGAAAAAATTGTCTGGAAAAAAAAAAAAAAAAGAAAGAAAGCATTGGTCTCTCCAGCCTCACTTCATTACCCTCTGCATTCCCCACCTGTTACAGGAACAGCTCACCTGAAGCAGGGGCTGGCCATGTTGGGTGTGCCTAGAGCAGTGCCCCCAGCAAGGGGGCCTTGGCACACAGCCGCTGTTTGCTCTTGGAAATTTCAGGACTTAAAGCTGATAGCCTGAGCCACGTTGCAGGCATTAACTGTACTTCACCTGTGTTGCAACCCAGGGCAAAAATGCTGCTCTGCAATCGCAAACTTGTGCTTTTAAGCAAGATGTTCCATCAGATTTACTGCGAGAGGAAACAGCTGGTTGTAACCGTGTACCCATACTGGCCAATGCGAGGTCAGCCTCTGTTGCTAAGGATGAAGGGTCACTGCATTCCCTTAAAAATGAGGCACCTTAGGGTGCAATGAAGAAACAATCCGGACTTTGAAGGAGCTGGCTATTGCAATGTGTTTTCAAAGTATTTGTTTTTGTCATTGCAGCACAGTCTATGAGGAACTGTTTGCTCATTGTGGTTATATAGTTGATCATATGAATATCATCCCTAGGATTTAATACTGAAATGTTGTTTATATGGTGACAAAAGTGTACTTGGCAGAAGTTTACAGCAAAATGCAAGCAGCGAGATCTTCTGTTCTGAAACACTGTCATGTTGGTAAAAGACGCAAAAAAGAAGGTGTTCCTTTTCTCCAGAGTTAACTGGTGAGTTTTTATTATGGAATTGCATTTTTAAGAGGACTTGAATGTAGCTGTGTGATGGTCTTAAATTCACTTGAACAGTAGAAGGAGGAGAAATGCTGAGGCTGACACCTGAACATTTGCTACTTGGGTCTAGGTAGCAAAGATATTCTGTCAAACAAGCCCCATCTCATGGCAGTTCTATCAAAAGCAGGTCCTCTGCAACCACCGTGTGGGATGGGAAGAACAGCATGTAGGAAAAAGTGAATTGTAGTTGATAATCATGCAGCTGAACTGTTGTGGTTTAACCCAGCAGGCAACTTTGCACCTGAGAAAGCTGAGAAACTGAAATGTCCTTGGCTCTGTGCAGTGCTGCTCAGCAACAACTAAACCATCGGTGTGTGATCAACATTGTTTTTCTCCTAAAGTCAGAACATAGCTTCATGCCAGGCACTATGAAGAAATTAGCTCTATCTCAGCTAAAACCAGGACATGAACAGAACAGATATATGCCAGCTACAGCATCTTTTAAGACTTACAGACCTTAACATTTTGATGAGTCATAGTATTTTGCTTTATCCACCTTGCCAACATCTACCTCACCCAAAGCCTCAAGTCATCTGAAGACAAACTCCTTTTCACTCTTATAGGAGGGGGGAAATATAATAAATAGATAGATAGATAGATGGATAAATAGATAGATAAGTAAGACTTAGTTCTCATGGTAGGTTTCTTCAAGAAAAAAAGGATAGAGGAAAGCAGCAGCCAGCAAACAGAAGGTGTGGAATAGGGAAGCCTCTATTTTTTTAAGAAAACACTAGAATGGGCAGAGAAAGAAGGGAGGGAGAGTGCAGGAAGGTGATTTTCAATTGCAAATCAGGTCAGAACCTCAGGTGAAGGAAGAGCTGCAGCTTGCGCCTACTGGCTATTACAATATATCAGTACTTATCCCAAGCCAAGAAGTTCTCCAGTGTCACCCCTTTGTAGTGCACCTGCTTGCGTGGACCTTAAGCCTCAAAGCATGTAGAAATTCCAACTTTTCTTTTTTAAAAATCCACTTTTTAACCTTCTTTTCATCCAGCAAAGTTCTCAGTCCACAAGCTGTACATAGGTCTTCATGCCAGTGTTTCTCGGTGGCTTGGGAGAACTGCTGGATGTGAGACCTTGATTGGTGACATTGCTGACCACAGGGCAGGCCACGGGCCCACAGATACCTGCTGGTCAAGCTGGGATATGTACAAGTAGTTTGAACCTCTTCCTCTTCTGCCTAATTCTGCAAAAAGAGAGCCACCGGCACACTGCTTCTCTACTATGGGCTTCCAGAGGAAAGCCTAGGCATATATCTTGTGATTTCATATAGGAATGAGTGAACACTACCTGCAGTGCAATTTAGTATTTTAGGGGTAAATATCTATGCATTTATCATTTCAACTTAGGTAACAGGGGCAGTCAGTGGTGGGGGATGAGCAGGATTTAGTTTGACTGTGGTGTGTGAAATGCAAGCCTTAGATCTCAGTGTTCTAGTTCCTCCTAAGGGATGTGTGACACTGAAAACCCCCAAAACGAAAAACATACGCAGGCACACGTTGTCCCAGCATCTCACGTCAGGCAAATCTGTCTGAAGTAAAGCTATACCTAAGTGTGTCCAGCAACCTTGATTTATGTTTAGCAGAATAGGAAAGACATGCACTAGTTTCTGGAATACATACTAGCTTTAGACTCATGAACCCACATGAAAACAGAAAAAGTAAAGGAAAAAAAAAAAAAAAAAAAAAAAAAAAAAAAAAAAAGAAAAACACAGAAATCATGTGACACAAAAGAGCTGTCTTCTGTTTCCCACACAGCATTACTGAAACAAGTCTTGCAAGTCACCTTGTAGCAGACTGCTTTAGGCAATACTCCATTAAATGTTTGTCAGACGAGGGCTGTTTGAAAAGAGTGAAAAGCCAGTTCTAGCTGCCTGCCCTTTTGGGGCTGATGGAGCCTGTCTGCCTGGCCAAGAGGGTATCTGTCCATCAGTTGGTCTCTGGAAAATGTGGAAGACTTTTTCTAGTGAACACTCTATCTTCCATCTCTCAAACCATCCTGTCGGGACCCCTGTTCCCTAGTTCCACTTTTTTATAGTGCTTTGAGTTCAGATGATCTGGGACAAAGCCAAGCAGAGGACACATTTAATGCAGGAAGTAGAGGCAATTTTCAACCGCTCTGCTCCTGAGGATGAGAAATACCGGCATGAGAGGAGTATGTGCTACTCATAAGAGGCTGTGAAGAGGCTGGCTGCATGTACCCAAAGGTGTGTTGGAGCACTCAGTGGAACAGTGTTCCCTCAGTATGAAGTAGCTCCTGGCTTGGGCCTTTTGGAGAGAGCAACCTAACAAAGCCTCAGTAACCTTGTGGACGATTGAAAGAAAAAAGAAAGGGAAAAGGAAAAGGAAAAGGAAAAGGAAAAGGAAAAGGAAAAGGAAAAGGAAAAGGAAAAGGAAAAGGAAAAGGAAAAGGAAAAGGAAAAGGAAAAGGAAAAATCACCTTCCAGGGACTTGGCATTGCCCCTCCTTCACAAGATAAGCAGGCTAAAACCAGCCAGCTGAAAGCATTTGTGCTAGCCCACTTTCTACCTCTGGAAAGGAGTACCTGATGAAGCTCTTAAAGGATTATTGCTGGTCCCTCTGGCAGCCCTTTGGGGATGAAGTTGAAGTGCCTCCGTGCAGAAACACTGGCACTGGGTTTATCTATTCACATGCAAAAATGTGAAATCTCACCGCATTCAAAGACTGCTGATCTTGCCCCATTCAGCCAGCTAGAGTGTCCCACTTAGGTTAGAGTCTGAGCAAAGAGCCCTAGCGTCCTCAGGACTGCTAGGACAGGATTGTTCCTCTCTCAGGAGTGAGACGCCTCTGGCTCACCCTCTGCCACCTTACACTGTGTTCTGCGACTGTGTTCACCTGAGTTAATACAGCTCAAACGTCCTTCTGTCTGACGTACTGGAAAAGTTGCTGCTCATGATCATGTGATCCATCAGCACAGTGGGGTCCATCTTTCCTGCGCATCATGTTCGTCATAAAGTTAAAGCAGCCTGTGCCCCACTCCAGCAACAATATCAGCTGTCGGTTCCCTCCTTCCATTCATTCTCTGTGCAGGGGCTTGGCTCAAGGTTGGCCTCACCAGTTGCTCCCAGGAGAGCAGCCAAAAAGAGGGAGGAAACAATGCTCACCCTAAGGTCTACGTCACAGCTGCCTTACCCAGCCGGGCTTGGAGCAGCCTGGGCGCTGCTGGGCCCGTGTTGTCCCCTTGTGCAGGCAGGAACCTGGCACAGTGTCACAGCTCAGCCCTGGCAATCGCTCTCCATATTGTTTCCAGCTCTCACTTGGTTCTTGTAACTTTTGTAGCCCCATCACACACTGTTACTGTTTTTGGATTAGTGCAGTTGGGTCGCACTGAAAAGACACACAATTGAGTTATTGTGGGTGCACAGGGTGCAGTGGCCTCTTTGAAGTCTTCTGATAAGTGACTCAGTGAAAGTCATCGAGTCTGTGCTGAAATAAATGACTAGTGGGCATGTTGGCTAATTTGTCACCTTTTTCTAAGACAAAAATTCCCAAGTCTCCTCAGAGAAGGATCAAACAAGTGGTGCCTTGCTGAAGCACAGGCACTCTCCTCAATCGCTAGCTCCATACCTGCCCTTCTGGTTCATGTCATGGGCTGCTAAAGGTCTGACTGTTCTGTGTAGTCTGTGCCCTAAATTAATCTGGATATTCCCAACACTCACAGGGTAAACTCTTCTCTGAGCCTCATATCTTATCTCTGTAAGGATATGAGGAAAATCATGTTTTCTTGGTGGAACCCCACAGTTCTTCTTTTAAATGTAGTCCAATGTTAACAGATTGTGTATTGACTAGGCTTGCCTAACAAATCTGACTTGTATCAAGACACAAAAATGAGAGCAGAATAACATAATTTTAGGGGGTTATTTTGCATTTATAAACCATAAAAAGTTACAGGCATTAAAAATATTTTTAAAACCTGCGTGTTGTCTAGCTCACCTATGTGTTGCCAATATCCAACTTGTGCTGCGGTCAGGTGTTCAACCTTGGTTGTTCCTGCTGATTTTCGAGGTTATCATGATGCCCAATCCACAACCCTTTGAATCAGTCTCCCAGGCCTGAACATTCACCCGCTTCCCAGTCGACCCTCCCAGCTCCTGTGCTGGTGCTCTCCTGACAAGCTGGTCTCACGAGGAACAAGCCTGCAGAGAGCAGCAAGTGGCAGGGCACAAAGGCACAGAGCTCTTGGATGCTCATGAACCACAACCTGGAGTCATAGTTCTTCCTCTCTGCAGACAGTTTAAGAAGGGTTTAACTCCCTTTTTTCATGCAATAGGCACCTAAAACATTTACGCTGTGTTCAAAGGTGAGAAAATCCTCTTTATTTTGCTTGAGTAGTTTGGTAGAACTAAGTTGACTGGAAACAGGGCACGGGGTATCTTAGTCTTGATAATGCAACAAAAGAGAGAGAAAATAAGGAAATGTTTCCAGTTATTGTATAGGTAATGCTAGCAGTTGCACATGTACATAGGCACGGAGAAATTAAACAAAAACAGAGCCATTAATAAAAGGGGCAAAATAAATGAAAATGACAAAACATGCACCCAGATTATCAATAGATATTTGCAATGTGCCTTCCACAAAATCTGAATGAGGGAGGATGGTCTTCCAGAAGCAAAATCTAAAAAACAAAACACAGAACAGAAATACAACTCCCCCCCAAACAATTACAACCTACTTGGGGCAGATATAACAGCAAAAAAGTGGCAATATTAAACCAATCCACATACAGGAGACATCTTGTCTCACAGAAAATCTTTTTACTCCTCAGGTAAACGTGCTTGCAATATTTCATGCATTCCTGGGTCCTGCAGTTCCCATGATCTTTGAATGGTTTTCTAGCTATGCAGTCAATAGCAGCAAAAGCTTAAGGAAGGCAGCAGCAAGAGATTAACACCATTAGAGAGGAGATGCTTCGCATACAAGCAGTCTAGTTGAACAGAATCAAGTGCAAAGTGGAATCTGCCTAGTAGTATAGAAAGGTGGAAAGTACCTGTTTGAATAACTGAACAAGACTGTAAGAAAGAGAAACAGCCTAACTTAACAAGCACAAGAGCAAAACAGTAGAACCAAGTTTGGGAACACAGAAGGTTGTCCCAGACAGGGCTTTTCATAGGAAATGGACTGAGTAACCTAATCTTTCATGCTTTTTGCCTCCCTAGTGTCTCTGTGAGTAATAAGAATATATGGTCTGAAATCTTTTCAGTAAAACTATATATAAGGAGTCACTGAAAAGCAAAACAACTGTTTACTTGAAAAAATTTCCCTACAAAAATATTACAGGCAAATATGGATTGTGGGGAAGAAACCCAAACTTTCAAACAGATGTATATGAACAACTCCAAACAACTCGAAAAAATCTGAATTTTGATCAGTTACTTATTCCAAATACGATACTTTAGAAAAAAAAAGCAGGGCAGAAATGTTAGATTTCCAAGAAACTCTAATACTTGCAAATTCCTGCAGCTTGTATAATTTTCCAAAATAATATGTTCTACTTACTGTGATTTGTTTAAATGTTATATTTTCAGTTGTATCGATAGAGCACAGCTCAAAGGATGCTAGAGGTGGAAAGAAAAACATGTTAATAAAATTAACACTCAGTGGATCTAATTTTCTAATATACATTTTCATCTGTACTATCCAGACAAGAAGATGATCAGGATTTTGTGAAAAAGCTTTATAAGCCTCGCTTGGCCAATGTCATACGGGGGCAGACTAAAAGAGTCAGGGCTGTTCAGCCTGGAGAAAAAAAAGGCTGAGGGGGAACCTTATAGTGGCCTTCCAGTACCTGAAGGGGGCCTACAGGAGAGCTGGGGAGAGACTCTTTAGAAGGGCATGGAGCAATAGTGTTAGAGTAGGTTTACATTTTAGAACTAACTAGAAGTACAAGTACTGGTAGTTATAGCAACTAACGAATGAATATGTAGAAAATATGTTTAATTGCACAAGAAAATATACAAAATTAAAAATAAGTAAAACTGATAGTATCAGCAAATCAATTAAGAAAAGAAAAGGGGGAATTGCAATAAACATATGATGATTTGCCGTAATGTACGGGGGGGGTCCCTTGTATATTAAAGGGAAGAACCCTTGAACATAAGCAGAGAATTTGCTTGCAAAGCTAGTAGTGCCAGGTTTAGTATTAACCATATAAGATGTATGTATAAGATATATTGTATGAAGCCACCTGGTGAGCTGGGTGTTCCGGTTACCTTTGTGGTAAAGAATGGCAAGATCCTGTTTAAATTAATTAACTCCCTTATAAGGAGTAAAATTTTGAAAAACAACGCTTTGAGAGCCAGATTTGGGCACCCGCCCCTGGTTCTCCAGCGCTGAATAAAGCACCGCATATAACTGCTACGGTGGTTATGTGGCTATTACGCTAACAGTTTTGGCGACCCAGATGGGACCTCGTGGGCACTGCTGAGGCGGATCATGTCCTGATCACGCTCCAGCCGGCGCCGAGGAGTTCTTGGGGAGCCATCGGCCGCGACCGACCTCCGCTGCTCACAACGGACCTCTGAGGTAAGGTGCTTTATTGAGGTTAGTACCGGTACCAGTTTGGTTTGGGTAAAAGCCTGCCGGTCAGACGCGGCGAAAGCCACGCTCGGTTGGGCAGGGAGCTCCCGTGGGTAAGCCTAGGCGCCGTCCGTTAGACAGGTGCGAAAGCCCTGCAGGTTCGGCAGTTGTGGTGGTTGGTATTATATGCTGCAGGACAGCATCTGGTAATTGGTTATTTGTATGTTGTGGCATCGATATATTTGGACTGATATACTTAGTATTTGGTACCTGGGTCTCGGACTCCTGACACTGGTTTTAGGAATATTAATTACGATTCTGGGAACCTGGTTATATCTGTATTTGTATCTTTGAAAATGCCTATTCCAAAATCATCACCGCTAGGATGTTTACTAGCCCACTGGAAATCGGAAGGATTTGAGCAGGGGCTACGGAGACGTAAGCTAATTGATTATTGCACTACTTGGTGGCCGGAATATGAGTTGGAGGATCAGGAAAAGTGGCCCAAATATGGGTCGCTAGAATATAATACTATTTTGCAACTGATGCTGTTTTGTAAGCGGGAAGGAAAATGGGATGAGGCTGCTTATGTGGACTTATTCTTCTATCTTAGGAATAAGCCAGAATGGCAGAAAGCCTGTGGTCTTATGGTTGTTAAAGTAACTAGTGGAGAACAATGTTCAGGGTGTTTAAAGGAAAAACGGTGTTTGGGATGTCAGGCTGTGGAAAGCAGTATGCAAAATCTGTTAGACAACGAGAAAGTAGACCTTGCAGTTGCCCCAATGGCCCCGCCCGCTCAGAATGAAGATGACTCTGACAGTAGCAGTGATAGCGATGGTGAAGGAACCCCTGGGAACACTGCCGCAGGTGGGATGGGTACCCCAGTTTCGCACAGAACCCGAGGGAGAGAAAATCGGGGTGAGTGCCGGCCCGGTCACGGTGCGCTAATTGCACCCCTCCGGCAAGGGGTGGGAACAGACAGGCCAGTGTATGTGAAGGTGCCCTTCTCGCCGGGAGATCTTGTAATTTGGAAACAATCTGCTGGAACTTATAGGGAAAACCCAGACAAGGTAGCACGCGTGATGAAAATGATAATCAAGGCTCAAAATCCGGATTGGGAAGATTTGCAAGTGATTTTAGACACCTTAATGGATTCAACAGAAAAGGATATGGTACTCAGGGTTGCTAAGGAAAGGGCTAGAGAGGATGTAAGAAACGGGTTAGTCCCCGGGACTGTGGATCAAAATTTCCCAACTGAAGACCCCCAGTGGAATTATAACACGGGCGAAGGGATGCGTAGATTAAAAAGGTACCAGGAGTGGATAGTGACAGGAGTACAGAATGCTATGCCAAAAACAATGAATTGGTCAAAACTGTATAATATCCGTCAGGAAAAAGCAGAATCACCCTCCGCTTTCTTAGAAAGACTTAAAGAGACAGCCAAGAAATACACGGATTTAGACATAGAAACAGAACAAGCAAAAGCACAACTGGCGTTAATTTTTCTGGGGCAGTCACAAGACGATATTAGGAAGAAATTGCAGAAACTAGAGGGGGCAGATTTACGGAATCTGGATAGATTAATGGAAATCGCCTGGAAGGTCTACAATAATAGAGAAAAGGAATCCTCCCGAAGACAGCAGCAAAATTTGTTAGCTGTTGTACAGGGAGGAGCTCGAGGATCATTGGGGCTTAGAGGAAGAGGTAGAGGTAATATGAGGGGGCGGGGGCACGGAGTTGGACAGAACAATCTTGGAATTGCCCAACCAGGAGGGATTGTGGGCAGACTGGGATATAATCAATGCGCGTTTTGCAAGAAGGAAGGGCATTGGAAAAATGAATGCCCCTCCCGAGGGATGCAGTCAGTATCTTATGGAAATCCGTACTTGAATTCTGATGCTGCTAAAGCCATGGTGCTGGGAGAGTTTAATAATGGTAGCTGACTAGATAAAGTTGCAACTAAGGAGCCCCTAGTAAATATACAATTGGGAGAAGATGAGGTAAAGTTTCTAGTAGATACAGGGGCTACCTACTCGGTTTTGAATGATTTGTGGGGAAAATTGGGAAAAAGAACCACTACAATGGTGGGAGCCACAGGGAAGGAGGAAGTACGGCCATTTTTGCAACCCCTGGATTTGTGTTTTGGTGATAAAGAATTGACTCATGAATTTTTGTATGTGCCTGAGTGCCCTATCCCACTTTTAGGATGGGACTTATTGGCCAAGCTAAATGCGACAATTGTTTTTGAAAATGGTAAGTTACTAATGCAGGTGCCAGAATCTAAAATAGGGCAAATTTTGATTCTCAAAGATAAACCCGTAGCTAGGATTCCGAAGGAGGTAGAGGATGCTGTAATACCGGTAGTATGGGAAACTAATATACCTGGGAAATTGAAATTGGCTCAGCCAGGAAAAGTGGAACAAAAAGAAGAAGCTAGGCCAGTACGAATTAAGCAGTATCCATTGAAGCTGGAAGCTAGGCAGGGAATTGTGCAGACAATAGAAAAATTTCTCAAATATCAAATCTTAGAAGAATATGAATCAGAATATAATACCCCAATATTCCCGGTGAAGAAGCCAAATGGTGAGTACAGGTTGGTTCAGGATTTGAGGGCAATAAATGAAATAACAAAGGATATACACCCAGTGGTGGCCAATCCATATACATTGTTAACATCTGTAAAAGACTACAAAATACAAATACTACAGAATACA
The DNA here is from genome assembly GCA_013399715.1 of Alectura lathami. NCBI lineage: Eukaryota > Metazoa > Chordata > Aves > Galliformes > Megapodiidae > Alectura > Alectura lathami. The sequence continues at coordinate 294,596 of VXAV01004466.1, forward strand.
AATATTTTACGGTGCTTGATTTAAAGGATGCCTTCTTCTGCATACCCCTTGACCAAAGAAGTAGAAAATTGTTCGCTTTTGAATGGGAGAATCCACAAAATGGATGAAAAATGCAGTTAACATGGACCAGATTGCCACAAGGATTCAAGAATAGCCCAACTCTTTTTGGGAATCAGTTGGCGAAGGAGTTGGAAATATGGACTACTCAAGGACACATACAGGTACCCAGAATGCAATATCTGTTGTTACAGTATGTGGATGATATACTGATTGCAACTGGAAGTGAATCATTGTGTATTAGAGTGACTATAGCCATTCTGAATCAGCTTGGGATGAATGGGTACAAAGTTTCTAAGGAAAAGGCTCAAATTGCTTGCACAACAGTTCTGTATTTGGGATGCGAAATCTCACAGGGTCAGCGAAAACTGGGAATCAACCGTATAGAAGCAATCTGCGCCATACCTGAACCACAAAATCTACACGAGCTGAGAACCTTTTTGGGAATGACAGGATGGTGCAGACTATGGATAATGGACTATGGACTTATAGCCAAACCATTACATGAGGCCCAAAAGGTGCAGAATTTTATGTGGGAAAAGCCTCAAAAACAGGCGTTTGAGAAACTTAAAGAAGCCTTAATAAAGGCCCCAGCCTTAGGGTTACCGGACCTGACAAAAGACTTCCAACTGTTTGTCCATGAGCGATAGCGTTTGGCATTGGGAGTCCTAACTCAGAAGCTTGGAAGCTGGAAAAGACCAGTAGGATACTTCTCAAAGCAGCTAGATCCGGTAAGTGCAGGCTGGCCCTCATGTTTGAGAGCGGTTGCAGCAACAGTATTGCTGATACAAGAAGCCAGAAAGCTAACCTTGGGAAGGCACATCGAAGTCTTTGTGCCACATATGGTTACTATGTGCTAGAACAAAAAGGGGGACATTGGTTATCCCCTAGTCGGATGATGAAATATCAGGTTATATTGACAGAACAAGATGATGTAACCTTAAAAACTACTAACTTGTTGAATCCAGCAGCCTTTTTAGGAACCACCTACGAGGAGGGAATCCTAGGGCATGATTGTGTGGAAATTATTGAGCATACCTATGCGAGTCGAACGGATTTAAAGGACGAACCCCTCGAACAAGTGGACTGGGAGCTTTTTACAGACAGCAGTAGCTTTGTAGAAAATGGGACCTGCTATGCAGGCTACGCCGTGATGACTCAAAGGAGTATAATAGAAGCCAAACCATTATCGCCAGGAACCTCAGCACAATAAGCAGAATTGATAGCACTCATACGAGCACTGGAGCTGAGTGAAGGAAGGATAGTGAATATATGGACTGACTCGAAATACGCCTTTGGGGTAGTCCATGTACATGGGGCATTATGGAAGGAGCGGGGATTATTGTCTTCACAGGGAACAAATATAAAGTATCAGGAAGAGGTCTTAAAATTAATAACAGCTGTACAAAAGCCCAAACAGGTAGCAATAATGCACTGCAAGGCCCACCAAGGAGGTACATCAAAGACATCAGAGGGAAATCGCCTCGCTGACCAGACGGCTCGACAAATAGCCCGAAAGGTTTGGAATGTGATGGCCTTGATTCCGCAAAAGGTAAGCTCCTTCCATTCTCAATTTCCAAAGGATCCAAAGTATTCACGTGAGGATGAGAAATTGGCAGACCTTCTGTAAGCACAGAAGAACTCTGATGGGTGGTATGTAACGGCCACTGGCCAAGTAATAATACCACCATTAATAATGAGAGAAATTCTCCAAGTAGAACATCAGAAGTGTCACTGGGGTGCAGAAGCTTTGGTAGCTTATTTAAAACGGAATATAATTTCAGTACAGATGCTAACAATGGCTAAGGCAGTAATGTCAAAATGTGAAATTTGCCTGAAAAATAACCCCATAGTGAGAAGGCGAGTTGAGATGGGGACGGTAAGGACAGGAGTAGAACCAGGAGATTATTAGCAAATTGATTTTGTAGAATTACCTAAGACACAAGGCTATAGATATTTATTAGTTGGGGTTGACACCTTTTCTGGATGGCCAGAAGCCCTTCCCTGTCGCACAAATCAAGCAAAGGAAACAGTCAAGTGGTTGCTTAAAGAAATAATTCCAAGGTTTGGAGTACCGTTAGGATTATCATCAGATAGAGGCCCGCATTTTGTTGCATCTATAGTGCAAGAAATCAGTAAACTACTAGGTATAGTTTGGAATTTGCACATGCCTTGGAGACCGCAGTCTAGCGGGCAGGTAGAGAAGATGAATCAAACGCTAAAGCGACAAAACAGTAAAATCTGTCAAGAAGCTAAAATACAATGGCCTCAGGCCTTACCGATAGCTTTATTACGAATAAGAATAAAACCTAGAAGTGGGATGTCAGTAAGTCCTTATGAAATACTGTATGGAAAACCTTATGAAGCTCCAAGACCAAATCTGAATGCACACATAAAAGGAAATCAGGATGTGTATAATTATGTATTATCTTTAGGTAAGACTTTGTTTCGACTGCGAAGCACACTGGTGTGGAACCCACCAGTATCACTGGAGAATCCAGTCCATGATATCGGTGTATATCAAGAACTGGAATGAGGAACCTTTGAAGGAACGGTGGGATGGACCCTACCAGGTACTTTTAACTACATTTACAGTGATCAAAGTAGAGGGAATTGATCCCTGGATACATTATACATGAGTGAAGAAAATTCCACTTCCAGGACAGTGGGAAACTGAAGTTGTGAGCCCGACCAAGTTGAAATTGATACGTAAATGAAATGTCAGGGATTAGGCAAACAATAATAATTAGAGTAATAGTTCTCTTCTTCGTGTGGGTATTATCACAAGCAGTGGTTGCTCTCTTTTTAGAAATTCCCCAGAAAAATGAAACTCAAATTGTGTATCCTGGACAAAATGCTACTCTGATTTGCAAGGTCACTAGTACCACTCCAATGGTTCTGTCTGGAATGCAAATAATTTGGGAAAAGATCCAAAACCCCCCGCAGTATCCTGAACTTATCTATGACAGTAGGAATCACAGTGTTAAGTTGCAAGGAAACTGGAAGCCGAGGGGAGCCGCAGGAAGTAGGGTATACAAGGATGGACAACAAGGAGGAAATGTAGAACTGAGACTTTTAAATGTGACTCTTAAAGACCAGGGAAGATATAGGTGCATTGTAGATGCAAATAAGAGTGCAGACTATGCGGAAAAGGTTCTGCTAGTCAAATCAAAGAGAAATTATGGGATAACAGCAGGACATACAAACTATCCCACCCCCTTAGGGGGTGACTTATTGCTTTATTGCAACTTACAAGATCCAAAACCAGCGAAATATGAGTGGACTAAAAATGACAAGCCTGTCCTTCAAGATAGTCGCCACAAAACGGAAGTCCGCCTTGGAGGAATGTTAGCCCTTGTAATTCACAAAGTTGAAAGAACAGATTTGGGAAATTATAAATGTACTTATGCAAATGAAACAGCAATTGGATATAGTGTGATTCAAGTTACCGAGAAAAGAACGAAAAGGTCGGTAGCACAAACCCAAATAATCCAAAGGCCCCAGAGAGACCCAGAAGAAAACTTAATGATAGGTTTAATCAAAGATTTTGCCAAAATGCAAAATACGAGCCGGATAACTGCCTGCTTGCCCTTGCCTAGAGCAGCAGGAGAACCAGTTAACTGGGGCATACTGACATTCCCACTACCTCAGGTAGAAAAGAATAAAACAATCCAATGTAAAGAAGTAAAAACTATAAAAAGAGTCAAAGTCATAAGATATTATAGGAGGAGTGACAAAGTCTCCGTATCAAGGTCCGTATGTGAAGGAAAATGTAATTATCAGTTTGTAAAGATAGGCAGGTTTAAGAATGTAGGATGGTGTACCTACGATGAGCCATATGAGGTAGAGAACCCTAAAGAGGAGATTACCTGGGAATGCCAGGAAAAGGACGAATTAGAACAAACGGAAGGATGGGATAGTGCATGGTCCATGAGCATACTACAAAAATTTCAATACGGGGGTGAAACACCATGGCGTATTAGGTGGACAGGAAAACAAGAAAATTTCACGCAAACAAATCAAGTATATGCGATCACCCGGTCAGAAACAAGCACTAAAGAAACAATAGCAAGCGTTCCCTGGTGAAATTGCTCAGAAATCTTGGACTGTGATACAGACCTAAAACAAATACCCTTGCTTCCAGTAAAGATTGCCTTAACAATCGAGTGTGCTTGCCGAGGATTGAGGGGTGATAAGAACCTCGGAAAAATTAAAGAATATAAGTATGGTGTAGACTGTAAATATTCAACCATACACAGTATTGGACACTTTGTATGGGCGGCTAATGATGGAACCTGGACCACCCACCTATCTTTAGATGGGCCAGCTAAAGAAATTATGCTAGCGCTGCCTACGTTATGCCCAATATGGAAGAAATCACCCTTTAAAGGAAAGCTGGAAAATTTGCAAATTAGATCAAAAAGAGATGTGGCAGATCAGGATGATGATATTTGGCAAGACCCATCCACAGGAGTGAAAATCGGATGGGCTCTAGAATCCTTACTTAACCCAAATGCAAGCTACCGAAACAGGGAAATGATCTACAATTTGATCGGCCAAATGGACAGGTTAGCAAAGGCAACCAAGAAAGGGTTTAAGGATATGAACTTGCAATTGCAGGCAACCACTAAAATGACCTTGCAAAATAGAATGGCATTGGACATGCTCTTATTGAAAGAACATGGTGTATGTGGGCTTCTAAAGGATAGAGTTGATCATTGTTGTATACATATCCCTAATGTGACTGCTGATGTTGAACATGATATCTCTCCATTAACTCAAATCGAGCAAGATTTAAAGAAAGAAAAAGAAGAAATTGAGCAAAATTGGCTTGGAGCAATATTTGAAGGCTTAGGGCTTCATTTCGAGGGATGGGTTCACTCTTTGTTACAAACTTGTATTGTATTGTTGTTTGTATTTCTAATTATGTATCTGATTTATTGGTGTATCCGTAAAGAAATAGCCCGGAATACTGCCTGGACTCACCGTGTGCTGGGAGCTGTTACACGAGAACACCCAAAACACCCTAGCCCACCACCAAGCTATCGTGAATAGTATAATGAAAATACTTGTCTCTATACAAGTGAAAGTATTTTCAAAGGGGGGAAATGTTAGAGTAGGTTTGCATTTGAGAACTAACTAGAAGTGCAAGTACTGGTAGTTATAGCAACTAACGAATGAATATGTAGAAAATATGTTTAATTGCACAAGAAAATATACAAAATTAAAAATAAATAAAACTGATAATATCAGCAAATCAATTAAGAAAAGAAAAGTGGGAATTGCAATAAACATATGATGATTTGCCGTAATGTACGGGGGGGGTCCCTTGTATATTAAAGGGAAGAACCCTTGAACATAAGCAGAGAATTTGCTTGCAAAGCTAGTAGTGCCAGGTTTAGTATTAACCATATAAGATGTATGTATAAGATATATTGTATGAAGCCACCTGGTGAGCTGGGTGTTCCGGTTACCTTTGTGGTAAAGAATGGCAAGATCCTGTTTAAATTAATTAACTCCCTTATAAGGAGTAAAATTTTGAAAAACAACGCTTTGAGAGCCAGATTTGGGCACCCGCCCCTGGTTCTCCAGCGCTGAATAAAGCACCGCATATAACTGCTACGGTGCTTATGTGGTTATTACGCTAACAATAGGACAAGGGGTAATGGCCACAGACTGGAAGAGGGGAGATATTAGGAAGAAGATCTTTCCTGTGAGGGAGGTGAGACTCTGGAACAGGTTGCCCAGAGAGGCTGTGGCTGCCCCCTCCCTGGCAGTGTTCAAGGCCAGGCTGGATGGGGCTCTGAGCAGCCTGGTCTGGTGGGAGGTGTCCCTGCCCATGGCAGGGGGTTGGAACTAGATGATCTTTAGGGCCCCTTCCAACCCAAACCATTCTGTGATTCTACGATAAATTGCACAGTGGTACAAAGTTATCTCCTAAAGCATGGGCTTTCTTATCTTTGTATATTTATGGAAATGCTGGTTTCTCATCCAATTATGTTCTTTTCTGCAGAGTACATGCAGTGTTCACAGAATCATAGAATCACAGAGTATCCTGAGTTGGAAGGAACCCACAAGGATCATTGAGTTCCACTCCTGGTTCCACGCAGGAATGTCTAGCTGTGTTTCATGGTTCCTATACCTTGAACTGTTTGAAGAAAAGCAGCAGTGAAGATGACAGTCCTAACTGGTATTTATGAGTACTGTCGGCCACAGAAGTATTTGGGAGAAGAGGTCCATCACCCGCAAAAACTTGTATTAGGCAGCCTGTACTCCTTTCTCAAGATGAGTTCAGATCACCTTCTGAAAATTATTCACCCAGTGGCTGTAGAGCAGTTTGATTACCTATGTCCAGCCAAACCCAGAGAAAGCAAGTACTTCCAGCTAGCTTTTTCTGACTTTACATGAAGCTGTCATATGTTTCAGTGTAGCTGGGATTTGATTCCAAAGGAGTTATAGAAGTAGTAAGACAAAGTCTGGTAGGCAAGTAGTTAAATCAGCACAGGCATTTCCTGTTCAAAAACTTGCTAGCTTAATGCTGAAGTGTTGGCAATTAAGTAAAGGTAGAATTAAAGAATTAATCTTTCACCTCTTAGAGGAAAGTTGTAAATGCCAAGGCTCACATTATTCACCAGAAAAGATCTGCTTCCTCATGCTGCCTTCTCTAAAGATAAGTAACATTTTGGTTTGTTTTATTTGCACCTTTAAACACAAGATATTTTTACATAGACAGCAGACTAGCAAACAGTTCTTTCCTAAAGAATTAACTCAAAAACTGAACCAGAACAAACCAATGAAGAGAGTCAAACCTAAACTCAGGATGATGCAGTAAGATGAAGAAATGCAAACATATTCAAGTCACTAAAGAGGAAAATATACAAAGCAGTAAGACTGTTGAATATATGGTGTTCTACTACAGGTTAATATTTTTTATATTGAGATGCGGAATAATAATAACTGAGGCAGAAAATTTCAGAAATCACAATTTTTCCTCCACTCCAAAATACAACCATATTGCAAACAGGTCTTCACTGAGACACTTCGTTAATAATAATAAAAAATAATAATTAAAAAAAAAAAAACACCTGAACTGCAAAATGTCTTTACTTACAACCATAAAGTTATCCTGTGAAAGCTTCTGGACAAAACATCCAGATTCATTTATTGAAAGCACATCTTCCTGAATGTCAGGGAAGGGCAAATCCCTCCTCACTATGAGTGTTTGTTCAGATCATTCGCACTAACAGGAACTTAAACCTTCCATCTGCATACGTAAACATCACATTCTCATAACTGCAGTTAAATATACTTTCCCTGAGTTAATTGTTGGCTTGCTGAAGAATATTTTCACTTGTTTACATCATGCCTGATCCAGTGAACTGAAGCAGTATTTTGTTTGCGACCAATCCCTGATTTACAGCTTTCTGTGGAACAGTGGTCTTCCTGGATCTTTAAAAAATAAGTTATTTGTTGATAGAAGATGTTATGAGTAACACTCAATGTTTTCAAAGCAAAATATAATTAAATGATCAGTTAGGGAAATCTGGCTCTGCTAAATCAATGTTAATTTTGGCCAAGATTATGTTTGGATTCAAAATGTCACTTTGAGTTTCTAATTGGAAAAAAATTATAAGTTTTATTGTGCTTTTTTAAATTATTATTATTATTTTCCCTATCCATATTTTTCTCTAAACTAGTACAGCTTCTTCTAATTTCTACTACAACATAGTCCTACCACTAATTATTTAAATATAAGTGCATAAGAATTGAGTCAATTTCCTTTTGCAAATACCTTTTAAATGAAATGTGTTAAAATGCAGTTCAAGATATATTTGCGTAATTTCTTTTTATGAAAGCAATGAGGTCAGCCAGCATCAGAACTTGCATTCACTGATGCATTCCAGTTGCTTCAGGCCTGTTTGCTGGCACAAGAGTAAATATAAACCTGGTTTAACTGGCTGAGCAGTTTGGTTTTACGGCTGCTTTGTGCTACAGGTGCAGCACAAAGCTAACAGCCAGATCAGTGAAAAAAAAACTCCCAAGAATCAGAAAAAAAAACACACAATAAATTAAAGTCATTAAATTTCTGTGTCACAAGACTACTGCTATTTTAATGCATATAGCAATCAAACCTGTAGGACAGATTCTGTTCTGATGGAGGAAAATGCAGCTGAGTCTCCATGGTACACCCAGAAAAATCCACCAAAGAGCAGCATTTGATTTTTTTATTCCCTCTTGTTTTACAAAAAAAAAGACAAGAAACCCACTGAAACATCCTGCACCTTAAGGCAAGTTAAGGTTACTTATTATCCCTGACAGTTTCTCCTCTCTGGGAGAAAGCAAAGAACTTCATAACTCTAAGGCTTTCTTTGTCTTTGTAGAAAACAAAATCGGGAGGAAGAAGGAAAAAAAAAAAAAAAAAAGAGAGAGAAGGAGAGCCTAAGGAATTGTCTGTTTTTCCCTCTGTATGGGGCTTGAAACTCCAGAAAAGCTTTCTGAAAGTCTGGGAAAGAAGTGAGAATGTTCCCAGGGCCGCACCTTTCTAATCGGCAATGTGTGCCACCCTCCCCTAGTCCCAGATAACAGGTAATTGGTTTCAGTCGTTGTGGTTTTCCAGGGCCTTTAGCTGATATGCTAATGAAGGAACACCTCTTGCTTCACAAAGGTCAACAGTTAGAAAAAGAAATGATTTTTGGAGAAGTCTGCTCATGCATTCTGCTGTGTTCAACTAGACACAAAGCGGGTTAAGTTTATGTATTTATATTCCTGCTAATACCAGCAAATGCAAATGTACTTCCAAAGTCAACATACATTTAGTTTAAGCTTACTTATTAAATGACTGATTAAGTTTCCAAGTTTGGAGAGGTTATTGATGTAGTTTTGTGGATAAATGCCTCACCAGCATCTCTCGGGAAGCGTTGAACAAACTCTCTCTCATGGCGCTGACAAAGAAATGCAAGGAGGGCACAAAGAGATCCCCAGTCCGTAAAGCTGGGCCAGGAGGACAAAGGAGGTGTTGACTTGGGTCAGCCAGTTTGTCATCCGAATGGCTGTGTCCAACTGAGGGGAGATTTAGTCTGGAGAGAAGGAAAAAGTTTTCTACGAAAAGGGTGGTGAAGCACTGGCACAGGTTGCCCAGAGAGGTGGTGGATGCCCCGTCCCTGGAGACCTTCAAGGTCAGGCTGGACAGGGCTCTGAGCAACCTGATCCAGCTGTAGGTGTCCCTGTGCACTGCAGGGGAGTTGGACTGGATGGCCTTTAAAGGTCCCCTCCAACTCAAAACATTGTATAATTCTGTAACTGTGGGCTTCAGCACTGAATTTGCCTGGAGATATCTTTAATTCTGGTTCTGTTGGGTAAAAGTAAGCTCTGTGCTGCAGTCCCAAAGTGGCAAGGGCAATCTCACCCTGACATGCCTTAAGCAGGGACTCTACTTTGGAGAAACTTCATCTCCCAGACCATGAGATTTTTTATTAGACAGTATGCAAAAAGTCAGAAGTAAGAAAGAAAGTCAAGGGAGGAGCAAATTGTACATTGGGTAATAGAGCAGGAAATGAGCTGTGATGATGAAGTGCTGCAGGATTAATGGCCTTCAACAATAGGGTAGAAGGGGAAGCCAAAGAGCCACAAAGTTTTCATGTGGTGGGATGTACAATGGGAGGTGATGCCAGACACTTCAGGAGAGCAGTGCATTTACATGCTGAAATTCAGATGCTTAGCATGAGTATATAGAAGCATTAACTTCTGTGCGTGTAAAAACAAAAGCAAGCATTGTCCCCTGGCCGACACAGGCATAAAGGCAGAGGAGGAAGAGGTCCACCGAACACTTAAACTATTAAGTGAGAAAAAGGTGTTTGGGTATGCCTGGAGGTGAACAGTGTCATGCTGGATGTCACTGGAGGCCACCGACATCTCCAGCTCTGGGCTGCTGGGCGAGAGAAAGCCCCTCTGTAAGTGTGCCCCAGCCCTGAGAGCCCGCAGTGCCCTGTCCTGATCTCCATCTAAGGTGGCTCATAATGCATTAACAAAATGAACGCTTGGCATCCTGCTCTGCGAAAGCCAGCTTGCATAATTAAAAGACGTTAATGTGGATATGTACACTCATGTGTGGCAAGAAGGGCCATGAGCTGGTCCTTGGCTGGAAAGGACAAGCTGAAGGGACCCTGCAGCTTCTGCTGCCAAGAGGAGGCAGTGTCCCCTTCTCGCCTCCGCTGTTCCAAGCAAGTGTCCCTTTGACCTCTGTTAGCAAACCGAGTTAAGCTTGCAGAATATTAACCCAGTTACAAAAAAAAAAAAAAAAAAAAAAAAAAAAAAAAAAAAAAAAAAAAAAAAGGCTTTTACTACCTTAGAGAACCAAAACGTCAACACTTTAGTTATCCAGAAACCACCCTCCCAGCCTGAAACAAGAAGGAGAAGTGGGGTAAAGAGGGAATGCACTTTTCCCTGGCCAGCTCAGCCATCCCGGGAAGAAAAGGTGTTAACAGCGTTAATCAGCGGGCTGCTGGCGGGTGCCCAGATCTTCAGGTCTGTAACTAAGCAGACAGCTGCTGCTACCGATTGTCATGGGGCCGCGCTGAACCCCTCCCACGGCAGCCCAGGTATTGTGTGCAATTCACAAAGCCACATGGGTCCCTGTCTAAGGCTTCTCGGCACAGCACACATGGTTGTTCCCTGCTACCCTGTCCTGCCCCACTGAATTTCTTTTAAAACTCCTGAACTGATGTAATACCTTAGAAGTGTCTGCATATGGGCAACATCAGCTCACAGAGGAAGCAGCCTTTCTATTTTAAATCTCCCCTTTCTCCCTTACCTCCAGCCATTGTGCAAGGTATCTGGACAAATCCTAAAGGAGTTCTGGCATATTCCTAAGCTCAGAAGAAATACCTTTAGAAACAGAAATTGTTAGGTGTCCTAAAAACTAACTGAGGTGTCTTGAGTGAGGAACGGAACCCACCATCGGTACAGGAGCACATGGCCTCCAAGTGACCTTCAAAGAAAAAAGTGAATTTCGAAGGCAGAGGCACACTCTGATTCTGCCTGTGGAGCACAGCACAGCTTTTGGGGCACCTCTCTTGATGGCCGTGTGGCATCTCCTGTTGTGGCCATGTGGAACGTGACAGTTTGCAGGGACACTTAAGGAAACTGAACAGGGAAACTTCCAAACCAGACACTCTGCCTCAAAAGTAAAATGTCCCTAAGCTCTGAGGGCCATTGGCAGTCACTGAAGATCAAAGACAAGGACGTGCCACACAGGTGAAAGCTCTGGAGAACCACCTCAGACGTGACGCAGGACAGCCTTACATTTTGCTTCAGGAGGAATTCAAGGACCAGTTCCTGCAACTGAATCCACACTGGAAAATTACTGAGTCTCACTGACTCCTTTTGGAAGAGCTTGAGCAGAAACAGCCCGCCAAAAAGGCCTAAATGGAAAGTCAAAGCAAAATGTAAAGATTTTGGCAATCAATCTCTGTGTTTTGTACTAAAAGAACTGAAGACACATCTGCCTTTGAATAAACATATAAAGCTGGAAAAGTACAGAAAGTGTGATCCTGGCTTCTTGGTGCACCCGCTGTGGTTCCTTGATATGCATTTGAAAATATAAACAAAACCCAAACACTTCTCGTGCCAAACTTAGGTCCCTTCCCTTACAGGTATTCTCCCTAGAGGGATGTTTAGCATAGTATGCAACAAAGCTGTAGCTAATTTGGAGGTGCTATTAAACTCAGTGGAAGATCTTTATGCACCTATAGGTTTTCCCAGTCATACTCTGAGGTTTTTGGATATAAGTGAATTTTAATTTTTTAGTAGAGCTCAGTTTTGGCAGAAAAAGAAACAATTCATTTGTAGATCTGCTTTACAGGAGTGTTACCCCAAGTCACTATAGTCGATAAGTAACGTGACTGCTGAGATTGCACTAACCATTAAGAGTGCCTCTTTATTATAGTTATTAAAAAGGCAAAAGGAAGTAATTTCTCTCACCCGAGTATTTTATGAGCACTCGTTATCACCTCCCGACCTACCCACTTCAGGGAACTGGCTGTGGCTGCCTGTTTGCCTACGGCACCCTTGAAAGCGGACTAATACGGGCTGATTTCTGAGCTTCAAAAAAGTCACCGTTTCCCTCCCCTCTCACCACACTTTAACCCCCTCCTGCTCAGACCGAGCCAGCCCCGGGGCACCACCTGCGAGGGGTCCAGACGCCCCCGAGGCGGCGGCCGGGGCTCGGAGGGGACTGCCGGGGCTGCCCCGCCGGCGGGGCCCAGGGTGCCGATGGCTCTCGCTGTTTGCTTCCCTGCAGCGTGTTTGTTTTGCAGACGGGCGAGGGGGTA